>CM059872.1:10829260-10890260 GCA_030490815.1 Acer saccharum
ACCTAAAGGGTTAACCTAGTAGGTTTTGGATTTCTTAGAGGATGGGTTTGTGGGTTTTGGATTTCCTATGGGTTTAGTTGGATTTTCAACACTAGATACTTTTGATCTCCCCATATCTTGTGAACGTGCACAAACAAAAACAAACCAAAAAAAAAAAAAAACATGAGTGGAAACATCAAAGCAAGTTAGTGACCAAAAATACAAAGGCAAATAACCATTATGAAAAATCACTATGCATATCAAGGAATGAAATTGCATCAACACGATTTATCATAACATACTAAATGCCAACAAATATCAACTTGAAAAATGTGAATATCTCATTAAAGAGAACAAAGTCTAGCATGTAATGCTCCCCCTTGATAAATGCTCTATCTAAGATCAAGATAGAAAATTGTTTACAAAAATATCCACACAATCACATCATCTTTGGTGTGCTCCTTCCCTTCCATTTTTGTGGCAAGGGTTGGAGTTTCATCAATTATTTGAGCCATTTTCTCTGGAATATGAGAGTAAATATCTCCTGATTGTGAAAGTGTATATTCGAGTTGTACATGTATTAATTCATTGACAGGCTGTGAAAGTGGATATTTTTCGATTGTAGGAATAGATATTCGGACCACTTATGTAGTGCCGACAAACTCCTAATTCATTTGACATCAAATTTCAGAAGATAGATTTAATATGGATTTAGCTACTATACAGGAACATTATAGTTGCAGGGCTAGTTATGATAGAGGGAGGGTTATTTTATTTTAGTTTTTATTTTTACTAAATTATAAATGTTTAACTTTTGTAAACCATTAGATTGAAATCCAAAGATTAATAACTAACTCAACTGCCAATGGCCCCTTGCCAAGATGGTTGGACCCTCCTTTGAAGCCCTCACCACCAATGTTCAAGTGCCAAGGCCTGCATGGATATATGCAAATTTTCTTTGGTCCTTCTAGTGTGGATTTTGTCCCACCATTAGTGTGGGTGTTGTCCCACCTTTGTGTGGGTGCTTTCTCCCCGTTTGTGGGAGCGTCTGTCTGGGCTGTGCTTGTAGTTGTGTCTTATCCTTGCAGGGTCCTTCCAGTTGTTGTATTCGAATAAAAAAATTAAAAAAATAAATAACTAATACAACTCAGTAGCTATATTGAAAATGTACGGTAGTTGAACTCAAGTAATATAAAATACAACATGAAAAATAATAAAAAATAAAAAAGTGAGATAAATGTATTTTATTTTTGTATGATAAAACTCTAAAAGAGATGAGAGACGCGACATCCTCATCTCCAAACATAGGATTCCAAAATATTTCACAAAAAACAAGTCTATAATAATCTACTCTCAGAACGTCCGTATAAAAACAAGTCTCCACTTGGCGTGACTTGAATGAATCTCTTTATTTATTTATTTATTTATTTTTAAATTAATTTTTATTCACTTTACTTTGTTTCTCTCTTCAAGTCTTCAACTCACTTTACTTGGAACTCTCTCGTTCTCTTCTTTTACTTTCCAAAAATGGCTGAAGATGCTCCCAACACAACACCGCCGCAACCGGTCTTCGAATCCGCCTCTGACCCACCGACACAGCCACCCCCAGTAGAAAAGGAAGACCCACCGCCGCCTACTCCAGTGGACAAGGAAGACCAGAAGCCACCGGAAACCACGGCTGTGGATCCACCACCAGCTGCGTTGGAAGAAAAGGAGGAGGAACCGTCGACGGCGGCTGTGGAGAGTAGGTCGCTGGCGGCGATGATGGAGAAGGAAGCGTCGTCGTCACCAACAGCGGCGGCGGTGGAGGCGGCTGTGGCTGAGGAGAAGGAGGAGGTGGTGGTATCTGAGGCTGAGGAGAAAAAGGTTCCTCGGAGTTTGATTTCGTTCAAGGAGGAGAGCAACGTGGTGGCTGATCTCTCTGATACCGAGAGAAAAGCTCTCCAGGAGCTGAAGCAGCTTGTCCAGGAAGCGCTTAACAAAAAGCAGTTCGCTTCCCAATCTAAAGCAGCAGAAGAAGAAGAAGAGAAACCCAAACCCACCTCAGAAACTCCAAAACCAGAAGAGGAATCCGACCACAGCACCGAAATAAAGCCCCCACAAGAGGAGACCAAAGAAGAGGATCTGAAACCCGATGAGAACCCACCGGAAGAACAAGTGTCGATTTGGGGGGTTCCTCTGCTGAAAGACGACAGGACCGACGTGATTCTGTTGAAATTTCTTCGTGCCAGGGACTTCAAAGTGAGAGATGCTCTTATCATGATCAAGAACACCATCCAGTGGAGGAAAGATTTCAAAATCGACTCCCTGCTCGATGAGGACCTCGGGGATGATCTGGAGAAGGTGGTATTCATGCATGGATTCGACAGGGACGGCCACCCGGTTTGTTATAATGTGTATGGGGAGTTTCAGAACAAGGTATTGTATCATACTACCTTTTCGGATGACGAAAAACGGATGAAATTCCTCCGGTGGAGGATTCAATTCCTGGAGAGGAGCATCAGGAGTCTTGATTTCAAGCCTGGAAGAGTGTGCACTATCTTCCAGGTTAATGATCTCAACAACTCTCCAGGCCCTGGAAAGCGTGAACTCAGGTTGGCTACTAAACAGGCTCTCCAGCTGCTTCAGGACAATTACCCCGAATTCGTTGCAAAACAGGTATAAAATGCTTTGTCCTGATGTGGCTGATTTGATTTTGTGTTGATATGAATGCTTTTTGGGGTTTAGGTGTTTATCAATGTTCCTTGGTGGTATCTTGCATTTTATTCGATGATTAGTCCGTTTATGACTCAGAGGACGAAGAGCAAGTTTATTTTTGCAGGACCATCCAAATCTGCTGAGTCCCTTTTCAAGTTAGTGAATAAATCTTGTTCTATGTTTTTCAATAGACTTGTTTTTCTTTGCAACTCCATTATAAGATGTGGATTGATTGGTTAAAACAGATACATATCGCCTGAACAAGTGCCGATTCAGTATGGTGGGCTGAGCGTAGACTATTGTGACTGCAACCCTGAATTCACCATTGCCGATCCTGTTACTGATATCATTGTAAAGCCAGCAACCAAGCAAACTGTGGAAATCATAATCTATGAGGTGCAATTGACTTCTTTTTGCTTTGGCTGAACCAGTAATTTAATTAGACATATATATTTGCCTATATTAATGATGAGTCAAAGGTTGATGTTCATGTACTAATTAGAAATTAGTGAATTGCAGAAATGTGTTATTGTTTGGGAGATCCGGGTAGTGGGATGGGAGGTGAGCTATGGAGCTGAATTTGTGCCTGGTGCTAAAGATGGATATACCATTATCATACAGAAACCTACAAAGATAGCTCCAACTGATGAACCAGTGGTGTGCAACAGATTCAAAGTTGGCGTGTTGGGTAAGGTATTGCTCACAGTGGATAATCCAACCTCAAAGAAGAAGAAATTTCTCTACAGGTTCAAGGTCGAACCCTACTGTGATTGAGGTTTTCATCATATTTAAGGCTTTATATATGGAAATTCAATATATTTCTATGTAGTTTCTGTGTAAGTCTCTGTATTTGGTCATGTTTCTTTGCATTGCGGAGCAATGCTGGGGAGGAGCAGCACATGAGTGTGAATTTTGTGTTGGGTTGCAAGTCTTTTTTCGCAGAAGTAGAATTATTAATTTGTTTGCACAAAAAAAAAAAAAAAAAAAAAAAAGAATCTATTCGAGGCAGGGGGTGTTTTGCACTGTATATTTTCTTTTTGCATGGATGTCTATAGTATGAAACCATTTACAGCCTTGTACTTTCGAACAATTTATGTTATCGGTTGGCATTTGTATATCTTTAGATTTTGTGACTCTTATTATGTTCGAGCAGCCATGAATCATATTTAAACTTGCTTCTGTTTTCCTTTGCTTTATTTTATATTCTCTTCACTACACTCTGGTTCTCTATTTTTCAGTAACCTTTTCTACGTCAACCCACAAAAATGTAGTTGTACTAGTTGTTGATCCATTATCCAAAAATACTTTCAAAAAATTAGGATACAGTGTGGAGTTTTTAAAATGATTGATGTTGAACTAGATTTTAAACTGCATTCGAAGATTGTTTTTGTGATTTTTTACCCTGTATTAACAATGTAAAAACCATATTTTGTTGTTTTCTATATTCTTAAACATAACAAAATCCCTCTGCTGCTAATATTCTTCTAGCAACTCAACTTAACACATATTGAGCATTGTGTCCTAAACAGTTCATTTACTTGCTCCTAGAATAGAAGTAGCCAATGCTGTTACAGATTCTTGACTGTTGATGTGAGAAAAATGTATGTTTGCTGAACTTCTGTGGAACATTTTGCTAAAAGAGGAGAAAAACTTGGGTGGGATGTGTGTCCGCACACTCACGACATGATGCGCGATGTTGGAACATACAGTTCAACTATCATATGTTATGTTGGTACATACAATTGTCCAACTAATCATATATCGCTCCAACGTCACGTGGCGTGTTTTGAGTGGGCGGGTGCACATGTTTATCCCACGTGAGTTTTTTTTTTTTTCCCAAAAAGAGGAAAAGAGATGGTTTGTGTTAATGTAGAATTTATGTAAAAGTGATTGTGCTTGGTGGTATTAATTTGATGCCTATGTAGGCTTGGCAATTGCAATTATTGATCTTGATACAAGACAATAGTCAGGTAATTATTTCTTTCAAATTTCAATTTGCATTTATATCGTTGGATTGTAGAATGTAGATGTCTAGATGATATATGATGGCAACCGAAGGCATGCATACTCTTTTGTGGGATCCATTTAGTTTTTTGTTCTCCTTAAAATAAGAAGCTTTATATCATAATCAAAGATTCAAAATTAGTGTTAGATATGATTGCTCAATGCTCATGCTCATGTGTTGAAACTAACCATATTTTTATTGAATGGAATCAAGTGATTTTAGGCTTTTTAAGTTTGGTTTGGTGGCTGCCACCCCTTTTTGTCTATTTTAACTTCACTTTTGAACTGGCATGACCAAATGCATTCATTTTTCTTTGCTGTTTATTCTTCTTGTTAAGTCACTAATTAGCTTAAAAATCAAGTTAGCCTCCATTAAATGACTTTAGTAATAAAAAGTGATGGAAACAAGTTCAAGAAAAGAGGAAGTGATTGATTTTGAGAATCTATTAATTCTCCTCTTTATTGTCAATTTGGTGAAAAACATTTACAAAGAGGATAGTCATTCTACAAGTATTTAGAAAAGCTTCTAAGATGTTTTTGATTGATTTTTTTTTTTTTTTTTTTTTTCTTGAAATACATAGAAAGGATGTGTACTTTTTTTTTAACATGTAATATGTAAAGATGTGTACATAGAATGTTTTGATTATTCGTACACCTGTATAGTAGAAGTCTGATCTCATAATGGTAGTTTCTTCAAAAAGATCTAGCTATCTCAACAACCACCGTTTCTTCAAAAATATGTTATGATATTATACCGTATATTTGTCTAAGGGTTGATTTGGTGCACGGGATATGATAGGATTATTTTTATTGGATATGATATGATTGGATTGAATGGAATTAATTTTAATGTTATCTCATATTTTGTGCAATATAGGATAGGATTAAGATAGAGTAATCATGTGTTTGGTACAACACAAGATATGATTAAAATAGAGGTGTAAATTATATAAACTTAATTTTTTTTTTTAAAATATATCAAATTAATAATTAAAAAAAAAAAAAAAAACATATATCTGTGAAATTTACCGAAGACCATCAATTTTTTTTCTTCTTACCTCATTCTCGTCTTCTTCTACTCTCCTTCCCTCTCTCATTTCCCCAAAGCAAAATCAAGCTTTTGCAACCCTAGGTTCTTTGTCGCTGTCGCTGTAGCCATCACGTCGTCACCAGAAGGCAACGACGCCCAGCGGTGATGCAATGCACTACCTGCAAATGTGGATCTGAAGCGAAGATCGATGATCAATCAACAACGATCAAACTAACGGTGGCTGATCTCGGTTTGGGTCTCTCGATCTGGACCAAATCGTGGATGACAAGCAACGGTGGCTGATTTGGGTTGATATTGTTATTTTGGGAATTTTGGAATTTTCAAAATTTTGAATTGATTTGTTTGATTTTATGTGATGTGCCAGCAATATTACTCTCTCTTCATCAACATCATCATTTGACCATTTACTTTGATTTTTCAAAACGATAAAAACAAAAAAAAAGTGGTACTAAATTGAATCCCATGAATTTATATGGGACTAATTTATCCCAAACTAATGGGATAAAATTTTTGGATGGGATAAATTAATCCAATCCCACCGCTCAACCAAACATGGGAAAGAGATTAAAAATAAGCCAATACCATCCCATTCCCACTAGCCAAACGGGCCCTAATAGAAGTTCGATCTCACTCTTTAATGACCTCAACCACTGACATAAACTTATATAATAAAAGTTTGATCTCACTCTTTGATTATATCAACCACCATCATATTGGTAGTTTCTTAAAAACATGTTAGGATATTATATTGTTCAAAAAGATGTCATGCTAGAAGTTGGATCTCACTCTTGAATTTTCTCAATTACCAGCGCAATGGTAGTTGTTCAAAAAATATGTTATGATATTAGGGGGCAAAATCCATCAGCGATTGCCAATTTATGAGAGTTCAGGTGGTTTAGTGGCCAAAAAAAAAAAGTATAGTGGGTATAATGCATATTTTAGAAGTGTTTAGGGGACATCAATGCCAATTAGCCTATTATAATTACAAAGATTTATCACGAGTATGATTACATAATAGGCTTGTCTCATACTCTCATGAAATATTGTCATTTCAAAAATTTATTATCTAGCTCTTTCAAAAGATTAATATGTTATAGATGTTGACGGTGATTTTTGGATTATGGAAAAAAGCCACGCGTCCTGAAAATTTAAACGTGGGTTGGGGGGTGGGAGGGGAGGGGGGGGAGGGGGGGAGGGGCCGGCGGGGAATGGGTTGTTAATCCAATTAGTTACCTCCTAAATGCTAGTTATCAATGAACAACACAATTCAACCAACAAACAAAGACTCAAGCATGTTATAAACAACATTAAGTAAAGAGTCATGCATTTAATCACAAACTAAATGCTAAACCTCGACAAACATGAACAAAAGATGAGACAAGAAGTTCTAGAGCATGTTCAATTTACGTAGTCAAAGAAACAAAGAAGACCTATATTTGGATGATGCTTGATGTTCATGGGAATGTGTTTGGTTGAGTAAAAAAGTGTTCTTGGGGAGTCTCTTTCTTGAAACTCACTTAGTTTTTCAAAGATAGGTTTTTTTGGACTCTTCAAAACATACAAGAGAGAAGACAACACATATATATATATATATATGTATATATATATATATATATGTATATATATATATACGGATTTTCTATTATCAGTTCGTCTTGACAATAAATATATCAGGACGAAGAATGTGGACTACTAAATTTACATATTTTGACTCAAAGTGTATGCACTTGTCAAAACTTCTCCATAATATGTGGTCCACATTCTTCGTCCTGATATATATTTATTGTCAGGATGAACTGACAATAGAAAAACTGTATATATATATATATAGGCCCTAAGTGAAACTATGCCATTTTTGAAAATTTAAACTAAAAACTGTGCAGTGCGCGGGTAGGTACCAGTGCACTACCAGCAAACTTACCAGCGAACATGGACTTGGAAAATCAACCCAAGGCCACTATGCTAGTAGGACCAGCGCACTACCAGCTAACCTACTAGCGCACCGGGACCTGGAAAAACCGTCCAAGGACACTGCACGGGTAGCACCAGCGTAGGTATCAGCACACTGGGGCCTAGGTCACTCATCACACTGAATCAAGCACACCATCGTGCATGTGCAGACGTTTCCGATCAAGCATCAGGAAACGAATTACAACACACAAAACCACACTTAGATTCTAACAACAAGGTGCACGTGTGGGAGGTGAAGAACACACACATATGAGAATTTTAAACACAAATGAAAGAGAATAAAACATGCATGAAAAGTGTGTGTGCAACTAATCTCTTCAAGAGGTAAGTCAAGTGATTTACCTTTCGCTCTTACTCTTAAAGTCACGGAGATGTTTGGAAGCTTGGCAACGTGGACCTAAGCTACCCATTACAAAATCATCCTTAAATGTGGTTTGTCAACGAAATAAGCCAATCAAAATATGAGGAACTTACAATCTCCCCATTGGCTATTTCGTGACAAATCCACCAGTCACAATTGATGCTCACAAAAAAAAAAAAAAAAAAAAAAAAAAAAATTAAAGCTAAGGTGAACAAAAAGTTATTCTACATTACAAAGAGATACCTAAAGTCTAGATCTTCAAGTCTTTGATCTTTTGTAGAATAAACAACCCTACAAAACAAGATAGCTATACTTTCCAAGGAAAGTGTATGTGAGGTGATCAAGTGAAAAAAAAAAAATATAAGCATTTGCATTAAAGAAAACAAGCAACATGATGAAGTGCAATGCAATGCTCCCTCTAAATGGGTTAATCTCTCTCAAGGCTTCTCCCCAAAGCATAAAAATACTCCCTATATTTTTTCTCAAGACTTCTCCCCATTTTTATCATGAGATAGGTAAAGGAGCTCCCCCTATCGGGTTGCTTAGCAAAGAGAACTATTAGTAAGATCACATTCGCATAATCATATAAACCAAATTTATGCAACTCAAGTGATTGAGAGAGATTCAAGGAGTTTTATTTAAAGAAAATGTGTTAAATTGTTGCTATGCATGTAAGACATATAACATTGAAGTTCAAGCAATGGTATTTGGCAAAGCAAACATCAAAAGGGTTTCCAAAAGAATTCAAACCAATTTATACCCTTTTGTCATGAGCAAATAAGATATAGATTTTCAAAACATATTTTCGAGTTAAGAGCAAACCAAGACATTGGATCAAGAGATCCTATTATATTTTTCCGGATAAATAGTTGTATGATAGTAGTCTTGTTTAACCATTAAGAAGAGAGAGAAGATTGATTTGGATATAAAATCCTTATTAATTAAATGGATATTAGATCCTTATTGATTTTAGTCTTCTCATTTGTTTTGCATATAAGCAATCAAAAAATATTTCATGCATATCATTTTAAGCATGTCATAAAAATTTCTCAAGTCATGGAGATAAATTATGGGTCATTCATATGTACTTTCCCAAATAATTCTCCTAGTCAAAAAATGCATTGTTGAACCAAAATATGACATGGATTACAAACAAAGAAATGGTGCACACTTATTATGAAAAAAAGAACATACAAGCATATATGTGCAATCAAAAATCTCAAGCAATTATCAAAAGAGCATAGAATTAATCAACTTTTTGCACATAACAAATCATGCAAGTTCGCTCTCTTGGCCTGAGCTCCCCTCATGGGGTCAATATCCTACCATATCAAGGCAAGAGACAAATCCCAATAGACATACCAAGTCCGTTAGACCTAGTAGCATACATGGGAGACGCATGAGCACAATGACAATTAGGTTCAGTTTTTCTAACCCACCTAGGTTCCACTTTTTTATTCTTAGGGGCTGTTTGATATGGGGTAATCAAAATAATCTGATTCCTGGGAAAGTTATTCCCATTAATGTGATTCATGGGACACCTATATACCTGTGTTTGGTTATGCATGGGAATATTGTGTCAGATTCCTGGGAATATCAGATAACTGTGTTTGGTTGCACATGGGAATTTTTTTTTTTTTAAATGAATTTTATTTGTTAATAATCATTTTTTTGAACATCAAACAATATCAATTCAAAATGAATTATAAACCAATAATAAATTACAAATCAATTGAACACTATAAATATTCAATTTCTTTTGTTGTAAAATTGAAAATATAGTTCTTCACTTCAACAAACCACTGCAACTATAAATCACAATAGAATTATGTAGTAACTCAATATATGTAAGGTACACATGCAGGAACATACAAATGTGAACACTTTAATTTGCTTGACATGAAAGAAGAATATTTCTCCACAATAGGACGCCCAGATAGATGTGTGCAACACGATGTCAAGAAAAAACTATAACTCCATTTATAAACAGAAAGCTCTCTGAATAATCAAAAGGAAAAAGGGAAAAGCACAAGTATTATGTAAAAAGTGTTGCATTTTAAAGATGTAGTAATAATTGTAAGGTTTATGATTTGTATTGGCTTGATTCCATTGCAAAACACTCTATGTTTGTATTAGTTGTTGCTTAGGACATTATTTGAAGAAAGGAAGCTTAAAAAGTGAAGAGCAACGTCTAGTGCAAAAGTCGTCTTCAAGAGGTGAAAAGCGTCAAAGGTATATCTTGACTTCCATCCTCTTGCAAGGCGTTAGCGCACACACACACAATTCATACATGTGTGTCCCTGCATCGTGGTTCAAACATTTTGTATAACACTTTCACACACTTCATAGTATGCTCATGCATTGTTCTTTAATAGATAAACATTGTAGAATTGCATGTTTTGTGACTATCTCTTTGATATGGCATGCTTGTGTGAATATGTGTTTATTTGTTTGTGTATTTTATGTTTTGGACTTGAATATGTTCTCAAATGATTCCTTGTTGAGTTCCGATCGTTTCGGTTACTCACTCATTTGTTTTCGAGTTCCGAGTTGGAAGTTACGAAACTTTCCGTACTTTTATCGTACATGGCTTTCGTCTTTTCGATTTCTATTTTTTTTTTTTTATGAAAGTTTTGTTGATGCTTATGTTCATGAGGGAGTTACGGTTCGTAATCCGAAAACGGATTCGAATTCGGAGTTCGGAGATCGGAGAACAGTTAAAAAATGTGAGAGATGTGCGAAAGGGTGCTATAGGATAAAAGGTGGCAAATTGCCATTTGCCCCCCTTGGCCATTGGGGCCACGTGAGGCACACGCCATAACATGGCCTCTGTCCCCGTGTAGCAAACGGCCATGTAGAGCTGATTGCAAATTCATTTCATGAATTAATGGGTTTTTGTCATATGTATTGCATGCATATGGTGTTTGGTGTGCATGGTCAATCATAGCATGTGGTGTCTTTGGTCTTTCTTCCTATTGGTCATATGATATGTTACTCACATGAGCTTACCTCACCTGATCATGGTCTCACTCAATTTATTCCCTCTCTCACGGTAATTCAAAATAAGTGTGAAAAAGAAGAACAATTTTTTTTTTGGTGTGCAGAATTTTTTCTTACAATTTTTCAAATCTTAGTTTCACCATATCTCTCTCATCTCAACTCCGATTCAATTGATTCAAAAGCCAAAAATGTTGGTCTTGATGAGAGGAACAAACCCCAAGCATTTTTAGAGTCAAAGGATTTTGTGATTTTTCGCAGCAAGCATATTTCAGTCCGAAATTCTACATTTGTATGTGTAACATATTCTTCTCACTTCATCTTTTGATCATTTCTTTTAATCTTTCTAATTGATAGATGATATGTGTTTAGAATGTTGTTAGATCATATTCTAGGGGTGGTTGATCTATTGATTGTTAAGTTTTAGCCATTTGATTTCTCTTGAACATATATGTGCTAAACTTGATTCAACATGAAATTGATTCTAGAAAGTGAATATTTGATGTGCTTCATGTTATTTTTTATGTTTAATTTCATGATCTAAGAACTAGGTTTTTAGTGTGATATATTGAATATTCATACCTTGTTCTTATTGATTTACATGTCTTGATTTCTAGATATTTTTGTGAATTGATTGTTGAAAGCTTATTCTAGATTATCATTGAACATGTACATTGAGCTTGATTGATCATTAAGCTTAATTTGATTGTGTGTGCATCATTTGCATCACGTAGATCATAGCCTTGCATTAGGTTGAAGTCTCTAGCAAAGTGAGTGAAGCTTTGTGGATAGAGCAAGGAAGTCTTGATTAGAGTCAGGAGGACTCGGATAATCAAGCAAGGAAGACTTGTCTAGGGTCGGGAGGATCCGGATAGGCAAGCAAGAAATCTTCCTAGAGACGTGAGCGTCTTGGATAGGAAGTTGCTTTCTAGAGGTGTAGGATACATCTCGGATAAGAAGTAGGCTTGGTGATTCACTTGCCCGAGGGTAGATTAGGAGGTGATAGCTTGAGCGGATATCATGTGTTGATAGCTTGAGTGTGTAAGTCCTTTTCATATAGTGGATTGCTTTGCCGGTGGTTGTGGTATCAACCTGTGGATGTTTCCTCTTTGAGGTTTTACCACGTAAACAATACTTGTGTTCATTTTTGTTTTTACTTTTCTTTATCTTCCTTATCTTACATTGATTGCATATCTTGTAAATTGATTATCTCTTGTATTAGTGAAATCAATTCATTTGCTAAATCTAATCAAGTGTGCATTTTCTTTGTTATATTCCGCATCATTTTTTAAGATTGGAAGAATTTGAGTAAATACCTATTCACCCCCCCTCTAGGTATATTTTACACTATATTACTTAAGGGAATTTCAATTGGTATCAGAGCGGGTGTCTAGAAGTAATTAGATAGATCCATATTATAGTGTTTGTATTTTGTTTTGTTGTGTTTTGTTGTGTTTGTTCATTTTTGTAGCTATGGGTGATTCAATGCCGGAAGGTGCTTCTAGTGGTAGACCTCCTCTATTGAATAGTGGTAACTACTCCTTTTGGAAAATTAGGATGAGAGCTTACATTAGATCCATTAATGAAAAAGCATGGATAAGTGTTGAGGAAGGTTATGAGTTGCCTACCAAAAGGATTGAAGATGGCACTATGATTGCAAAACCTAGAGCCGAATGGACGGCCATTGATTTTGATAATGCTAAATGGCATCATCGGGCGATGAATGCTATTTTTGGAGGTGTAGATTGTACTCAATTTATCTACATCCAAAACCTTGAATCGGCAAAGGAAGCATGGGATACTTTGCAAACTACCAATGAGGGTACGTTAGCGGTTCGAAGGTCTAGAGTACAAATGCTTACTTCTCAATTTGAAAGTCTTGTTATGAATGAGGATGAGAAGTTAGTAGACTTCCAAACTAGACTCTTGAATATCACCAACCAAAGTCAAACTTTGGGAGAGCTATATCCACAAGAGAGAATTAATTGGAAGATCTTGAGATCCTTGCCTAAGAGATTTAATGCAAAGGTGACCGCAATTGAAGAAAGCAAGAATGTCGATCTTATGAGGGTTGATGAGCTTCTTGGGTCTCTACAAACTTATGAGCTTGGGTTCAAGCCGAAGATTGAAGGTAAGGGAATAGCACTCAAGGTAACCAATGAGGAGAGTGAAGATGATGTGGCTTGTATGGTGAGAACTTTCAAGAAATTTCTAAAGAACATATGTTCTAAGAGAGAGGAAGTCAAGAAGAAGATCACTCCAAAAGAAGTGGTAGATTGCAAGGATAAATCTATGAAGAAGTTAATTCAATGCCATGAATGCAAAGGGATTGGATTTATCTCCACCAAGCGTGCTAATGAGAAGAGAGAGTCTAAGAAAGGATTAGCAATGGCGGCTTCTTGGAGTGATGTGAGTGTGAGTGATAAAGAAGAGGAAGAGGAGTCCTCGAATGAACGAGAATATACTAGCAATTATATTGCTCACCCGGCTATATATGAAGGAAGATTTGAGGATAGTGGTGAAGACTCCTCAAGTAATGAGGAAAGTGAATACTCTTCGAGTAGTGAAGATAGTGAAATCTCCTCCAATCAAGAAGAGTTCGAAGCCTCCTCAAATCAAGATTTTATAAGCTTCAATGACAAGATCCTTCAACAAAAGAATGAAGAGAACATCAAGTTGGAGTTGATCAATGCCAATTTAGTGGTGATCTTTAAAGCTCTTGTCAATGAAAAGAAGATGTCTTTGGAGAAGATGAGCAAGCAAAGTGAAGTCATCAAGGAGCATGAAAAGACCATTGAAAAGTATATCTCAAAGGTGGAAGAAAGTGCTCAAGAGCTAGATGATCTAAAAGAAGACTTTACTATGAAGTTGTTTGCCATGGAAGGAGAGATTAAGCAAAAAGAGAACTCTTTGTCTATCATGAAGATAAAAGAGTGTGAGCTTATAGATGAAGTCAAAGCTCTCAAAGAGTCTATTAATGGCATGAAAATTGGAGCCATTAAGCTTGATGATGTGATAAAACTTGGAAAGCATCATGGAGATAAAAGTGGCTTGGGTTATGTAGAAGAAGTTAAGAAGACTCCTACAACCAAGAACAAGTCAAGAAAGTCCAAGAAGAATAAAGACTCTAGTACTATTCCTTCCAACATCAAAGACAAAGGCAAGAAGAGCAATGGAACTTCTTAACCGACTTCTCAACCAAAGCATGCACACCCAAAAGGTAACTTTTCTAAATTCATTCCGGTTTGTCATTATTGTAATGTGGTTGGTCACATTAGGCCTAAGTGTTATGAATATGCTAGGCAATGCAAACTAGGAAATGTGGAACATGATAAAAATGTGAAAAAGTTACCTAATCATTCTCATAAGCATGAGTTTAAGTCTAGAGCTAGACATAATATCTCTAAGTTTATCCCGGTTTGTCATTTTTGCAATGTTGTAGGGCATATCAAACCTAAATGCTACAAGTATATTAGACAATGCGAACTAGAGAATGAGATGCATGCTAGTGAGATGAAAAGACTTCCTTTGGTTGTTTCTAAACATGTTAGGGCATTAGAGACTATGCATGATGAACATGTTAATGAAAAGAAATCAACAAGGAAAGTTTGGGTTAAGAAAAATAATGTGCATACTTGTGAAATGGATAAATCTTCTTTGAAAGTTTCTAAACATGACAATAGCTTTGATGCTTTGAGAAATGTGCATATTGATCATATTCATGTGAAGAAACCTATCAAGAAAATTTGGATTGAAAAGAATAACATGCATGTTAATGATAATCATGTTAAGAAAAATGTTGAGAAGAAGTTGGTTAAGAAGAGTGTTAATCATGATCATTTAAAGAGTCTTGATGAAATATTTGTGCGTGGCAAAAATGTTAACTTTAATATGAGTGATGTTTTCATGAAGAAGATAGTTGATGATTTATCTTCTAGATTTCATATTGCCATGCGTAATGATCATGATGTTGTTTGTGTTGGTTCACCTAAGACCAATATGGTCAAAGGTGAGTGCTCTCATACTTGATTGAGTAGCACATATGAGAATATTTTTGTTCTTGTTTGATAAGAGTTCTAAGTTTGATGCTTGACTATGCCATTTTTAATGTGCTAGGTCTAGTATTCAAACTTGGTGTCTCTAGTCAATACATGAACTTAATATTCTCATAATCACTATGATAGTCAAAATTTGTTGATTAACTTTAAAGAAGTTGAATTTTGAAATCTATATGGTGATTAATTTTGTTAAGACTTTTAGAGAAAGTTATTTTCATGTGTTTGTTTGAGTTGAAAGTGTTTGGTCTTTATTTTCTTGGGATGACACACCAACAACTTGTTGTCATAAGGACAAACAAGCCAAGAAAGCTCATAAAAAGAGCGGAGACCTTTCATTAGTGAAAAAGCTTGCTAAGGTATTTCTCTACTCTAAAAGCTTGCTTTCTATTTCATTTTTTCAACTCTTTGTATGCATGATATCATTGCACATAGATATTAGGCATCATTTTATTAGAGAACATGTTGAACATTCTATTGTTACTCTAAAGCAATGCCTACTAAAAAATCAACTTGCGGATTTGTTCACTAAGCCCTTGGACATAAGAGGTAAAACTCTTTGAAGATTCATTGGCATGATTTGTGTTGATTATTGTCTATGTGTGATTGTGAGTGGCTTGATGAGCAAAACTTTAATTGAAAATCAATATCTTTGAGAGCTACTCACTTGAGAAGTAATGGTCTTAAACAAGTATCTTTTATTGTTTCTAGATCATGCACTTGAGCTTGAAAATCATTTTTTTTGAAAAGTGCACTAATGCTTCTCTTATATGTTTTAGTTTTGAGTATATGTGGTTGAATATGTGTAGATAATGGATGCATCTAGAAGTTTATTGTTAAGTACATGATAGATGACCTATGGTATGTATCCATTTTGCTTCGGCACTACATAGTAATCAACGAGCACCCTCATGGAAAGGGCTACACACCTTGGTTGTGAAGCCATCCAATGTAGGAAAGGGCTACGCCATTGTGATGAGTGAAAGCCGCCATGAGGAGTATATGTTTTTGTTAGTAAAATCAAAGAAGTGTTGAAATGAATCATTAAAAAAAAAAAATTCTTTGATTCTAAGCCTAAAAGAAATGAAAAATAAAAAGCTTATTGGTGTATAGTTGAGAATTGTAAAAAAGCTCGGGTTGACAAATAGAAACGGGAAAACGAGCCACATGCACACACACGCTCATATGTTGATATCTATTCATTTTAAAAGCAAAAATCCGGATGAATATCGGTTTGACCTATTTTTGGAAATGCTTTAGATGGATAGGTGTGGATAGAGTTTGCATGTTGATATCACAATTACTCCTACTATATATTTGAGAAGCATTCACACACACACATTTTGCTTATGTGCTTGATTCATTAGCATGTGAGAATATTTTTGAGAGATTAATGAAAATCTATGATTCTCTCTTGGACTTTGACAAGTTATGAAATATTTTCTCTTATTGCTTGATTGTGTGATTGTGTGATGTCCCTTGTGAACAAATCTACTTGTTGATAATATGTGGAGCATATGTTAAGGGGGAGCTTTAGTTTATTCAACTTTCGCTTTCTATACGATTTGTTTGCTTAATATCTCGTTCTTTATCTCTTGTGTCCCTTGTCTATTCCTTGACAAAAAGGGGGAGAAAATGTATACCTGACCATGTTTGATATTGGGGAGCTTTTGTATACTTCACACCTTATGTGGAAATTGTTCCAATTGTGTGAATCTTATTCCTCTTTGTGCTTAATTGTGACTTTGTCTTAAGGGGGAGAATTCTTTGTCTTAAGGGGGAGAATTCTTGTCTTAAGGGGGAGAAAGAATTCTTTCTTGACAATGTTAAGGATAGTTGGTTCTTGGAAATTGGGAAACTAAGGGAATGCTTTAATATGAACATATTTTATTCACTTGAGATAATGCATTTGTGTATGAGATAAGGGATATCTTCTATGTTTGTTGTTTGGTTAAATAACTCACCATTCTTCTTTAGAGAAGATCTCTTTTTGGTTGCTATTTTCTCTCATAGGTACTTTGAAGACCGAAAGAGGAATTCTTGAAGACTTGAAGACTTTTTAGTCTAGGAATTTCTTTGTAATGTGAGATTGAGAGTATGCTATCATCTTGAGTTTATTTGAGTGAAACATTGTATGGTGAGGTTGAGTGGTTTTGCCAATGGAATAGCCAAAGGGGGAGATTGTAAGGTTTATGATTTGTATTGGCTTGATTCCATTGCAAAACACTCTATGTTTGTATTAGTTGTTGCTTAGGACATTATTTGAAGAAAGGAAGCTTAAAAAGTGAAGAGCAACGTCTAGTGCAAAAGTCGTCTTCAAGAGGTGAAAAGCGTCAAAGGTATATCTTGACTTCCATCCTCTTGCAAGGCGTTAGCGCACACACACACACAATTCATACATGTGTATCCCTGCATCGTGGTTCAAACATTTTGTATAACACTTTCACACACTTCATAGTATGCTCATGCATTGTTCTTTAATAGATAAACATTGTAGAATTGCATGTTTTGTGACTATCTCTTTGATATGGCATGCTTGTGTGAATATGTGTTTATTTGTTTGTGTATTTTATGTTTTGGACTTGAATATGTTCTCAAATGATTCCTTGTTGAGTTCCGATCGTTTCGGTTACTCACTCATTTGTTTTCGAGTTCCGAGTTGGAAGTTACGAAACTTTCCGTACTTTTATCGTACATGGCTTTCGTCTTTTCGATTTCTATTTTTTTTTTTTTATGAAAGTTTTGTTGATGCCTATGTTTGTGAGGGAGTTACGGTTCGTAATCCGAAAACGGATTCGAATTCGGAGTTCGGAGATCGGAGAACGGTTAAAAAATGTGAGAGATGTGCGAAAGGGTGCTATAGGATAAAAGGTGGCAAATTGCCATTTGCCCCCCTTGGCCATTGGGGCCACGTGAGGCACACGCCATAACATGGCCTCTGTCCCCGTGTAGCAAACGGCCATGTAGAGCTGATTGCAAATTCATTTCATGAATTAATGGGTTTTTGTCATATGTATTGCATGCATATGGTGTTTGGTGTGCATGGTCAATCATAGCATGTGGTGTCTTTGGTCTTTCTTCCTATTGGTCATATGATATGTTACTCACATGAGCTTACCTCACCTGATCATGGTCTCACTCAATTTATTCCCTCTCTCACGGTAATTCAAAATAAGTGTGAAAAAGAAGAACAATTTTTTTTTGGTGTGCAGAATTTTTTCTTACAATTTTTCAAATCTTAGTTTCACCATATCTCTCTCATCTCAACTCCGATTCAATTGATTCAAAAGCCAAAAATGTTGATCTTGATGAGAGGAACAAACCCCAAGCATTTTTAGAGTCAAAGGATTTTGTGATTTTTCGCAGCAAGCATATTTCAGTCCGAAATTCTACATTTGTATGTGTAACATATTCTTCTCACTTCATCTTTTGATCATTTCTTTTAATCTTTCTAATTGATAGATGATATGTGTTTAGAATGTTAGATCATATTCTAGGGGTGGTTGATCTATTGATTGTTAAGTTTTAGCCATTTGATTTCTCTTGAACATATATGTGCTAAACTTGATTCAACATGAAATTGATTCTAGAAAGTGAATATTTGATGTGCTTCATGTTATTTTCTATGTTTAATTTCATGATCTAAGAACTAGGTTTTTAGTGTGATATATTGAATATTCATACCTTGTTCTTATTGATTTACATGTCTTGATTTCTAGATATTTTGTGAATTGATTGTTGAAAGCTTATTCTAGATTATCATTGAACATGTACATTGAGCTTGATTGATCATTAAGCTTAATTTGATTGTGTGTGCATCATTTGCATCACGTAGATCATAGCCTTGCATTAGGTTGAAGTCTCTAGCAAAGTGAGTGAAGCTTTGTGGATAGAGCAAGGAAGTCTTGATTAGAGTCGGGAGGACTCGGATAATCAAGCAAGGAAGACTTGTCTAGGGTCGGGAGGATCCGGATATGCAAGCAAGAAATCTTCCTAGAGACGTGAGCGTCTTGGATAGGAAGTTGCTTTCTAGAGGTGTAGGATACATCTCGGATAGGAAGTAGGCTTGGTGATTCACTTGCCCGAGGGTAGATTAGGAGGTGATAGCTTGAGCGGATATCATGTGTTGATAGCTTGAGTGTGTAAGTCCTTTTCATATAGTGGATTGCTTTGCCGGTGGTTGTGGTATCAACCCGTGGATGTTTCCTCTTTGAGGTTTTACCACGTAAAAAATACTTGTGTTCATTTTTGTTTTAACTTTTCTTTATCTTCCTTATCTTACATTGATTGCATATCTTGTAAATTGATTATCTCTTGTATTAGTGAAATCAATTCATTTTCTAAATCTAATCAAGTGTGCATTTTCTTTGTTATATTCCGCATCATTTTTTTAAGATTGGAAGAATTTGAGTAAATACCTATTCACCCCCCCTCTAGGTATATTTTACACTATATTGCTTAAGGGAATTTCAATAATAATAATCCCACCTAATCAAACATCAAAATGAACATATAATCAAACATCAAAATGAAACATAATCATATTATGTCCAAGAGTTTTTTCTTCATTGAAGAAAGATGTCAAATAATATCAATTCAAAATTACATCTCAATTCAAGAAAGATGTCAAATACCAAAGTTCAAATATAACTTATTCCAACAACGACAAAAGGAAATCAAGTTTGAATTCTTCGTCCAAAGTGAAGAAATAGTCGAGGTTAGCTTGATCATGGATAAGAAGTTGTCCAACTTTAACTCGTTGTGCATTTGTCATTCCATCGATTTTCTTTAGTTCATAAAATACCTTCATCCTCCTAGTAGCACTATCAGCTTCAAATTGAAAGCAATCAGCAAGTTGTCTAATAAAATCACTTGCAGCAGTTTACATATTACCAAATTCTTTAACTGAGTCTTTGAGAAAATCAACTATTGGATCTTCGTTCCTAGATCTCTTTTTACCTTTCTTACTTGATTACGTTAATGGTGTGTTTGTGCTACTCATGTTCACATTACCATTCAACTCATCTGATTGATAGAAAGGGTCGTCGTCATTATGTTGATCATCCTCATTGCCATTCTCCTCAACTGTTTCAAAGAATCCCATTGCACCTTGTCCATTAGCACGATCCTTTCTGAAACAAATACTTGGTGTGTCTAATATTAATCTAGAGGGAGGGGGGTGTAGTAAATAGATTTTAATCAATTTTACCCAATTTTTCCTGTAAGGTCAAGATTATGAAAATGCCCCTAACTAGTCAATTTATATAGCAAGTGTAATATGTGCGGAATTTAAATAACACTTGATATTTAAGTGGAAACCCTCATAGGAAAAACCACGGGCTGGTAAGTGTGCCACACTTGAACCTCGAATCCACTAATGATAATGAAGATTAAAACATAATCCCGGTATGTAACTCACTACCACTACCTACTCCCGGTATGAGTGAACCTAGTCCAATTGCTTATGTGAACACCTAATCCCGGTGTACGACCTAATCTCGGTCATCACACAAGACTTACAATTGCATGTGACAAAAGACAACCTAATCCCGGAAGCCACACAAGTCTTACTTCTCAATGAAGAGATTAACACCCTAAGTGAATATATGAATATCTAAAATGCAACATAGAGCAAGGGAAACCCTATATGTTTATCTAAGATGATGAATATGCAATTAGAACAATCCTAGATATTAAAACTAAATGACATGTTAAATAGTTTAGCTATTCAAGATTAAGCACAAAACCTAATTAGCTATCACAATACAACTTCTCAAACATTCAACACACTAATCTGAAACTTGTATAAAAAGATATGTGAAAACTATACAAGTAATAAATTGAGATTGCTTGTTAAGAAAAACACAAAATATGTAAGATATTAGTGAAAAGCTTATCAAGCAAAGTATGATGAAGACTCCATGCAAAAAGACATCTAGATGATCAAAGATGAGGCTAGATGATGATTGATGATCATGAAAAGGTGTTTGAGTAATTAAAAATGAGTTCTTGGAATTTTTCTTTTCTTTGAAAAATATCCTAAGTATGAAATCTGAATATGAACTCTCTTAATTGACCTAAAGTCAAAGTGGCATATATATAGGGTGTCAAGATGAAGTGTGGTCATTTTGATAAGTGACACCACTATTTCGCCTTGGGCGCTGTACGTAGAGCGCCTCTATACAGCGCCTGTACAACGCCCCAACTCTGTTCTCTTGGGAAAACAGAGTGGCGCTGTACGTACAGCGTTTTGTACAGTGCTTGTACAGCAACCGAATTAAATCGATCAGGTCTGTACAGCATTCGATGGGCGCTGTTCGTACAGCGCTTCTGTAGAGCGCTTTTGAGAGCGCCCATTGCAAAAATGCAATCCTAAGTCTAAGCATGACAAGGCAATTGGATATGCAAGATGCAATCAACATAACATGCAAGAAGAGATGTTAATGAACATTAATGCACAAAAATAAGACACACAACATACAAGGATTAAACATATGCATGAGTTGTGAGTGTGTGCAACTATCTCTTCAATACAAGTAAGCACATAGAAATTTACCTTCGATGCTTATCAAGACGAGGTCTTCAAAGGGCTTTAGCAATAACACCAACACTTAAGTTACCCTTACAAAGAACCCCAACATATGGTTTGTCCACGAAATGAGCCAATCAACAAATGGGAACCTTACACTTTCCAAACACAGTTCCCAATTCTTCATAATAGGGAAAAGGCTTGTTTCTTAAACCTTTTGCAGTTGGGTGACTCTGTAATAAATAAATAACATTAGTAACAAAAAAATTGTTGAAAATGTTAAATCAAATAATGATTAATAAATTAAATTTCTTTAAAAATGGAGAAACTAACCTTAACTTATTCATCAAACACAATTTTCTCAACCACAACACACTTGAGATCATCATTCCACCCAAAACTACTAGCAGAAGGTCCCAACATCTCAGAAATGGTATGGTATTGTTTCTCCAATAACTTGATGCGAGAATCAATGTGTGGTTGTGCTCTAAGTTCGCAACCTGGAATCTTGTTAGTCATCATTCTTTGTATTTGTTGCAAGAAGCCGGGTTTGAATGTACCATTGTCCGCTTTCCATTTTTCGCAATTGGTTAAATCCACCAAACACTCCACCAACTTTGAATCCTCAACACCAGTCCATTGATGTTTTTTTCCAGTTATTGATGTTGTTTGAGAATTAACTTCCATAATGTTTCCTACAAAGATTTTTGTCTAGTTTCAAGGCAATAAGAACACACCAGCAAGCAATTACACTTGACAAGAATAAATTATATGTCCTATGTATGACAATTAACAATCATATTTCGAATCGAACAAAGCTTAACAACATGCATTCTCTTGTATTCATCAAAACCTACAAACATTATAATGACATAATTATTATAGCCAAAAGGCAACAATGGGCAGACCTAGAACAATCGAATGATTTGCTACACTAACATGCATGCGAATGCACAAAATACTGCAATCAAATCTACTGCAAGCCAATTTCATTTGTAGCAATTTCAAATTCTAAAGGACGTGTGAAGAAATGGTTAGTGGTGACATCTAAAGACTACTCTAAACATGGTGGGAGACATGAAACGGTTATGGAGATGTACTGAGAAAAAAATTTCTTCTCTAGATCATTGAAACCTACAGGTTGAATAGCCAAATATAGACAATAAAGTTTAAATAGTAAATGAAGATCATGCCATCATCGGCTTACATAGAGAGCAAAACATAATTATAATGGTTATAAAACATAGAAGAGCATAAAAAAAATGCATCTAGAATACCCAAATTGATAAATATGTGATGAGGATTGCTATATACATGGATTGTCAACAGAAATTAAAAAGATTGATTTTTTCCTTTTTTGACAAAAAACAAATAATAATAACAATCATAGTAAGATGATCAATAATATACATAAAAGCAAAAAAAAAAAAAAAAAAATTCCATCCTATTTGAACATGTTTTGATTGAGAATGACAACTAGAAATTAGAATGCAAATCCAGAAAAGGATATAGACTTAGATCATCTTCAAGATTATAACAAAACACCCAACCAAAAAAAAAAAAAAAAAAAATTTAACAAGGGATCAAAGTTACCTGCAACATATACAAAGCTGTTTGAATCAGTTCAAAGAATAGCAACTACTCAAGATCTTGCAAAAGCCACACCAATCTTAATCAGATCCAAAGATTAAATGGAAACCAAAAGAACCCATATTGAATGAAAATAAATAAATAAATAAAAACCATCAAAGAAAAAGAAACCCAGAAAAAATACCTCAAAAAATCAAACTAAAAGAGGTTTATGCACCAAACTCAATTAACAGTAAAATCTAACAAAAAGAGTAACAAAAACTACAAAATCTAACAAAAATCCATCAAAGGAAAAACGTAACATACCTTGATTAGAGATCTATCAAAGAAGAGAGCGGTTCAGACTTCAGAGCAAGTGTGAAAACGAGAGAGATCAGTTGTTCGATGGAGATACAAGGTTCGACGGTGAGTTTGACAGAATCCGGTGGGCTTGATGGATAGGGAGGGCGACGAGAGTGTGATGTTTGAGAGCTGAGAAATGAGCAAGAATGTGATGTCTTTTTAGGTTAGAGATCTATCGAAGAAGAGAGCGGTTCAGACTTCAGAGCAAGTGTGAAAATGAGAGAGATCAGTTGTTTGATGGAGACACAAGGTTCGACGACGAGTTTGACAGAATCCGGTGGGCTTGATGGATAGGGAGGGCGACGAGAGTGTGATGTTTGAGAGCTGAGAAGTGAGCAAGAATTTGATGTCTTTTTAGGTTAGATTTTTTTTTTAATTATATAGTGGGTCCCATGGTGGGAATCAGATGGAGGGGCATATGATACCCACCTGTTGGGATGGGAATCACATTCCCGGGAATCTAAAAACCCAAACCTCGTAACCAACATGGGAATCCTATCAGATTCCCATTCCCATGCCAAGATGCCCCCATACCAAACGGCCCCTTAGTGGTCAGAATCTTCAATTCTCTAAGTTTTCTAGGATTATGTAAATTAGCCCTATGGTTCAATCGTTTGTCTCTCATGTTCTCAATTCCACATCTCTTTATGTAGTTAAAGCAATTTGGTCTTATGTGACCAATCAAACCACAATAATGACAAGTAGGTACAAAGAAAGAGTTCATACCATTGCATTTAGATCTCATCAAGGAATTTCCATGATGATGAGGTTGTCTTTTGTGGTCACCTCCTTTCTTGATAGTTGGCTTGTTGGAGGATGTAATTTACTTCTCAAGGAATTATCCATTTTTCTTGAATTGCCTAGGCATTAATTGAGTTGCCAAGGCTTGTGTGGACTTTCATTGAGATAAATGATGCTTAGATGAAGCATTGCTCTTGCCTTGAGCTTGAGGTTGCTTGATCTTGGCATTCTTCAATTCTTTAAGGCACCTCATTTCTCTTTCCTTGAGAATCTTCAAGGAATCATCTTTGTTGGCAAGTTCATCCTTTATTGCCTTCATCATTTAATGGCAATCTTCAATCTTCTTTTCGTACTTGGACACATCAATCGTGTCCGTCTTCAAGGAGTCATCAATAGAAGACTTCATCTCCATGGTCTTCATTAGAGAGATGAGATTAGAGTGTTCTTCCAATTGCTTAGACATCATCTCCTTGGACTGATGAAGTTTGACTTGACAAATTTGCTTGCCTTCTTTAAGAGCACAAATCTTTGCCACTGAGGAAATCTTCCATATCTTCAAAAAATCACTCATTGGAGAGCTTTTCATTTTTCTTTAGAACATTGAGAGGGAGCACTTGCCACTCATAAATTTAGTCAATATTTAAGGACTTTTTGCCTTCATCTTCCATATAGGAAGCCCTAAAAGCTGTGAAGTTAGGCACATGCTCTTCATCATGGGAAGAGACTTCTTCATTCTTGTTGAACGAGGTCTTCATCTTGAAGTCATTTCTTCTTGAGTTAACCTTTTTCTTCTCAAGCTTCAAGAACCTTCCAAACTTATTTGCCATTAGGGCATTCTCCTCATCGGAGTCACTAAATGAAGTAGAAGTAAGGATGTTGGAGCAAGTGCACATAGAACCTCTAAGGGTTGGAGCATCCTCAACATTAACGGAGAGGAAATTGTTCCTATCTCCGAAAATTCCCTCTCTACTCATCCCAAATTCACTTATAGTATTTGGGTAATTGAATGCAAGTGAATGCAACAATCAAGATGCACACAAACGCAAGACACACAAGAAAGTGCAAGGATCAACTAAGTATATTTAGGAACCCGCTTTGATACCAATTGAAAATATAAACGTGTGTATCTAAAGTCTAAACAACCTAGGGGGAGGGGTGGTGAATGGGTTGTTAATCCAATTAGTTACCAACTTTTCGGATTAGTCAATATTATAAAAATAAACCCAAAATAATCAAAATACAATCAACGTAATTAAAGTGCGGAAAATAATAAATAAAGCATTGATTGATTTACGTGAGAAACCCACTACTAGGAAAAACTCACGAGCTATTCTACTAGCCACACACGGTCCTCAAATCCACTATATGTAATGATGTTTATAACCTAGGTTGACCTCTATGTAAGTCGCGCAACGGAAAAATCAGGGATAAACATCAAGAGATTTAAAAACAATAAGTTTCAAAAAATTTATCGTCTTATTTGGACATTTTTGTATGCACGAATATGAGGAAGGGATTTGTTTTCATACCTTTTAAGAACACTCCATCGTTTTCATTTTGATCCTTCACCACTAAGCCTTCCGAGCTATGTCCCGCGATCTAAGAACTATGTGTGTGGGCTCGTCATGGATTCCAAGAGCAGTTGAATGGAGGCTTGAGAGAACCTAAAAATATATATAAACGTGTGTTTAAATAATGTAAGGATTCCCATTGTTTTTAATTGGCTTATTTCGTGATCAAACCATAAATGGGGATCCTTTGTAAGGGTAGTTTAGATGTTGTTATAAGTGCTTTAGGCCCTTTGAAGACCTCATTATTGACAAGCACCAAAGGTAATATTCTAAGTGCTTTCTTGTCTTGAAGAGATAGTTGCACACACTCACAACTCATACATATGTTTAATCTTTGTATGTTGTGTTTCTTTTTGTGCATCAATGCTTATTTACATCTCTTCTTGCTTGTTGTTATGATTGCATCTTGTGTTGAAAACATTATAGCATTTAGGCTTTTAGGATGCATCTTAGTTTGACTTTGTACCCCTTGCATGATTGCTTGTGGGGTACATTTTTTGGGCTGTGCACTGGTCCACCAGCGCCGGTCGACCAGCGCCGCTCACCGGCGTAAAATGCCCAGTGGAGCACCGCTGGTCGTGCGCTGGTGTGGACCAGCGCCGGCCACCAGCGCCGGCCGCCCAGGTGTGCGCCGCTGGACTGGCGCTGGTGGCAGCGCCTGTCGTCCAGCGCTCAAGCCAAAATTGGCTTGTGCGCTGGTCCTGCGCTGGTCCACCAGCGCAGGTCCACTAGCGCACAGAGTGTTTTTCTGGCGAAATTTCAAAACGACCTCACTTCACTTATGGCCTCTATATATATGCTAACTTGATTTTAGGTCACTTACAAGAGTTCTTATTCATGCTTCATACTTAGGATATTTTTCAAGAGAAGAAAAATACACAAAGAACTCATTTTTAATTACTCAAACACAATTTCATGATCATCAATCATCATCTAGCATCATCTTAGATCACCTAGATGTCATCTTGCATGGAATCTTCATCATACTTTGCTTGGTAAGCTTTTCACTAATATCTTACATATTTTGTGTTTAATTTATCTAGCAATCTCAATTAATTACTTGATTGTTATTTTGTATGCTTTAGATACAAAATTGAGATTAGTATGATGTATGTTTGAGAAGTTGTACTGTGCTAGCATATTAGGTTTTGTGCTTGATATTGATTAGCTTAACTAATTGACATGTCATTTAGTTTTGATATCTAGGATTGTTCTTAATTGCATATTAATCATCTTAGATAAGCATATAGGGTTTCCCTTGCTCTATGTTGCATTTTGGATATTCACATATATTCACTTAGGGTTGTATTCTCTTATAGAGAAGGTAAGTCTTGTGTGTAGCAATTGGGATTAGGTTGCTTAGATCACAAGCAAATTGGACTAGGTTCACTCATACCGGGATTAGGTAGGTGTGTGATTACTTCCGGGATTAGGTTGTAATCGTTTGCACATTTAGTGGATTCGAGGTTCGAGTGTGGCTTACTTACATAGCCCGTGGTTTTTCCCGTGAGGGTTTCCACGTAAAAATTCAAGTGTTAATTTAATTTCCGCACCATATTACACTTGTTTGTTTATATTATCTTGAGGGTAAATTCGTAATTTTGACTAACACGAAAAATTGGGTAAAAAGCGTAAAATCTATTTACCCCCCCTCTAGATAGGTTTATACACATCGTGCTATATTTAGTTTCAATTGGTATCAGAGCGGGTTCCTAGACATACATAGGTGATCCTTGCTTATTTTGGTGTGTTTTGCATTTTGTGTGATTTTTGATCATTCATACATTTGCATTCATTTCATTCATTCATAAACACTATGAGTGGAAACGGTGGAAATGGTGGTGGCCACGAAGGAGCTTCTAGCACAAGGCCTCCACTTCTTACTGGTTTGAACTATTCCCAATGGAAAGGGAAGATGGAATCCTACATATGCCAAATTCATGACCGTGCATGGATGGCGGTGGAAGACGGATATGATCTCCCTATGATGACTCCCGCGGGTGGATGACAAGATGTTTTGAAGCCTAAGGCGCAATGGAACGCGCAAGAGTTTGAGGCTTCTAAGTGGAATAGGAAGGCGATGCATGCCATTATGTGTGCAATGGATGAGAATCAGTACAAGCTTATTCAGAATACTCAGATTGCCAAAGTGGCATGGGACATCCTTCAAGTTGCACATGAGGGAACCGAGGTGGTGAAGGAGTCCAAGCTTCAAGTCCTCCAAACTCAATTTGAGTTACTTAGGATGGGAGAGGATGAATGCTTCAATGACTTCGAAATCAAATTGATGGACATAGTAAATCAAAGCCATCAACTCGGAGACCCGTATTCGGATAGGAGAGTCAAGCAAAAAATTATGAGATCTCTCCCCGATAGGTTTGAATCAAAGGTGACGGCCATAGAAGAAAATAGTGGCTACATGGATATGAAGCCAAGTGAGGTAATTGGGCGTCTCCTTGCATATGAGTCTAGGAAGGTTCCTAGCACCACTACTCCTCTTAAGAAGTCTAAAGGAATAGCTTTGAAAGCATCTAAGGATGCAAAGGAGGCAAAGCATGAATCGGATGAAGACCTTGCCTTATTTGTGAAAAGGTTCAACAAGGTTATGGGGTTCAAGAAGAAGAAGGGATTTGGGTCAAGAGGACAAGATTTGAAGAAAAAGAGTTCCTTCAAGAAGTTTGAGCCTAGACAAGAGAGGACCGAAAGGAAAGGGGTCCGATGCTTTGAGTGTGGTGGGATTGGTCACTTTGCCCCCGAATGTGCTAATCACAATGAAAGAAAGAAGGGTAAAGTGATGGCCGCCACATGGAGTGGGAGTAGTGATGACTCCATTGAGGAAGATGAGTTTCAAGTGAAGAAGAGCTCATGGCTAACTTCCTAGCTTTTGCCTCTTCTCACAAGAGGAAAAGTGCTAGTGAAAAAGAGGAGATGAGTCAAGAGGAAATTGACTCTAGTGAAGTAGAAAGTGACTCATCTTCTAATTCCAAAAAGAAATTTGTGGAGCAAAAGGTGCTTGCTAAATACCATGCCGAGTTTAATGATTTAGCAATTAAAAGCACAAGAAAGATTGAGAGGTTGAGAGAAGAGAACCTTGAACTTTCGGCTCACAATGACCACTTAAGTGAACAAGTGGAAAGATTGAAGAGGAGAGAGGATAAGTTAATTGAGGAGTTAGACTTATCCAAGAGAAGTGAAAAAGGCTTGAAGAGGGAACTTGTAGAAGTTAAAGGGTCCTTGGCTAGGATAGATTCTAGCACCAAGAAGCTTGATCATTTACTTGGTGTTGGAAAGAGTCCAAGTGACAAGAGAGGTCTTGGGTATGAAGATGGCAAGAAAGTCTCAACCTCTAACAAGACAGTGTTTGTCAAGAGCTTGAAGAACGAAAAAATTTCATTTGTGCAACCTCCTAGAAAAAATTAGAAGTAGGACAATGTTCTAATGCACAAGTGAAAATGGGGCCAAGAAGGAAATCTCAAGCTCAACCTCCTAAGGTTCCTCAAGCCAACACTCCTCCCAAATTGGCTCACAAAGGAAAGAGACCAATCATGCAACCTCAAGCTTGGAAGCAACCAAGACCGGTTCAACAACGAAGATGGATTGAACCCACATATCCACAAAGACATGGACGTACTCAAAGGCGAGGTATGATTCCTTTTTTCATCCCTATTTGTCACTTTTGTGGTTGTGATGGTCATATTAGACCAAATTGCTTTCAATATATTAAAATGTGTAGAAAACAAAGCATGATTGAAAAGAGAAAGAATAGAGCCAAGATGCATGTTTCTAGGAATGAAAATATTGATTTGCATGATCCTAGAAATAGTAGAGCACATGTACCAAAGACCACTAAGAAAGCTAAAATTGTTGCTAAGTGGATTAGAAAGAATGAAAATATTTGCCATGTTGCACAAATAGCCTTGAAGGCAAATTCTTCTAATTTTTAGTATTTGGATAGTGGGTGCTCTAGGCACATGACGGGAAACAAGAGTTTCTTCGAGACTCTTGTTATGGAGGAAGGTGGAAATGTCACTTTTGGTGATGGATCCAAAAGAAATGTTGTAGGGAAAGGAACCATTTCCGTTCCCGGATTACCCTCCTTATCCAATGCTTTATTTGTTGATGGCTTGAAAGCCAATTTAATTAGCATTTCACATCTTAGTGATGAAGGATATTCCGTCTTGTTTTCTAAAGACTATTGCTCTATCCTTAAACCCGATGGACAAACCTTGTTGAAGGGCATGAGATCTAGTGACAATTGCTATTGTCTTGAAGCTAGTATTGTATCAAATCATGTGTCCATGGATGAGCAAATTGAGTTGTGGCATGAAAGACTTGGCCACATGAACTTTAGGGATCTACGGACCCTTGGAAAGTTCAATTGTGTGCGTGGCCTCCCTAAGCTTGGGAAGAAAGCTAATGGCATTTGTGGACCTTGCCAACAAGGAAAGCAAACTAAAAGCATGCACAAAAAGGGCAAGTATCTCACCACCAAGGAGCCACTTGAGCTTCTCCACATGGACCTCATGGGTCCCATGCAAACCGAAAGTTTGGATGGAAAGAGATACATTTTTGTTTGTGTTGATGATTTCTCTAGATTTACATGGACATATTTTCTTAGAGAAAAATCCGAAACTTTTGATAAGTTTAAAATGCTTTGTAATAAATTCAAAATGAAATGAACTCTAATATTAAAAGCATAAAACGGATTAGAAGTGACCATGGGAGAGAATTTGAGAATGCCACCTTTGAAACCTTTTGTAATGGTTTAGGCATCTCCCATGAATTTTCTGCCCCTAGGACACCTCAACAAAATGGAGTTGTTGAGAGGAAAAATAGGGTCCTCCAAGAGATGGCCCGTGTGATGTTGCTTAGCAACAATGTCCCTAGGAACCTATGGGCCGAAGCCATTAATACGGCTTGCTATATAGGAAATAGAGTGTTCCTAAGGCCCGATACTAGAAACACCTCCTATGAGTTATGGAAAGGCAAGAGGCCAAATGTTAGCTACTTCCACACTTTTGGAAGCAAATGCTACATTTTGAATGACCGTGATCAACTTGGCAAATTTGATGCTAAGAGTGATGAGGGTATTTTTATTGGCTATGCCTTAAATAGTAGAGCCTATAGAGTTTTCAATTTAAAGACTCTAAGTGTTATGGAATCATCCAATGTCGTATTTGATGATACTAGGCTCAAGTCTAATGATCATGAGGAGGAGGTCATTTTTAGTGATGGTTCTCCTTTGGAGGAGGTTGTGGTGTCACCTAATGTTGGGACATCTAATGTCAACAATAATGACACACAACCTATTGATAGAGTTCCTCTCTTGGACTCTAAAGAACTCGCTCCATGGGTTAGGAAACTCCATGATAAAGAAGATATCATTGGAGAGGTAAATGAGGGTGTTAGGACTAGACGTCAACTTGCTAATCTTATTAGCTATACATGCTACACCTCTCAAATTGAACCCAAAAAGGTTGAAGAAGCCTTAAATGATGAATTTTGGGTTCTTGCCATGCAAGAAGAGCTAAACCAATTCGAAAGGAATGAGGTTTGGACTCTAGTTCCTAGGCCTAAGACCGCTAATGTCATAGGCACTAAATGGATATTTAGGAACAAATCCGATGAGGATGGCAACATAGTGCGGAACAAGGCTAGACTTGTAGCACAAGGGTACTCTCAAATTGAGGGTATCGACTTTGAGGAGACTTTTGCTCCCGTTGCCCGCTTAGAGTCCATTAGGCTTCTCTTGTCCATCTCTTGTGTGCACAAGTTCAAATTGCACCAAATGGACGTCAGAGTGCCTTCCTCAATGGCTTCTTGCAAGAGGAAGTGTTTGTTGAACAACCTAAGGGGTTTGTGGATGCACACCACCCCAATCATGTTTATCGCCTCAAGAAGGCACTTTATGGGTTGAAACAAGCACCGAGGGCTTGGTATGAGCGCCTCACTCAATTTCTTGTTGACAACAACTACACAAGAGGTAGTGTTGACAAGACACTATTCATCAAGAGAGACAATGATGAGCTTTTCATAGCTCAAATATATGTTGATGATATAGTTTTTAGCTCCACCAACAACACCAAAGTCCAACAATTTGTTGATGTCATGTCTCTTGAATTTGAGATGAGTCTTGTTGGTGAGCTTAGTTACTTCCTAGGTTTGCAAATTAGGCAAATTCATGATGGGATTTTCATAACCCAAGCCAAATATGCTAAGAACCTAGTGAAGAAGTTTGGTTTAGAGAAAGCCAAACATTGTGATACACCCATGAGTACCACTTTGAAGCTAAGCAAGGATGCTAGTGGTAAAAGTGTGGAACAAACTCTATATCGTGGCATGATAGGTAGCTTGCTTTATTTGACCGCAAGTAGGCCCGATATATCTTTTAGTGTGGGTGTGTGTGCTAGGTACCAAGCGGATCCTAAGGAGTCCCATCTCTCTTCCGTAAATAGAATCATTCGCTATGTGAATGGGACATCCAACTATGGGATTTGGTACTCTTTTGACACTAATGCTAGTCTTGTAGGCTTTAGTGATGCGGATTGGGCAGGAAATTGTGATGATAGGAAGAGCACATCGGGCGGTTGCTTCTTTCTAGGCAACAACTTGGTGTCTTGGTTTTACAAGAAGCAAAACTCGATTTCCTTGTCCACGGCCGAGGCTGAGTACATAGCCGCAGGGAGTGGATGCACACAACTCCTATGGATGAAGCAAATGCTAGTAGACTACGGATTCAATCAAGGTACTCTCACTCTCTTTTGTGATAACATGAGTGCTATTAATATTTCCAAGAATCCGGTTCAACATTCTAGAACTAAGCATATTGACATCCGCCATCACTTCATTAGAGAGCTTGTTGAAAATAAATGCATAGTACTTGAACATGTAGGTACTAATGATCAACTTGCGGACCTATTTACTAAACCCTTAGATGCTACTCGATTTAAAACTCTTAGTAGATCTATTGGGATATGTCTTGTGGAGTGATGTTCTATGATTGACCCCATATGGGGAACTCAAGCAAAGAGAGCTATTTTGCATTCTTGTAACTTGCAAAAAATTTGAAATAACTTATGCCTCTTCTTTTGATTGCTTGAGTAAGCTTGGTTGTACATATGTAAATATGCTTTCAAATTCTATAAGTGTGAACCTTGCTTGTTTTACAATCCATGTCATATTTATGTTAAAACATGCATTTTTGGACTAGGAGATTTACATAGAAGTATGATGTGAATGACCTATAGTTATCTCCATGACATGATGTTTCTTAAATAACATGCTAATGCTAAATGAAAAAGCATGAAATTCCTACAACATGCTCACATGAAAAGCATGAATTGATGATTGCATATTCTTAAAAATGCAAAACTTGTGTGAAAGCTTATGAGACTCAAAATGAATAAAGGATCTTGTATTCGTTCAAAGGAATTTACATTCCAAATGTCTCTATTTCTTTATTAAGTTGAACATGGTTACTATCATACGGATATTTTATCCGGAAAAATCAAATAGGGTGCAAAGTCGCTCATGCCATGTTTCGCTTATAAAGTTGGATATAGTTACTCTTAAATTGAAATCAATAATCTCTATATCCTTGCTCTTCCCATGACATTGGTGAGCTTGGTTTGAATTCAAATTAGAAACCTTTGTCATTTGCTTTGCCAAATACCATTGTATTTTGGACTTGAATGCTATATGTCTTGTATGCAAAGCATGTTGGATTCACACATTTTCTCAAATAAATCTCCTTGTTTCTCTCAAATTAATTGAAGTGCATAACGTGACTTATATGTATATGCATATCTTGCATGCTTCTATCTCTCGTTGCTATGAGTGACCCGGTTGGGGACTACTCCTTTGCCTATATCATGACAAAAAGGGGGAGTAGGATATGGTAAGGGGAGTTGCAAAATATAGAAGCTTTTGTGCACTTTGGGGAGATAAAACATTGAGGGGGACTAACCCTTTGAGGGGGAGCATTGTATTTATCATACATTACATACATTGGGTAATGTTGTGCCTAAATTCTTCAAATGCAAATGCTTGGTATTGTTCTCACATGATTAATCTCACACTTTACTTGAATTGGAAATGGTAGAAACTCTTTTCAGGGATTGATTATTCTCCAAGAGGATTGAAGACTTCAAGTTGCATTCTCTTATCTCTTTGTAATGTAGAATATTATTGTAATCCCGTAGTTTCTATTTTTTTTGTGAGGAATCAATGTGAGTGATGGTTTTGTCACGAAATAGCCAAAGGGGGAGATTGTAAGGATTCTCGTTATTTTTAATTGGCTTATTTCGTGATCAAACCATAAATGGGGATCCTTTGTAAGGGTAGTTTAGATGTTGTTATAAGTGCTTTAGGCCATTTGAAGACCTCATTGTTGACAAACACCAAAGGTAATATTCTAAGTGCTTTCTTGTCTTGAAGAGATAGTTGCACACACTCACAACTCATGCATATGTTTAATCTTTGTATGTTGTGTTTCTTTTTGTGCATCAATGCTTATTTACATCTCTTCTTGCTTGTTGTTATGATTGCATCCTGTGTTGAAAACATTATAGCATTTAGGCTTTTAGGATGCATCTTAGTTTGACTTTGTACCCCTTGCATGATTGCTTGTGGGGTACATTTTTTGGGCTGTGCGCTGGTCCACCAGCGCCGGTCGACCAGCGCCGCTCACCGGCGCAAAACGCCCAGTGGAGCGCGGCTGGTCGTGCGCTGGTGTGGACCAGCGCCGGCCCACCAGGTGTGCGCCGCTGGACTGGCGCTAGTGGCAGCGCCTGTCGTCCAGCGCTCAAGCCAAAATTGGCTTGTGCGCTGGTCCTGCGCTGGTCCACCAGCGCAGGTCCACCAGCGCACAGAGTGTTTTTCTGGCGAAATTTCAAAACGACCTCACTTCACTTATAGCCTCTATATATATGCTAACTTGATTTTAGGTCACTTACAAGAGTTCTTATCCATGCTTCATACTTAGGATATTTTTCAAGAGAAGAGAAATACACAAAGAACTCATTTTTAATTACTCAAACACAATTTCATGATCGTCAATCATCATCTAGCATCATCTTAGATCATCTAGATGTCATCTTGCATGGAATCTTCATCATACTTTGCTTGGTAAGCTTTTCACTAATATCTTACATATTTTGTGTTTAATTTATCTAGCAATCTCAATTAATTACTTGATTGTTATTTTGTATGCTTTAGATACAAAATTGAGATTAGTATGATGTATGTTTGAGAAGTTGTATTGTTCTAGCATATTAGGTTTTGTGCTTGATATTGATTAGCTTAACTAATTGACATGTCATTTAGTTTTGATATCTAGGATTGTTCTTAATTGCATATTAATCATCTTAGATAAGCATATAGGGTTTCCCTTGCTCTATGTTGCATTTTGGATATTCACATATATTCACTTAGGGTTGTATTCTCTTCTAGAGAAGGTAAGTCTTGTGTGTAGCAATCGGGATTAGGTTGCTTAGATCACAAGCAAATTGGACTAGGTTCACTCATACCGGGATTAGGTAGGTGTGTGATTACTTCCGGGATTAGGTTGTAATCGTTTGCACATTTAGTGGATTCGAGGTTCGAGTGTGGCTTACTTACATAGCCCGTGGTTTTTCCCGTGAGGGTTTCCACGTAAAACTTCAAGTGTTAATTTAATTTCTACACCATATTACACTTGTTTGTTTATATTATCTTGAGGGTAAATTCGTAATTTTGACTAACACGAAAAATTGGGTAAAAAGCGTAAAATCTATTCACCCCCCCTCTAGATAGGTTTATACACACCGTGCTATATTTAGTTTCAAATAAAACTAGGGAGGGGGGGGGGGGGGGGGGGGGGGGGGGGGGGGGGGGGGGGGCGCGGGGGGTGAATTGGTTTTAAACTAATTAATCACCAACTATTTTGGTTAATCAATATTAATTGCAAACACCCTTAATCTCTAACACAAATCATTATGTAAAATAAGTGCGGAATAAATCTAAATGACACAATGATTTGTTTTATGTGAGAAAACCACAAAAGGGAAAAAAAACTTAAGGGCATAATTGATATTCGAACCCTCAAATCCACTATTTGCAAATACAATTACAATCTGGGTTGATCGCAACACACCTATATGATTACTAATCTATCTTTGCTACCCGCAGGCCTTTAATAGTGATTCTAGGCTCTTGCTTGCAAACTACCAAAGGTAAATACAAGACTTAACTCTCAAAGAGAAGAGATTAACAACCTAATGTGAATATGAGCAATATTCAAAGTGCATAAATGCAAGGTCAAACATTTAACCTTATCTAGTCATGGATGAACATGTCAAAACACTCATAGATATCATGTAGCTATATGACATGCATACAACTTAGCTATATGTGCAAATAAAGCCCTATATGCAATAGCTATGACAAACTAACCACAAAACACAATAAAAAAGCATTCTTGAATCTGGTCAAGTCATAAAGAAGCTATCTTGTAAAGCAAGTGTAGGGAAAAAATTAACAAAAGTGGTACACGCAGCGGAAGCGATACTAAAATAGATTTAGTGACTTTTAAAAATTTTTCCTTTATGAACCTTAAATCCTTTTAATCAATAAACATGCATATACATTAACAAAAAGTATATTACCTTTTGTCGCGTGATCCGATTGACTTACGTCGATGGTAATCCGCAAGACCTTCAATCCGAGCACGAACGTGGATCACCTAGGAGCGTGGTCTCCCTTTTCTTTGAATTGCAAACCTGTGAATGGACAAAACAAAACTTTTCTTTTCTTTGTTAGTCACAAAACAATCAAAAGAATGTCTAAGATTATTCCGGTCACTTTTGAGTTCTCAATCTAATGATCGAAACTCGCGTGAACCTAGATCGATATCATATACACAAGCTTATTGATGATTAAGCAATAGTATACTATCAAAGAATAATCTAACACTCCTTTTTGTCTTAGTAGAATAAAACTCTCTATGAATGAAGAAGAAGAAGAAAAATAAAATCTCAAGCACCAAGCATTGTGTTGGCCGAAATCTATAAGAGCACTTATATAGGTGGCCAAATTTTCTTCCTTCTTTCCTTTAGGGTGGCCGAATTCTTCATGTGATACTACTAGGGTTGCCGCAATTTTCCTCTACAAAAGAGGAGTTGTGTTGCACCCAAATACACATGTCTTTCAAGACTTCAAACCCTAATCCAACTCATTAATTTTTATTCTTTTATTTTGACTAAATAAAAAGACTCCTTATTTGATTAAATAAATAAAACTAATTTATTTATTTCCTTATCAAACAAGTCTTTTACTTTTAGGAAAGATTTGTTTCTTTAATTAAACAATTAATCAATAAATTAATTAATTCTTATTTAATTAAAACAAATGAAACAAAATAATATTTTAGGTTAAAACATTAACCTTGCCGCCCCACTTGTATAAGATTGGGCCTAATATTATTTTCTTATTTCATTTAATCCATTGGACTTTAAATAAAAAGCCCACATGTGAACCAGACCCATTCTTACTAAAAGAAACAAGCCCACATGTCTTTCATTAATATATTAATATAATTGAGCAGCCCATTACTTAAATGTGCAAATTATATTCTTAATATATTAAATGCAATTCTAGATGGACCCTTAAATTGGTCCGGTAGAATATATCAAGTGATCCATGCAAGTCCGTGTGGATTGGGGATCTTGGCGGGCCATCTAAATTTAAGCTTCAATAGACATAACCTAATCACAATCAACAAATGATTCACTTAGGTCCGATCCATTAATTTTAACTCATTCCACTAAAGAGCTAAAACTGAACTCTTAAATAAAGATAGAAAAGGAAGATGCTCCTCATTCATACCCTAGACAATCATATTGGAGATAGTGTATCCTCGTGATTAATATCAGTAATCGCCAAGAGTTCATAGACCGCCTATAACTCTCCAAGTTACCATATTTACTCATATGACCACGTTTTGAACTTGGATATTTTGACTTGTCCAGAAGCCATGTTTTCAATAGACACTATCGAAAACTCAACGTTGAGATTTAATATCCAATTACCTCAAAACATCCATATGATGATATTATACTCTCATTTTATTAAATGGAGCCACGATGTCCATATCTATAAATGAAGTCCTCTATCGATTAACAAATGAATATCACCAAACTATCGAGGATAGACTATGCGATATAATCGTACTCATTGATAACTCAAATGATATCACTTGCAACCATAAGTCCATCATTTATCTCAGGATTAAGATAGACTCTCCGATTGTCCTGATAATGAAAAGACTATTATCTACTGACGGTTCTAGATAAAGCTTTTCATTGTGACCCAGTTCAATGCACCCAGTGCACTAGATCCTTTTGCTCGAAGACGCTCCGATGATTTTAGACTCATCATATCTCATTTGATCCCACTCAAATGCTAGCAAAAGAATTCTACAACTTTAACAAGATAAAGGTGCCCAACCTTTAACTTAAGTTGTGAACATTATTCAAGACTAACTAAAGAATTGTGTCTACCACATACATATCCAGATGTACGAACAATTCTTCTTTTCCCATAGTCTTTAGACCTTATGATTATTTACTTTGACAATTATAATATAAACTATAAATGCTATACGATTTGTTAAACCAGAAATCACTTTATTAATATGAAAAAGATTGTTAATTACAACATTACACTCTTGCTATTGAGCATAATCCTAACAGCAAGAACATGTAAAAGGATGAAGATGATGTTCTAACTACAAGTCAGGTAAGCAATAAAGAAAACCCACGAGAAATCATACCTAGAAGATGCTAGATGATGTATGAATCATGAAAGGATGATGGGTGATTGTGTTTTGGATGGTAAAAATCAAATCTTGTTTACTTATCTTTCAAGTCACTCTTTAGCTTTCAAGAAAAACAAAATATAAGCTCTAGGTTTTCTAAGAAGAGAAAACAACATATTTATAGAGGCTTCAAATTGAAGTGGTGTGGTTTTTGCATTTGGAAAACCAAAGATCGTTACGACCGCTGCACATACCACGATACAGATATGGTGTCCGAGTTGTGGTATGCCAAGCATGCAGACGCTGAGAATTAATGCGGTGGGGACCGCTCTAGGGGCATGATGCACCCACCACGGTATGCATGGTGGAAAAGAACAATGGTTGCACCTGACTGAACTGCGGTGCATGCATGTGCACCAACGACTGCACACACGGCGGTAAGAGAAAAACTTCTCTTTTCAAGGCACCAAGTCACACCTAGACTATATGCAAGTTGTGCAAGCGTGAGGTGAGTGAATGACATGCATAATAATCAAACAAGAAACACACAAGGATATTCAAAACATGTAAATGTATGAGATGTGTGTGTGTGCAATCTAAATCTCTTCAATTAAGAGCTAAGACAAGTAAGCCGTCTTCCTTGAAGCACTTGAAGTCCACAATGAGGTCCATTGGCATTTGAGGAAGGATTCTTCAAACATAAACTACCCTTACATATTTGAACCCCATTGTGATTTTGTCAATGAAATAAGCCAATTAAAAAATGAGGCATTTACAATCTCCCACTTTGGCTATTTCGTGACAAAACCACTACTCACATAGCAACCTCACAAAAAACAAAAAAATTGGTTGGTCAACAAGTTTTTCTACATTACAATAAAGCTCCTAGTCTAAGTCTTGAACATCTTTAAGTCATTCCCAAGCTTGTAGAAAAATCCAACCTACACACAATCAACAAGAAAGATACCTTCTAAGAACAAGTGTGTGAGAGGTGCTTATAACAAGAGTAACTGCAATTTCCAAAATAAGCCAATACAATTAAATAATGTAATCATCCAATGCAATGCAACTCCCCCTAAATGCAACATCCCAAAAATGGGTTACTCTCTCTCAACTCCCCCTAAATGCAATGCCAAGAATGGCACAATTTCTCCCAAACCTTACTCCCCCTTTTTGTCATGAGATAGGCAAAGGGAGTCTCTCTTAATAGGTAAGCATTAGCAAGTAGAGCTTGTAGCACAAACACATATGCATAATCATATAAGTGACTTTATACAACTCAATTAAGTAAGAGAGATTCAATGAGTTTTATTTTAAGAAAATGTGTGACCAAGATACTTTGCATGCAAGATATGTTGCATTTAAGTTCAGAAACAATGGTATTTGGCAAAGCAAACAACAAAGGTTTCCAATAGAATTCAAACCAATTTCACCCTTTGTCATGGATTAAAGCAAGAATATAGAGTTTAAACATTTCAATTTAAAGAGCAACTGTATCCAACTTTATAAGCAAAACAAGACATGAGCGACTTTGTACCCCATTTGATTTTTCAGGGTAAGTTACTCATATGATAGTAGCCTTGTTCAACTAATAAAGGAAGAGAGACTTTGGATTTTAAGATCCTTATTTATTTAAGTCTCGATATTGCTTTTGCACACAAATTTGCATTCATGATTTAGCAATAAAACATTTCACACTTTTCATCTCACACTTTTCATCTTAGGCATGTCATTAGAAAGAATCATCATGTCATGGAGATCAATTATAGGTCATTCAAAAAGTACTCCCAAAGTAAATCTCCTAGTCCAAAAATGCATGTTTGAGCATAAATATGACATGGAATGTAGCACACTTATTAAGAAAAGTACATACAAGCATGTACAACTAATCATCTTAAGCAATTAAATAAGAGGCATAATATATATTAATGTAGCACAATGCATGATCATGCAACTTTGCTCTCTTTGCTTGAGCTCCCCATATGGGGTCAAGACACACCATTTTCAACCCTAGTTACAAATCCCAATAGACTTGGTAAGGTTCCCAAATCTAAGGGTGTCTAAAGGCTTTGTAAACAAATCCTTTAGTTGGTGATTTGTTCCCACATGTTCCAATGCAATGGTTTTGCTCTCAACTAGCTCTCTTATGAAATGGTGTCTAATGTCAATGTGCTCTGTCCTAGAATGTTGGACAGGATTCTTTGAAATGTTAATGGCATTCATATTGTCACAAAACAATGTGAGAGTGATCGGACTAAAATTGGTATGATTTTGGCCCTCATTTCCTTCTCCTTTTGCATGATTGGGCATTATCCCATGATTTAATTGTGTAAATTAAGTGTTTTCAGGTATTTACAAAGTTCAGGAGCATTGAATTAATATTGGAGAAATAGGGGCAAAAATATAATTAGTGAGAGAATATTGAAGATATCGTGATATTGGAAGAAATCAGGGGCTTAATTGCAATTTTCCAAGCAAATCAGAAAAGGCGCCACGTCATTCAAACATAAAACAGTGCGTTTTGCATAAGTGGGTGGCCTAAACAGCAGGCCCAACGTGCGCCCCACAGTAGCCTAGAACATAGGCCCAACGCACATGCAACCCATGTTGCCTATTTAGTCAAAACGGTGTGTTTTGAGGCAGGCTTGGGCCTCTAAACGCACCCCAGCTTGCTTTTAAACGCACCCCAAAGGTGACATAAAGGAAAGCTGCTGCGCACACCTCAGCTCCTTCTTAAATGCAACCCATTTCTTCACCTGTTCATCTTCCTCCTCACGTGTGATCAGCCATGGCACCTCACCTTCAAACCTTAAGCTTTGCCGACGACCACCATAACCGACCTATCGTCGGTCAGTTTTTGGCCCACATCAACGGTGATATCACCGGTAGCCCAGTCGTAGCAATTCTGGTGGCCAAATCGATCGGAATAACAGCCTCCAAATCACGCCCTTTGGTCGCCACTTGTCACCCCTAAATGTCACCATTTCTCCTTCGTTGTCGCCATGGCGACAGGGAGTGGTTTTTGGCTCCAGTTGGGTCGCCCCAGAGTCGCCCTAGTGTCGCCATTTATGCCAAACCGCGACATCCCTCTCTGTGCAATTCTAATTGGGGGGGAAAATTACAATATGCACCCCTCTTTTGGACTAAATGGTAATTTGCCATGCAAGAGGGGTGTTTTGGTAATTGACCACCCAGACCTAATTTGAGAATCCTATAAATACATCACTATCTTTTCTTTTTTAAACAACTCTTGGCAATTCTTGACAACCAAGAAACCTCATTTCTACCATTCCTAATCCCTCCACTTCTTCTCTACCTAAACTAAACACCTAGATTACTTTCCTATCTTCTCCACAAATCTCCTTAGTCAGTTCCCATTTGACTCCACCTATCTGGACAAATCCTCATCATCCACTCTTTTCACAAGGAGCATCAAAGGCAAGGAAAGGATAAAGCTTACAAAAGGAGACCCAAGGGTGATTTTCTAATCTTTTACTTGTCTTCTCTTTGATTGTAATATGTGTAATTAAACCCCCTTTCTAGGGATTTGATGTAAGAACATTTTGGATTGGGTTTTGTTTAAGCTTTAATATATTTTAATCTTTATTTGTGTTCTATTCATTTTATAATTAGATTCTATGCATTATATAATTGACATGTATATCCACTAGTTGATTATACCCTTGTTTAAGATAATTTGTTATATAATATTGATTGGATTGACAACCTTGATGGATTGGGAACATGGTGACTAGGATAGATCGTCGAAGGGTATATCAACCGCGATTATCTAAACCATTAATTGTAACAAACCGATCCCGCCGTGACCCCCTCTCCTTAATCGGTTAGGCATTGCGGTGGGAAGTTGTTTAGGGTTCATAGCAATGGTCTAAACACATCCTAGAAATCAATTGGTTAACATTCGTGAGGTTGGCTCACTAAGGTAGCTTGAGAAGCACTCCCCATAATCCACTTGTGATCCAATTAATTCCCTAGCAATTATATTTATTGTTTATCCCATATATCTCTTATCTAGATTTCTATCTATTTTATTAGGTTTTTTTAGGTTTATTTTACATGTATGTTTGATGGCTTGACAAACCATTCAACAATCCATTACTTATGTTTTACTTTATCGCATATAAGAATTGTTAATTTATTCAATAATTACTTTAATTCACTGTGGAACAAATCCTACCTGCCACTTTACTAATTTTACATCTAAGTGGTGAAATCGATTTTCAACACGAACACATTTAAAAACAATCATTTTGTTGAGTACCAACGACGGCTCATTAGAGAGTACCTTGCTCTTAGCCATAATTGGCTAGCATTTGTTTCATCCACATCAATTGAGTGCAAGCACTTCCGGCTGCAATGTATTCCACCTCAGCCATGGATATGGAAATTGAGTTTTGCTTCTTGCAAAACCAAGAAACCAAATTGTTTCCAAGGAAGAAGCAACCGCCTGATGTACTCTTCCTATCATCACAATTTCCCACCCAATAGGCATCACTAAATCCAACAAGGCTAGGATTAGTGTCAAAAGAGTACCAAATCCCATGATTTGAGGTACTATTCACAAACCGAATGATCCTCTTCATCGCAACAAGGTGAGACTCTTTAGGATTAGCTTGGTATCTAACACAAACACCTACACTAAATGATATATCGGGTCTACTTGCGGTCAAGTAAAGCTAGCTACCTATCATCCCCCGATTTAAGCTTTGCTCAATATTCTTTCCATTAGCATTTTTGCTTAGCTTCAAGGTGGTGCTCATGGGTGTGTCACAATGTTTGGCATTTTCAAGGCCAAACTTCTTCATTAGGCTATTAGCATATTTAGCTTGGGATATAAACATCCCATCATGCATTTGCTTAATTTTCAAGCCTAGGAAGTAATTTGGTTCATCAACCATGCTCATCTCAAACTCATGAGACATGATATCAACAATTTGTTGCACTTTAGACTTGTTTGTGGAACCAAATACAATGTCATCAACATAAATTTTGAGCTATGAATAGCTCATATTTATTGCACTGTATGAACAAGGTCTTGTCAGCACTACCTTTAGAGTAGCCATTGTCAACAAGATAAAGAGTGAGGTGCTCATACCAAGCCTTCGGTGCTTGTTTCAACCCATATAGAGCCTTCATGAGGCGATAGACATGAAAGGGGTGGTGTGGATCCACAAACCCCTTAAGTTGCTCAACAAACACTTCCTTATGCAAGAAGCCATTAAGGAAGGCACTCTTGACATCCATTTGGTGTAATTTGAACTTGTACAGACAAGAAATGGACAAGAGAAGCCTTATGGACTCAAGGTGGGCAACAAGAGCAAAGGTCTCCTTATAGTCAATACCTTCAATTTGAGAGTATCCTTGTGCAACAAGCCTAGCCTTGTTTCGCATAATGTTGCCATCATCATCAGATTTGTTCCTAAACACCCATTTGGTGCCTATGACATTTCTGTTTCTAGGTCTAAGAACTAGAGTCAGAACCTTATTTCTTTCGAATTGATTTAGCTCTTCTTGCATGGCAAGAACCCAAAATTCATCATTTAAGGCCTTATCAACCTTTTTGGGTTCTATTTGAGAGGTGTAGTAAGTGTAGCTAATTTGATTAGTTATTTGACACCTAGTCCTAACATCCCCATTAACTTCTCCAATTATGTCATCTTTATCATGAAGTTTCCTTACCCAAGGAGCGGGTTCACTAGAGTCCAAAGGTGGGACTCTATTAAGAGGTAGATCATCCTCTTCATTTTGGTTTGACTTCACACCACTCGAAGTCTAACCACACTCCTTCAAAGGAAGGTCATCTATCTCACAAACATCCTCCTCATTGTCATCATGTTTGGGCTTATAATCATCAAAGACAACATTTGATGATTCCATAACACTTCAGGTCTATAGATTAAAAACTCTATAGGCCTTGCTACTAAGTGCATATCCAAAGAAAATACCCTAATCACTCTTGGCATCGAACTTGCTAAGTTGATCACAGTCATTAAGTATATAACAATTGCTTCCAAAGATGTGGAAGTAGCTAATATTGTGTTTTCTATCCTTCCATAACTCATAGGATGTTTGTTTAGTCCCAGGCCTAAGGAACACTCTATTCCTTATATAACAAGCTGTATTGATGGCTTTGGCCCAAAGGGTCCTAGGGACTTTGTTGCTAAGCAACAACACATGGGCCATCTCTTGAAGGACCTTATTCTTCCTCTTAACAACCCCATTTTGTTGAGGTGTCCTAGGAGCCTAAAATTTATGGGAAATGCCTAAGCTATAACAAAAGCTTTCAAAGCTAGCATTTTCAAACTCTTTCCCATGATCACTTCTAATTTTTTTTAATGCTTTTAATGTGAGAAGTTTTCTCATTTTGAATTTTGACACAAAGCATTTTGAATTTCTCAAAGGCTTCGGACTTCTCTCTAAGAAAGTAAGTCCATGTGAACCTAGAGAAGTCATCAACTACCACAAGAATGTACCTTCTACCACCTAAGCTTTCGGTTTGAATGGGACCCATGAGGTCCATGTGGAGGAGCTCCAATGGCTCTTTGGTGGAAAGGTATTAACCTTTCTTGTGCACACTATTGGTTTGCATCCTGTGTTGACAAGGTCTACAAACTCCCTCAACCTTTTTCCCAAGTTTGGGAAGGCCTCTCACAACATTCAACCTATCAAGGACTTTCAGGTCCCTATAGTTCATGTGGCCAAATCTTTGGTGCCACAATTCAACTTGCTCACAAGTAGACAAGTTACAAGAGATGAGATTAGACTCAAGACAATAGCAATTGTCACTTGATCTCCTGTCTTTCAACAAAAGTTGCCCATTTTCTTTTAGAATAGAGCAATTAACTTTGCTAAACATAACCGAAAGCCCTTCATCACTCAAATATGATATGTTAATAAGATTAGCTTGCAAGCCGTCTACATAAAGAGCATTGGGCAAGGAGGGCAAACCGGGAATAGATATATTACCTTTCCCTATGACTTTTTTCTTTGACCTATCACCAAAGGTGACAAATTCACCATCCTCTATCAAGGTACCAAGTGCCTAGAACTCTTGTTTAAAGAAACTCCGGTTATGTGCCTAGAACACCCACTATCAAGGTATCAAGAGTTGGAGGCATTGGCTTTCAAAGCTACTTGAGCCATATAGCAATAATACTCATTGAACAAGCTTTTTGTGTGGTTATCAAATTACGAATTCAAAAGACATTTATAAGAAATTCCTATGCAATGTGCTCTAATGTTTTGAAAACAAGTAAAACGGTAAGCGAGGGTATCGTCCACAGGGAGGTGTCATTCGTCGATCGTTTCACGTTTTAGTGATTATTGAAAACAATGTAAATGAGAACATGGCAATGGTGAGAGTGGTGTTTGTGTTGTGTAAGCATGGTGGGTGGGTGGGTGTGTGAGAGAGAAAATGCAAAATAAAGATAAAATAGATGAGAGAATATAGAGGGGTGAGAATGGTGATTAAAGAGATAAATGTAACTGGGTGTTTGCCTTCCTAAATTAAATTACTCCTAATTACATTAATATATTCCTAAAGGCAAACACCCTAAGTTACTAAAATAAGTGGCTAGGAGAGATGTAGAAATTGTACACATAAGGTACTTGTTAGGTTTATAGTTTGTGTTGGCATAAATTCCATATCAAAACGTGTTTCTCTTGTAATGTTTAGTGGTTCTTATATTGAAGATTTAAGAAGACGAAGAATGTCTCGACCACAAATCATGCAAGAAGCCGGCTTCAAAGAGATTTGTACATCATTGATCACCAAAGGTAATATAAGACCTCATATCTCTTACAAGGCTAGGCACACACTCACACATGGCATTCTTGTGTGTTCCTTCATGATTAAACATCACTTATGTATCACTTTCACACACTTGACAAAATATGCTCATGCATTCAAACTATATTGGTAAAACTTTGTTTATTGCATTTTCTAGGACTATGTCTAAAAATTAGCATATGTGTGTGTCTTTGTGATTGTATGTTTCCGTACTTTAGTATTTGGACTTGAATATGATCTATTATGATTCCTTATTGAGTTCCAGTCATTTCAGTTACTCATTCATTTAATTTCGAGTCCAAACGATGTAGCTACGCTACTTTTTGTTCTCATTCATTGAGTTGACTTCATCGTTGTTTTCCGAGATGATTTGTCAACCATTTTTTAAAGTTGTTAGTCTTCATTGTGCATAAGAGGGTCACGGTTCGTAATCCAAAAACGGATTCAAAATCGGAGTTTGGATGCCCAAGATACGGTTGAAGAACCGATGGAGCGCGCGAGAGAGGCAGCAGGCCGTGAGGCCACTTGGCCCAACCGTGAGGGAGGCCATGGGCCCCACGGCCAGAGGGGCTCTCTGGCCCCGTGAGGCCCACGCGCCCCCCATGGCCTGGGGTGAAGTGGCCTCACCTTATTGGCCCGGAATCCCTTCTCTCTCCTCCTTTTATTTCCCTCCTCTCTCTCCATTTGATTTTTCAAGAAGAAAAAGTTGCAAAATCCCGTCAGTCTTCTCCTCTACATTTTCTCATCATCCAAACATCATATCTCCCTCATCCGGAGTCGGATTTGAGTGATTTGCATTGGAGAACGTTCGTAATTGAGTCCTCTATCATTTCTGAGTGATTTGGTAGCTGATTGATCGAGTTTTCTGGTAGTTGCGTAATGAAATCTGAACCAGCTGTTGAATCAAAGGTATTGGACTAATCTTTGGGATTTCTTTCCTTTTAACCTTCAATTTGCTTGGGGTTTCTTCTTCTATATGTATGTTTATGTTTGGTAAAAGCTATTGAGAAAGATAGCTTGATTATCATTCTAATTGAAAGTTAATTTGTAGACTAATGTGGACTAGTTTCTATGATTCTAGGTTTTACATATGTTTGTGAGTTGTATTGTGATTAGAATGGCATCTTAGGCTGTTTGTAACTTGATTGAATCAATTTTGTGACAAATGACCTTGAGATTTGATTTGATCCTTTGATTAATGAAATCTAGGATTATTGAATTTTGTTTGTGTTTTAGAGCTATCTAGGATTTGATTGATTTATATCTTGAATCCTTGCTCTATATTTTTGGCTAGAATATTGATTGATTTAAATCTCATATATCTAGCATTTTATTGTATATTGATAGCATCTTGAACTTGTACTTCATGAATATATTTTGATTCAAGTGTTGTATGTATGAATGAGACTTTGAGCATATGTGTTTGATGTTTCACATGCTTTAGGTTTTATTCTTGTATTTTGCATCTAGACTTTATTACTTTTGATATCACATGTTTAGGTCTATTTGCACCATAGAATGTATTGATTACATGTTCTATGTTGATTTGATTGTTTGCATCATTTGCATTCACATGATCACACTAGGAAGTCCTTGTAAAAGGCATGAAGTCTTGGTTAGAGTCGGGGTGACTCGGATAGCCAAGCAAGAAGACTTGCCTAGAGTCGGGATGACTCGGATAGGTAAGCAAGGAGTCATGGCTAGAGTCGGGAGGACTCGGATAGTCATGCATGGGAGGCTCCCTAGAGGCATGAGTGTCTCGGATAGGGAGTTGGCTATTGTATTGGTAGGCCTAGGTGTATGGTTAGACATAGACTTCGATAGAGCGGGGTACACGGGAAGTGTATGCACTCTTGAGGAATTTCTAATCTACCATTGATGTTGGTTTTGTGTGGTGTCCAATATATGGTGGTTTCGCATTATTGAGGGATTTCACACTTTCCAATAGGGTTGGGTAGGCTTAGACTTCACTAGGTTGGGTGAGCTAAAGATTGGTCACTTTGTGAATGTTCTATGTTTACTTTCCAATAATATAGTACCCAATGGTTGTAGTTCAACCCGTGGATGTTTCCTCCTTGGAGGTTTTACCACGTTAAAAAATCTCTTGTGTTAATTCTTCCTATCTCTATCTCTTATATTTTATTTGTATATTTTTATTATCTTGTTTCATAGTATTCACTTATGATGTATTGTGAAGCAAGACTTTGTATAGTGTGATTAGTGAACTCATTTTATTGATCAATTTTATTTCTATGATTCTTTTATATATTGTATTTGTGTATAGTGATATTTGATCATTCTTGTAAGTCATTGAACATATAGTGAAATACATGTATTCTTTGTTGTTATACTTATTTGTTTGTTTACCTCATACAACTTGATGATGTATGTAGACCATGCTTATATGATTACCTATTCATATTGTCTATGTATGTTGTCTTTTCTTAGTGTATTTATTGCATGTAAGGCAACCTTGAGGGACAAACGAAAGTTTGTTCAAGGGATTGAAAAAGGCGTAAAAACCTATTCACCCCCCCTCTAGGTATGCCTTAAGCAATTTAACTACGTTTGTATACTTTCAGTACTCATGACCACCAAAACATTTGTGCCACCTATAGTTACTAACCGCATAAAACACCCGAGATTGGGTTCAACCTTTGTGTGTGGATTAAGCCAAACTCTTTACTACACAACTACAAGGTTGGTTTATGAGAGATTCTCCTCAATCACTAAACTCTCTACTACACAACTACATGGTTGGTTTATGAGGGAATTTTCCCTTTAAGCACATGCATAAATATGAAAAGATCAACCATCGATCGCTACTCACATGTCATGTGCAAACAACAACCAATGGTAGCATTAAGCATACTAGACCCTCGATCACTACTCACCGAGGGTATATCGCATGAGCAACGACCAAGGGTCACAAGCACGAAGGTTATAGAACCAAAATCCATAATGGCATGGTATATACTCATCATAAATTTCATCTAAACAATTGAGAGCATAATCAAGGCCAAGAGTTGATATACCTACCTAGCCCTAATTCTTAAACACTCAAATCAATCCAAAACATGCACTTCAGATTATCAATCAACATACACACAATCATGGGATGTTTAATTAAACTACTCCTAAATTACATTAATCCACTCCTAATCCCAATCTTGAACACATATCAATTTCTACCCTACATGCCATAAATGTAAAGACAAGAGATATCCCTAAACATGCATCTAGAAGGGTTGTCAAGCCTACTCAACACAAGTCAAGAACAAATATAAAGCAATTGAATGAGACAATGCTTGAAAATATTAAATACAAGTTAATCAAATAAATGGAACTAGTGTTAGGTTTACATGTTTCCCTAATGGGGATACACATCAAATAAAGAAAATACAAGAGAAGAGTAAAAAAAGGAAACCCAAGGTGTCAATCTCGGATCTCCAAGCTAGGAGAGGAATCCAATTGTCATCTCGAATCTCCAAGCTCTATTGAAGCTCCTCCTCCTCATAGACATGGTAGGATGGCTCTTTCCTCATGAATCTCCTCCAAATATGGGTAATTGCAAGTGGAAGGTGGTGATGGTGAGGCACCCATGGAGGAAAACCTCCACGGATGCCTTTGAAGGTCTCTCTCTCTTTTGTGGTGAAGAAGATGAAGTGTAGAGAGGTTGTGTCTAGGTTGATAGATTTAGAGTTAATTGGGTTTTGAAGAAAATGATGTATTTATAGGTTTGAGAGTGCAGTTCGCGGTTGTGTCGCGGTGCGTCGCAGTTCCCCGCGTAGCGGTTACTAAAATAGGCATAACTTTCTCTAGAAGACTCGGAATTGCAATCCGTAAAACCGTTGGAAAGTAAACTTCTAGGGATTTCCGAATATATGTAAACCAAAATATGTTTCGATCTGAGGATGGAGATATGACTCTTTGAAGTTAGATGATCTGCACACACTTTTTATAATTTCAGTCCCTTTTGCCACCAAATCTCACGTCTTGCCCGAAATGCATTGAATGCCTATAATTGCCTAGAAATGAGCCATTAGACACCAAAATACACTCGAAAATAAGCTAAAGGATACGAAATTAAGGGCCAAAATCATAACAATTTTGGTTCGATCAAATACCTCCAAACCAAACATTTGCTCGTCCTTGAGCAAACTCAAGACAAAACAAACAAAAACATAAGACACGACAAAATAACTCTATCTAAAAATTTCCTAGACACCAACAAATAATTCAAGTGGCCGCATGTCCAACAGATGGTGAGATACAAAGATGTGTGATAGAGAGAAGTAGACATATGCAAAATGTTCTAAAGCAACTTGAAGGCACTAAAGGGAAACTCGCACAATCATGAATCCCACACGTAAAGTGTGTTAGGTTTTTGGTTTTTGGTTTTTGTTGGCATGTATTCCATATCAAAACGTTGTTTATCTTGTATTGATAAGTGGTCTTAGATATGATGATTCAAAGCTTCAAAGAAAGACTCAGCTACGGTTCATGCAAGATGGTGTCTTGTAAAGGGGAATAAGCTACATTGCTCAACAAAGGTATAATTGACCTCATTTCTCTTACAAGGCATATGCACACACACACACATGGCATTCTTTTGTGTCCATGCATAGTTGTACACCATTAGTATAACACATTCACACAATTGGTAATGTATGCACATGCATTAGATTTAATTTAATAAACTTTGTAAAATTGCATGTTCTAGGACTATGTCTAGGAAATGGTATACTTGTGTGATCTTGTATTTATTTGTTTCCGTGTTATTATTTTTAGACTTGAACATGATCTTTGTTAGGTTTTTGGTTTGTCTGGGCATGTATTCCATATCAAAACGAATGTTCTCTTGTAATGTTTAGTGGTCTAAGTATTGAAGATTCAAGGCGTCAAAGAAAGACTTGGCCACATCGCATGCAAGTTGCCGGCTTCAAAGAGAAATGTGCTTCATCGGTCTATAAAGGTATATAAGACCTTATTTCTCTTACAAGGCTAGGTACACACACACATGGCATTCATATGTGTCCCTACATGGTTGAACAACATTTATATATCACTTTCACACACTTGGTAATGTATGCACATGCATTAGATTTAATTTAATAAACATTGTAATTTGCATGTTCTAGGACTATGTCTAGGAAATGGCATACGTGTGTGATTTTAGGTTTATTTGTTTTTGTATTTTTGTTTTTGGACTTGAACATGATCTCTTATCATTCCTTATTGAGTCCCGGTCATTTCGGTCACTCATTCATTAGGTTTCGAGTCCAAACGATGTAGCTATGCTGCTTTGCGTTCTTATTCGTTGAGTTATCTTCGTCGTCGTTTTTCGAGATGAATTCTCAACCTTTTATCAAAGTTTTGTAGTTTTCGTTGTGCGTGACGGAGTCATGATTCATAATCCAAAAACGGATTCAAAATCAAAGTTCGGAGGCCCGAATACGGCTGAAGAACGCAAGAGGTGCACGAGAGGAACAAGCATGGCCATTGGCCAAGCTTGGTGTCCACATGTGGGCCATGTGTGCCACACGGCTGGACAGCCTCTCTACCTATGTCTGCCACACGCGGGGCTGACGTGGCACTCTTTCCTTTCTCTCTCTCTTCCTTTTAAATATTTCCATTCCCTCCCATTTTTATTTGAAGAAGAAAAAGTTAGAACTCTCACCAGAATTTTCTCTCCAATTTTTCTCACCTTCCAAACAACATAACTTTCTCATACGAAGTCAGAATTGGTTGATTCAAGTTGGAGATTGTTCGTAATCGAGTCTTCTACCTGTTTGATCGATTTTTGGAGTGGTTTTACCTAGAAAACCGAACCAGCTCGTGAGATTAAGGTAGTGTTCATATCTTTGAGATTTCTTCTTTTATAACCTTCAATTTGCTTGGGGTCTCTTCTTTTATATGTATGTATATGTATGGTGAATGCTATTGAGAAAGATAGCTTCACATTCAATCCTAATCAAAAGTCTAATTAGAGACATATGTGAACTAGTTTCTTTGATTCTAGGTTTTTCACATGATTGAGAGTTATATTGTGATTAGATTGATATCTAAGGTTGTTTGTGACTTGATTGAATCAATTTTATGATGAATAACCTTGAAATGTATTTTGATCCTTTGATTGATGAATTCTAGGATTATTGTATTTGTATGTGTTTATAGAGCTATCTAGGAATTAACTGATTTATCATTTAATCCTTGCTCTAAATCTTTGGCTAGAATATTCATTAAGTACATTTTATGATTCTAGCATTTTGTTGTGTATGTTTATAACATCTTGAATTTGTGCTTCATGGATATGAATTGTTCAAGTGTTATTTGTGTGAATGATACTATAAGTTTTATGTGTTAAGTGTTTTCATATGCTCTAGGTTTTTATTCAAGTTTTGCATCTAGACTTTTATTACTTGTGTTATCACTTGTTTAGGTCTAGTTGTTCCATGGAATGTCTCGATCACATGTTCTATGTTGAATTGATTGTTTGCATCATTTGCATTCACATGATCACACTAGGAAGTTCTTGTAAAATGCATGAAGTCTTGGTTAGAGTCGGGAGGACTCGGATAGCCAAGCAAGAAGTCTTGTCTAGAGTCGGGAGGACTCAGATAGGCAAGCAAGGAGTCATGACTATAGTCGGGAGGACTCAGATAGTCATGCATGGGAGGCTCCCTAGAGGCATGAGTGCCTTTGATAGGGAGTTGGTTACGTTTTTGGTAGGCCTAAGCGTATGGATAGACATAGACTCCAAAAGAGCGGGGTACATAGGATGTATATGCACTCTTGAGGAATTTCTAATCTACCATCGATGTTGGTTTTGTATGTTGTCCAATATATGGTGGCTTCGCATCATTGAGGGATTTCGTACTTTCCAATAGGGTTGGGTAAACATAGACTCCAATAGGAAGTTGGTCAAGGTTGGTCACTTTTGTGGAATTTCTAATTTACCACCCAATATATATAGTACCCAATGGTTGTAGTTCAACCCGTGGATGTTTCCTCATTTTAGGTTTTACCACGTTAAAAAATCTCGTGTTAATTCTTTCTATTTCTATCTCTTATATTTGTATATGTGTATGTTGTTATCTTGTTGTATATTATTCACTTGTGATGTATATTGAAACAAGATTTTTTAAAGTGTGATTTGTGAACTAATTCTTTTTTATCATATTTGTAAATATAATTCTTTTGTATATTGTAATTTTTGTGTATAGTGATATTTGATTATGCTTGTAATACATTGAACAAATTATTGAAATACAAGTATTCCATGTTATTGAGTTTTTTTTGTGTTATTATGCCTCATGCAACTAATTGATATACATAGACTATACTTAAATGATCACATGCTTATATTGTCTATGTATGATTCTTGGTTTATGTGTTGTATGTAAGGCTACCTTGAGGGACAAACATAAGTTTGTTCAAGGGATTGAAAAAGGCATAAAAATCTATTCACCCCTCCCCTCTAGGTATGCATTAAGCTATTTAAATACATTTGTATACTTTCAATCTTATATGATTCCTTATTGAGTCCTAGTCATTTCGGTTACTCATTCATTAGGTTTCGAGTCTAAACTAAGAAGCTACGCTACATTGCGTTCTCATTCGTTGAGTTGTCTTCGTCGTCGTATTCCGAGTTGAATTCTCAACCTTTTGTTAAAGTTTCATAGTCGTCCTTGTGAGTGAGTGAATCATGGTTCGTAATCTAAAAATAGATTCAAATTCGGAGTTTGGAGGCCCGAATACGGCCGAAGAACGCAAAAGGAGCGCAAAGGAAGCAAGCTTTGGCCAACGGCCAAGCTTGGGATGGCGCGTGAGGAGGCCGTGAGGCTCATAGGCCAACAGGCCTTCTGCCCCATAAGGCTCACATGCCCCTCATGGGCTGCTGATGTGGCACCTCTCGATTTTTCACTTCTTTCCCTATCTCCATTTCATTTAAATGTTCTCTTTTTCCCCTCCCATTTATTTCCAAGAAGAAAAATTAGAAAATGCAAGTGCAAGATTTTCTCTCAAACTTTCTCATCTTCCAAACACCATAACTTTCTCATACGAAGTCGGAATTAAGTGATTCTAGTTGGAGAAGTTTTGTATTTCAGTCCTCTACCTTTTTCAAGTGGTCTTGTAGCTGTTTGGTCGATTTTTCTAGTGGATCTACCCAGACAACCAAACCAGCTTGTGAATCATAGGTATTTGACTTATCTTTGTGTTTTATTCTTTTGTAACCTTCAATTACCTTGGGGTTTCTTCTTCTATATGTATGTGCATGTATGATGAATGCTATTGAGAAATATAACTTCATAATCAAACATAATCAAGTCTAATTAGAGACATATGTAAACTAGTTTTCTAGGATTCATGGTTTTCACATGTTTGAGTGTTGTATTGTGATTAGTTTGATATCTAGAGTTATTTGTGGATTGATTGATTCATTTTATGATCAATAACCTTGACATGTGCTTGGATCCTCTAATTGAACAAATCTAGGATTAGCACTTGTGATTTTATATTTAGAGCCTAATAGGATTTAATTGAATATTCATTATATCCTTGCTCTAAATGTTGGCTAGATTATTCATTGAACATATTTTGTGATTCTATCATTTTTGTGTATGTTTCTAATATCTTGAATATGTGCTTCATGTATATGATTGATTTAAGTGTTAGATGTGTGAATGAAACTATGAGCCATATGTGTTAGGTGTTTTCACATGCTCTAGGTTTTAATTCAAGTTTTTATATCTAGACTATTTTGACTTGTGTTCTCACATGCCTAAGTCTAGTTTCCATGGAATGTATTGATCACATGTTCTATATTGGATTGCTTGTTTGCATCATTTGCATTCATGGATCACACTTAGGAAGTCCTTGTAAAAGGCATGAAGTCTTGACTAGGACAAGGTGTCCGAATAGTCAAGCAAGGAAGACTTGGTTAGGACAAGAGGTCTAGATAACCAAGCAAGAAGTCATGGCTAGGATTGGAAAGGTCCGGATAGCTATGCATTAGAGGCTCCTTAGAGGCATGAGTGCCTTGGATAGGGAGTTGACTACATTATTGGTAGGCCTAGACGTTTAGATAGACATAGACTTCAATAGAGAGTGGTACATGGGATGTGTATGCACTCTTGAGGAATTTCTAATCTTCCAACGATGTTGGTTAGACTTGGACTCCAATATAAATTGGTTTCGCATCATTGAGGGATTTCTTATCTACCAATAGGGATTGGGTAGACATAGACTCCAATAGAGAGTAGATCATAGGTTGGTCACTTTTGAGGTATTTCTAATCTATCATCCGATATATATAGTTCCCAATGGTTGTAGTTCAACCCATGGATGTTTCCTCGTTAGAGGTTTTACCACGTTAAAAAATCTCTTGTGTTAATTCTTTCTATCTCTCTCTCTCATATTTGTATATGTGTATATTTTAATCTTATAGCTTTATACTCACTTGTGATGTATTTGAAAACAAGATTGTGTTAAGTGTGATATGTAAGCAAATCATTTAGATTATGATTAATAATCCTTGAAATATGTTTTGATCCTTTGATTGTTAATATCTAGGATTAATGCTTGTATATGTGTTTTTAGAGACATCTAGGATTTAATTAATTTATCATTATATCTTTGCTCTAAATCTTTGGCTAGAATATTCATTGAATACATTTTATGATTCTAGCATTTTTATGTATGTTTGTAACATCTTGAATATGTGCTTCATGATTATGATTTATTCAAGTGTTATTTGTGTGAATGAAACTAGGAGTTTTTGTGTTAGGTGTTTTTCACATGCTCTAGGTTTAATTTTTGTTTTGGCATCTAGACTATATTACTTGTGTTCTCATATCTTTAGGTCTAGTTGTCCCATGGAATGTTTTGATCACATGTTCTATGATGAATTGATTGTTTGCTTCATTTGCATTTACATGATCACAGTAGGAAGTCCTTGTAAAAGGCATGAAGTCTTGATTAAGACAAGGTGTCCAAATAGTCAAGCAAGGAAGACTTGGTTAGGACAAGGTGTCCGGATAACCAAGGAAGAAGTCTTAACTAGAGTCGGGATGACTTGGATAGTTAAGCAAGCAGTCATGGCAAGGATCGGGAAGGTCCGGATAGTCATGCATGAGAGGCTCTCTAGAGGCATGAGTGCCTTGGATAGGGAGTTGGCTACATTATTGGTAGGCCCGGGCGTTTGGTATGACATAGACTCCAATAGAGTGTGGTACATGGGATGTGTATGCATGCTTGAGGAATTTCTAATCATCCAATGATGTTGGTTTAGTTTGGAGTCCAATATATGGTGGTTTCGCATCATTGAGGGATTTTGTATCTTCCAATAGGGATTAGGTAGACATAGACTCCAATAGAGAGTAGATCATAGGTTGGTCACTTTTAAGGAATTTTTAATCTATCATCCAATTATATAGTACCCAATAGTTATAGTTCAACCCGTGGATGTTTCCTCCTTGGAGGTTTTACCACGTTAAAAAATCTCTTGTGTTAATTCTTCATATCTCTATCTCTTATATTTGTTTATGTGTATGTTGTTATCTTATTGTATATTATTCACTTGTGATGTATATTGGAACAAGATTTTGTAAAGTGTGATTTGTGAACAAATTCATTTGATCATATTTGTAAATATAATTCTTTTGTATAGTGTTACCTTTATGTATTGTTATATGTGTTAATACTTATAATACATTGAACAAATTATTGAAATACAAGTATTCCATGTTATTGAGTTTTTTTGTGTTATTATGCCTCATGCAACTAATTGATATACATAGACTATACTTAAATGATCACATGCTTATATTGTCTATGTATGAATTCTTGGTTTATGTGTTGTATGTAAGGCTACCTTGAGGTACAAACGTAAGTTTGTTCAAGGGATTGAAAAAAGCGTAAAAACCGATTCACCACCCTCCCCCTCTAGGTATGCTTTAAGCTATTTAACTATGTTTGTATACTTTCATCAATCAACGTGCAATTTATTGTTTTCTGCACTTAAATTTATTTGATTGTATTTTGCTTAATTTGGGTGTTTATTGAATATTAACTAATCAAGAAAAATTGGTAATTAACTTGATTAAAACCTATTCAACCCCCCTAGGTATATTTAAACATGCTTTAATAGTTCCAGAAGTAAAGAAACTTAAAGCGAAAATCAACACAAGATATTTTTACGTGGTAAACCTCCGAAGAGGAAACATTCACGGGTTGAATCCATACCCACCGACAACACCAATTCACTAGTTGGAAAGAAGTACACTTTCAAAAGCAATCAAATCACATGAAATGCTCTCTCTTGAATATCCTTTCTATCCTAACCTTAAGGCCTTTAACTAATGAAAAGATTGCCTCAACTTTCTATCCGAGACACATCGCATGCCTCTAGAAAGTATCCTTGCTCGAACTTACCGAAGCCTCATGCTTCTTGCCATGACTTCCTTGCTTAGACTTACCGAAGCCTCATGCTTCTTTCCAAGACTTCCTTTGCTTAGCTATTAGAAGCCTTGTGCTCTTAGCTAAGACTTGCTTGCTTGACTATTCAGAGCCTCTTGCTCTTAGTCAAGATTTCTTGCTCAAATCAAAGCTTCACTCACTTTGACAAGAGACTTCTACCTATTACAAGGCAATATGATCTAAGTGATGCAAACACATGCAAATAGATCAATTAGATCAAACACACTCTATGAAGAATTAGATTTGCACAAATCAAGCTCACAAGCAAATGTAACTAATTCTTATGAACATGTAATTAGAGATCTAGACTAGGTGAAAATACCTACAAGGTTATACTATATAATCATACTCATTAATAACTCAAATGATACCACTTGCAACCATAAGTCCATCATTTATCTCAGGATTAAGATAAACTCTCCGATTGTCTTGATAATGAAAAGACTATTATCTATTGACGGTTCTAGATAAAGTATTTCATTGTGATCCAGTTCAATGCACCTAGTGCACTAGATTCTTTTACTCGAAGACCCTCCGATGATTTTAGACTCATCATAACACATTTGATCCCACTCAAATGCTAGTAAAAGAATTCTACAACTTTAACAAGATAAAGGTGCCCAACCTTTAACTTAAGTTGTGAACATTATTCAAGACTAACTAAAGAACTGTGTCTACCACATACATATCCAGATGTACGAACAATTCTTCTTTTCTCATAGTCTTTTGACCTTATGATTATTTACTTTTGACAATTATAATAATTAAACTATAAATGCTATAAGATTTGTTAAACTAGAAATCACATTATTAATATGAATAGATTGTCAAAAACACTATTACACTCTTGCTATTGAGCATAATCCTAACAGTACAAAGTAAGAATTTATACCATTGCATTGAGATCTCATCGAGCCATTGCCATGTTGATGAGATTGTCTTTGATGGTGCATCGGTTTGCTTCTCTTTGGAGCTTGAACCGATTTGCGGCACCTTTGTGGTGTAGCTTGTTGAGGTGGTTGAGTCGGTTGACTGTGCCTCCTTGGTTGAGCAAAGCTTGGGTGTTGAGCTCTTGAACGTTGAGATTGAGCTTTACCTTTTGTTGGTATCTTCATTTGGCCATTCTTAGATGACTCTCCAAGATCAATCTTCCTCCTAGGGTGTTGAGAAGGTGAAGCCAAGCTTTTTTCTTGAGCTTGAGGTTGCTTGATCTTAGCCTTCCTTAAAACTTCTAGATACCTCATCTCTTTGTCCTTGAAAATCTTCATAGGAGCACTCTTAAAAGATTCACCCACTTCAAGAGTCTTCTTGTGGTAAGAAGATTGAGGAGGCAACTTAGGAATAATTTCCTTCACAAAAGTTGTCTTGTTGGATGATGGTGTGACTTCCTTATCAACACAACCTAGGCCTTTTTTGTCACTAGGCATCTTCCCACAACCTAGCATAATGTTGAACTTCTCCGTACCTGAAGTGAATTTAGCAAGTGACATCCTTGCTTCTTCAAGCTCTTTCTTTAACTTGTTCTCATTTTCTTTGACAAGTTTTACTTCCTCATTTAAGAGAATCACCTTTTCTCTTAGTTGAAGATTATCTTCCTTCAACACAAAAATCTCATTTTTTTTCTTCTTCAAGGAGTCATGAAAAAATGTCATAAATCCTCATAACTCATTCTTTCCTTGTTGTCAAAACCCTCCAAGTCGGAGTCATCGTCATCACATGAGTATGAGCAACACTCATCACATTGCCTCTCACTAATTGAGTCAACTTCCTCATCAAGACCTTTGCCTTGGCCATTTGATGTCATACAAGCAACTTCCCTTTGTGTAGCTATATCAATCACCCTTCTAGCTACCTTTTCATCTACTCCTTCTTCAAGGTCACAAATAGAGGCATTTTTGCCTTCTTCTCCAACATCCACATGAGAGGCTCCAAAGGCCGTGTAGTAATTTGCAAGCTCTTCATCACTTGAAGAATCTTCTACACTCTCACTATCACTTGACGAGGTGGCCATCTCCTTTCCATTTCTCTTGTTCTTCAAGTTACCACAAACCTTGGAGATATGACCATATCCTCCACATTCAAAGCATTGAATGCCTTTTCTTGAAGACTTCTCTTGGCTTGACTCAACCTTCTTGGAATCATTCTTTTGTAGCCTCAAGAACTTCTTGAATCTCATCACCATTTGAGCCACATCTTCATCCGAGTCATCATCCTCCTTTTCAACTTTGGAGGTCTTCAAGGCTATTCCCTTTTGCTTCTTGGGAGATGAGGAGGTAGGAACCTTTCTTGACTCATAAGCAAGAAGCCTTCCAATTACTTCACTCGGCTTCATCTTCTTGAAGTCAACATTTTCTTCAAGTGCCGTCACCTTAGATTCAAATCTAGGGCGTAGTGACCTCATGATCTTTTGCTTAATCCTCCTATCCGAGTATGGGTCACCTAGTTGATGGCTTTGATTGACGATGTCCATCAACTTCACTTGGAAGTCATTTAAGCACTCATGCTCCTCCATCCTAATAGTCTTGAATAAGGTTTGGAGCACTTGGAGCTTGGAGTCTTTCACCACTTCGGTTCCCTCATGTGTCGTTTCCAAGATTTTCCAATCTTCATGTGCATTTTTGGTGATTTGGAGACTTTATATTGACTCTCATCCATTGCACTAAGCAAGGCATGCATGGCCTTATTGTTCCACTTTGAAGCTTCAAACTCTTCGGTACTCCATTGAGCCTTCGCTTGGCACAATGCTTCCATCTTCGCGGTCAAGGTTTGGAGGTGTGAATCCATCCCAATCACATCCATACCCTATCGTCTATCGCCGATAGATAGGACTCCATCTTCCCTTCACGAGGGTAATTGTCCCCTTGCGTAATGGTGGCCTCACACTCGATGCTTCCTCTTTGCTAGTCCCAAATTCACTCATAGTGTTTGGGTGAATGTATGCAAATGAATGCAAGTGAATGTAGCAACAAAACACACAAAAGCAAGACAGCAAGCAAGAGCAAGGATCACCTAAGTATGTCTAGGAACC
>CM059872.1:10890760-11205378 GCA_030490815.1 Acer saccharum
ATATACTTATGATCCTAGCTCATTTTAGGTGTGTTGTGCATTTATGTGATTTTTGCTCATTCATACATTTTGCATACATTCATTCATTTGATACAATGAATGGATACGGTGGCAACCATGAGGGTGCGTCAAGTACACGACCTCCTCCTCCCACGATGTGAATTATGCCTCATGGAAAGGCAAGATGGAGGCGTACGTGTGCCAAATCCATGATAGGGCATGGATGGCTATTGAAGATGGGTATGCACCTCCTATGATGACTCGCACTGGTGGAGAAGAAGTACTCAAGCCTAAGGCTCAGTGGTCACCTGAGAGTTTGAGACTTCAAAATGGAATAGGAAGGCATGGCATGCTCTTCTATGTGCAGTGGATGAAATCAGTACAAACTGATTCAAACACTAGGATAGCCAAGGAGGCATGGGATATCCTAGAGGTTGCACATGAAGGAACCGACGTTGTCAAGGATTCGAAGCTACAAGTCCTTCAAATGCAATTTGAGTTGCTTAAGATGGAGGAGGATGAGTGCTTCAATGACTTTGAAGTCAAGTTGATGGATATTGTCAATCAAAGCCATCAACTCGGTGATCCTTATTTCGGATAGGAGAGTTAAGCAGAAAATTATGAGGTCTCTCCCTGCTAGGTTCGAATCAAAAGTGACGGCTTTAGAGGAGAATAGCACATACAAGGATATGAAGCCGAGAGAGGTGATTGGAAGACTCCTCGCCTATGAATCTAGGAAGGCTCCTAGTATTTCACCTCCTAAAAAGCAAAAAGGGATTGCTTTGAAAGCTTCTGAGGTTGAGAAGGAGGAAAAAGGTGACTCAGACCAAGACATGGCGTTGCTACTTAGAAGATGCAAGAAGTTTGTCAAGTTCGAGAATAAGGGCTTTGGATCCAAAGGCCAAGACTTGAAGAAAAAGGCTCCCTTCAAGAGTTTTGAGCCTAAGCAAGAGAAGAGTGAAAAGAAAGGGGTCCAATGCTATAAGTGTGGTGGTATAGGTCACATCTCACCCGATTGTGGGAACTTGAAGAACAAGATGGCAAAAGTGATGGCCACCACTTGGAGTGAAAGTGATGACTCCAGAAAGGGAGACAAGTCATCAAGTGATGATGAGCTTACCATCAACTACACGGCTTTTGGGGCCACTTGTGTGGAAGACAAAGTTGTTGGTAAGAATGACTTGACTATAGATCCTATAGTAGAAAGAGATGAAGAAGTAGCTCTAAAGGAGATAGGTGTAGCTACTCATTGGGATATGGCTCTCATTAACTCAAGAGACCAAGGTGAAGGTCTTAATGGGGGAAATGACTCCATTAGTGAGAAAGAGAGTGGAGGAGATAACTCAAGTGAAGATGACTCCTCATCTAACTCTACAAATGGAAGTGTAGAGAAAATGGATGTAAATGACTTTATAGTCAAGTGTGAAAGTTCATTGAAGAAGAGCAATAGAAAATTGAAGATTTTAGAGGATGAAAATCTAGAACTTTCAACACACAATGACCACTTAAGTAATCAAGTGGAGGCATCCAAGAAGATTGAAGACAATCTAAGGGATGAGCTAGCTATGTCTAAGAGGAATGAAGAAGGGTTGAAGAGAGAGCTTTGAAACTAATTATAGCACGGTGTGTATAAAACTATCTGAAGGGGGGGGTGAATAGATTTTAAACGTATTACCCAATTTTTCGTGTGAAGTCAATATTACGAAATTACCCCTAACTAGATAAAGCAATAAATCAAGTATAAAATGCGGAAATTAAATAACACTTGATTTTTACGTGGAAACCCTCATGGGAAAAACCACGGGCTGGTAAGTGCGCCACACTCGAACCTCGAATCCACTAATTGTGATAGCGTATACAACCTAATCCAGGTTTGACGGCCTAATCCCGGCCAATATCCCGCTACCACTACCCGCAGGCCTATAAAAGTGGATCTAGTCCAATTTGCTCATGTGACCACCTAATCCCGGTGTTTGACCTAATCCCGGTCTATCACACAAGACTTACTTCTCCGAAGAGATCAAACACCCTATGTGAATATGCAATGAATATTCAAAGAGCAAATAAAGCTAGGGAACCTTAGATGCTTATCTAGGATTATATGATGACAATAAAATCAATCCTAGATATCAAAATAGCTATATGACATGGCATACAACTTTAGCTATGTTAAGGATGACCAATCCTAAATACAATAGCTATCACAAATAACCCACAAACATTCAAAAGATTAACTAGTTGATTAAAATACAATCTATCAACCTAGTTATCAATAAATCACACAAGAATGTTTATGGCATAGCTTTTAGGCAATAATGACCTAATCAATTAAGCTATCAAAAATAATCTCAATCATATAATGAGATTAATTAGCTAGATATAAAATAGGCATGAAAACCTAGCTAACATAAATAACCCAATCAACACATAATCTCAATCATGTATGTAGAAATTACTCAAAGAACATACAAGTGATAAAAGAGATAAATTGATAAGTAAAAACACTAATTATGTAAGATAAAAGTGTTCAACAAATCATACCATGTGTGTTGAAGAAGACCCATGCATTAGCACATGCTAGATGAACCTAGATGATGCCTAGATGATGATTTGTGCATGTGGGAATGGGTTTAGAGAGATAAAGATATAATCTTTAAGCTTTTTCTCTCAAGTCTCTCTTTCTCTCTCAAGAATAAGGAGCCTCTCTCTCTAGGGTTTGATTTTGTGGCTCTGCCCTCAAAATGATGAGAAAGATATGTATTTATAATGCCCAAGTGAAACTATGTCGTTTTGGAAGAAATGGAAAAAATATGGGCATTTTCGCGGTACTCGCGTCAGTGCAGCGACTCAATATTCGAGCGCTTCGAAACATGACCAAACGACATCGAAACCTTTCATATAATATATCGTTGGCAAGGTATGGATGTCTAATTTCTACTCGTTTTTACAGAATGACATTTCGATGTTTGTAGAAAAAGTTATGGTCAATTGAGTGACCAAAGGTCAGACACGGACAACAACAGAGTTGCCCTGTTTTGGTTGTAAATTTGGAGATTTTAAAACCAATCCAAACGGTCATGAAATATTACGAATAATATACCGTTGGATAGGTATGGGTGTCTAGTTTGTACAGAAATTTTCAAAACTCATTTTGAAGCTTTGTGTAAAAAGTTATGGTCACAAGACCATGCAAAGGTCAGTTTTGAAAACACTTAAAACATTGAAATCCAATCTTTTGAAGCTAGACACCTTACTCCAATCAACCAAACCAAAACCACCACTTATCCAAGAGAAGAATGAGACCTTCTCAAGTGGTCAACCATCGCGCTAAGACATGCACACCATCGTGCAAGCGCGGACGTTTCCGATCACACAAACGGAAACGAATTACACCACACTTAAGACTAGAGGTGGCACGGTTCCGGTTCGGTTCCGGTTTCGGTTTCGGTTTCGGTTTCGGTTCTGGTTCCGAACCGGCGGTTCCGGTTCCGGTTCCGAACCGACGGTTCCAGTTCCATGGTTTAGTGGAACCGGAACCGGAACCGGAACCGGAACCGGAACCGGAACCGAAACCGGATAGAACCGGTTCCGGTTCCGGTTCTGGTTCTACAGGAACCGACGGTTTTTAACCGGAATTTCTTTTTTTTTTTTTTTTTTAAACAAAAAAAAAAATCTTTCTAAGTTCTAACTTGTAACTTATAAGTTGTAGATCGTAATTAAATAAAATAAAATATATAAATGACAAATTACAAAATAAAATTCATTGAGTTCATAAGTTCATTGGATGTTGGAAGTTAGATCATCGTCATCCGACTATCCGAGTATCCAACCGAAAATAAATAAAATAAACAAATGACAAATTACAAAATTAAATTAAAATAAAAGTAAACAAAGTTACAATTTACATTTCATTGGGTATTTGGAAATTGAGTCACCCAAATTTCAAAAATAACATAAATAAATAAATGATAGATTACAAAATTAAATTAAAATAAAATAAAACTAAAAAAAAAAGTAAAGTTATTAGCCTTGCACTTAATTTTTACCACAATTAAGTTGCCTACGTATCCTCTTAGGGGGGTTTAGAGGAATCAAAGGCCACGTAGTTCTCATACCTTTTATTACAGATTTACAGATTTATGGTTCCGCTGCTCAGCTTGCTCCAGAGCCTTCGCCCGCTTCGGGTTCGTCTTCTTTAAAGAAATCATATGTTGGCTCTTGTTGGAGCTCTTGTTGTCTATATTCTGCTTTTGTCCAATCGTCAACACAAACCTGTATCTGTAGTGCTTTTGGAGTCAAGCACGAACGTTTTTCATCCAAAATATTCCCCCCGGCGCTGAACTCTTGTTCCACCGCCACAGTAGAAACCGGTGTTGAAAAAATATTTTTGGCTATCATAGCCAAAATTGGATAGTACTTTGTAGCATCACTCCAATATTTTAAGAGTTCAAATTCTTCAGGAAAGTCACAAGAAGAAGCTAGATAAGATTCAAGCTCGGCATGCGAATCGGAGCTTGATGAAGAACATCTTGGTTTTTTGTTTTTTTTGGAGAACATACTATACCCTAAATTCATAAATCCAGAGGAAGATGATGGAGGCTGAGATGCAGTTTTGGTTCATGTAACATCTACGTTCGGAGTACCGGATCCATAAAATGTAACATATTCATCATATAAATCATACAATAATTTCTTAACTCTATCACAACATGCTTCAACATCATATTCAATATTTAAACCATCTTTGCCATAATAACCCTCTAGATAATAAGACAAAGATTGTAATTTGTGTCGTGGATCAAAAACCATACCAATCAAATAAATATTTGGAAAATCCGTATGATAATTTAACCATTTTGCTTCATAGCACTAACGGCTTCCTTTATTGCTGGGTCAGATTCACAATACAAAAATGCACCAGCAATATTTATACTCTCAATAACAAATAAATGTGTTGTAGGTTTATAAATTTTAGAAAAATTTTGTGTAGCATTATAAAAAACTTTTAACAAATTGAAAACATTGTAACAAGCATCCCAATGAGTTTCAAAAAGTTGAATGTTAGGAACATGAAATTGAATAAAAGAAACTAATAAATCCCTATACTCATAACTTTGAGCAAGCAATTTATAAGTAGAATTCCAACGTGTTGGAACATCACGAGCAAATTTAATGGCACGTCTACCATTTTGTTTACAATATCTTGCCCATGCTTTCATTGTAGAAGGATTTCTCCATAAAAACATTAGGGCTTTTTTAATAGGTTCAATAAATACTTGAAGAGTTTCTAATCCTTTTTGAACACATATATTTAAAACATGGCATGCACATCTTTGATGAAAAAATGTACTACCAAGAAAGGGTTTGCATAAATCAATTAAAAGTGGAATAGCAGCGGTATTGGCAGAAGCATTATCAAAACCAATTGCAAAAATTTTGTTTTCAATATTATACTCTGAAAAAATAATTCTAAGCTATCTAAAAATATTTTGAGCATTGTGTGAATCATCAAAAACTCTAAAAGCAAGAATTCTTTTTTGGATTGTCCATGCATTATCCATAAAATGGCAAGTGACACCCAAGTATGAATGCGTTTGCCAATGGTCACTCCATATGTCGGCACATACTGTAACACGACCATTATATTTTTCAAAATATTTTTCTAACTTTTTTTTGTCTCTCACATAAATCTTTTCAAGTGTTTGTGTGAGCGTGGATCTAGGGACACGGCATGCAGCAGGGTTTAATGCTCGTCGACAATAATTAATAAAGCCAACCCTCTCACCAAAACTGAATGATAAATGTTCTACTGCTACCATCCTAGCTAATTCTTCTCTATTTTGTTCATCATTATAACGAAATAATTGTTGGTTAGGAGTAGCGTACCTGGGAATTTGTGTTTGTGACCTCATTCTGATCACTGCTTCTGGATGTTTGGCTTCAATATGCTTCCAATAAGTGCCATATCCTCCGGATCTGCTCCATTTATATACTTTGTTGCATTAATTGTAAGCTACTGTAATGCTTCCATCTTCACTCCTAATTTTCTTCATATGTTTGACGAAGAGATCAGATTTGCTCTGCTTCTGTATCAGATCTTCCTCCCTTTCTAGATCCACTTCCGGTGTATCAAAACCAAAATCCGGAGGTGTATCAATATCAGGCATATTTTCTGACTGGCTTGTCAAATTGGGGGTGTTGTCATTGGGATCAGATTCAGAAAGTATTAGAGGGGGAGTAGGACAGTTTAGGCCTAGGTCTTCAGCATAGGCCCGACGTTGCAGATATTCGTGATAGGTGGAGTCGTTATGACCGAGATTATCGACCATAGGACCCTTACCGTGCATCGAAATCGAACGCCTAGGACCTTCACGGCCGTGACCCCTTCCACTTCCACTTCCACTTGCCATTTAAAAATAAATTTGGGAGACAATTGGAAACTTAGAACTTAGAAGAATAGTTGACTAATTGGAAATTAAATAAATTGGAAATAAGATAAATTGCAAATAAAATAAATTGAAAATAAAATAAATTACAAATAAAATAAATTGGATATAAAATTAATTGAAAATAAAATATATTGGAATTTGGAAATAAATAAATTGCAAATAAAATAAATTGGATATAAAATTAATTGAAAATAAAATAAATTGGAGATTTGAGAGACTTATCACTTGAGAGTTGAGAGTTGAGAGTTGAGAGTGTTGGAGAGAAATTAGAGAGAATTGAGAAGAAATTGGTGTGAGGAAAAATGAAGGGGGGGGGTATTTATAGAAAAGAAAAAAAAAAAAAAAAATTTGAAAAGAGGGTAGCCGTTGGACCCAACGGCCTGCTGACGTCAGCAGACCGTTGGGCCAAACGGTCGGCTGACGTCAACCGACCGTTGGGCCAACGGCACCCAACCAAAAAAAAAAAACAAAAAAAATTATTTTTTTATTCGTGGAACCGCCGGTTCCAATTCGGTTCGAACCAGCGGTTCGAACCAACTAACGAACTGGAACTGGAACCGGTCCACCCGGTTCAGGTTCCGGTTCCGGTTCTGGTTCCGGTTCCGGTTTCGGTTTTGGTTTTGGTTCCTGTTCCGGCCGGTTCCGACGGTTCCAACCGGAACCGTGCCAGGTCTACTTAAGACTAATCATGAAGTGCAAGTGTGGGTATTGAATGCATCCTAATGCCTAACATGTCATGGCATTATCATTGAACAAGATGCACTCAATTCAAACATGCATGAATAAAATTCATGACTTTGCATCCTAATGCCTAAACATGTCATGGCATTTCAATAAACTAGATGCAATTAAATAAACATGCATGAAGAGATATTCAACAATTATGAATGCACACATATGAAAACACACAACATATAAGAATAACATTTATGCATGAGTTGTGTGTGTGTGTGCAACTAGATCTCTTCAAAGCACGTAAGCACTAGAAATTTACCTTTGGTGCTTATCAAGATGAGGTCTTGAAAGGGCCTTGAGCTTCAATACCAATACCTAAACTACCCTTACAAAGAACCCCACATGTGGTTTGTCCACGAAACAAGCCAATCAATAAATGAGAATCCTTACAATCTCCCCCTTTGGCTATTTCGTGACAAAACCACCACTCACATTAATCCTCACAATAAAATAGAAACTAAAGGGATTTTCTACTTTACAAAGAGATAAATAAAAGCTATATCTTCAAGTCTTCAATCTCTTGTAGAACAATCAATTCTTCAAAACAAAGTTTCTATACTTTCCAATACAAGTATATGTGAGATTAATCATGTGAGATAAAACAAGCATTTGCAGTAAGAATTTAAGCACAACATCATGCAATGTATGTGAAATGCAAATGCTCCCCCTCAACGAGTTACTCTCCCTCAAGATAAACTCCCCAATCATGTGAATGCTACAACAATATGGCAATTTAGCATTCTCCCCCTAACTACATACTACTCCCCCTTTTTGTCATGAGATGGGCAGATGAGTAGTCCCTACCTGGGTCACTTGTAGCAAAGAGAGACAATAGCATACATGTCATTTGCATAATCATATAATGCATTTTATGCAACTCAATTAATTGGAGAGAACGAGGAGATTTATTCAAAAAAAAAATGTGTGATTAATATGCTTTGCATGCAAGACATGTTGCATTCAAATCCAAAAGCAATGGTATTTGGCAAAGCAAATGACAAAGGTTTCCTTTAAGAATTCAAACCAATTTCACCATTTGTCATGAATAAAAGCAAGGATATAGAACATTCAAGAATTCAATTTAATGAGCAACTATATCCAACCTTACAAGTAAAACATGGCATGAGCGACTTTTTGCACCCTATTCGATTTTTTCGGATGACTACAAGCACCAAGAAACTTGACCACATTTTTTGTGGTGGAAAGAACCCTTGTGACAAGAGAGGTATTGGATATGAAAAGAGCAAGGAGATCACTACTCCAATCAAGACCGTCTTTGTCAAGAGTTTGGGCAAGATAGAAGCCTCGCCGGTGCACACTCCTAGGAAGAAAATTGATCTAGGACAATGTTCAAGAAGTGCACAAGTGAAGGAAGCTCCAAGGAGACAACCTCAAGCTCAAAAAGTTCCTCAACCAAACTTCCCTCAAGCTCATACTCATCAAGGGAAGAGGCTAATCATGCAAAATGGATAATGGAAGCAAGCTAGACCGGTTCAACAACAAAGAAGGGTTGAACCCGCTCAACCACAAAGTCATGGGAAGGCTCCTATGCATGCACAAGGACATGGTATGAATTCTAAATTTATCCCTACATGTCACTTTTGTGGTATTAATGGTCACATTAGACCAAATTGTTTTCATTACATTAAATTATGTAGAATCAAAAGCATGATTGAAAAGAGAATGACAAGAGCTAGAATGCATGCTAATAGGAAGGAAAACATTATATTCATGATCCTATTATTTCTAGAACTCTTGAACCCTTATCCACTAAGAAGAAGAAAGTCATATCTATGTGGATAAGGAAAAATGAACCCGCTAGCTACGAGACTAACAAGTCTCAAATAGGTTCATCCAAGTCAAATGGACTTGGGAGGTCCATAGGACCTCATGACCTTCATTGATGAAGGTTGGTGATGACCCCATATGGGGATCTCAAGCAAAGAGAGCTATTGCATACTTGTTGCATGCAAATATTTGAAAAATCTTATGCTTCTTTGTTGATTGCTTGAGTAAGCTTGGTTACACATATGTATATATGTTTTAAATTCAATAAGTGTGAACCTTGCTTGTCTACAATCCATGTCATATTTATGTTCAAACATGCATTTTTGGACTAGGAGATTTACTTAGGAAGCATGATTTGAATGACCTATAGTTATCTCCATGACATGATGATTTTTAATGACATGCTTAAAAATTGAAAAGCATAAGTTGTTTTTATAACATGCTAATGACATATGAAAGCATGAAATTCAAATGACATGCTCAAATGAAAAAAGCATGAATTGATGATTGCAATTTTTAAATGCAAAACTTGTGTGAAATAGCTTATGAGACTCAAAATGAATAAAGGATCTTGTATCCATTCAAAGGATTTTAAAATCCAAATGTCTCTCTTTCTTTATTGGTTGAACATGGCTACTATCATACGGATACCATCCGAAAAAATCGAATAGGGTGCAAAGTCGCTCATGCCATGTTTCGCTTATAAAGTTGGATATAGTTGCTCATAAATTAAAATCAATGAAAACTCTATATCCCTGCTTCTCTTATGACAATGGTGAAATTGGTTTGAATTCTTATTAGAAACCTTTGTCATTTGCTTTGCCAAATACCATTGTATTTTGGACTTGAATGCTACATGTCTTGTATGTAAAGCATTTTTGATTCACACATTTTATAAAAATAAATCTCCTTGTTTCTCTCCATTTGATAGAGTTGCATAAAGTGCATTTAATGATTATGCAAATGACTTGAATGCTATCATCTCTCTTTGCTAAGTGACCCGGTTGGGGACTACTCCTTTGCCTATATCATGACAAAAAGGGGGAGTAGAATGGTGGTAAGGGGAGTTGTAAATTATGGTAGCCATTATGCAAGTTGGGGAGACAATACATTGAGGGGGAGTAACCCTTTGAGGGGGAGCATTGCATTCATCAAACATTGCATGATGTTGTTTGTTGTACTTAAATTTTTAGAATGCAAATGCTTGTTTTTATTCTCACTTGATTCATCTCACTTTTTACTTGAATTGGAAAGTATAGAAACTTTGCTTACAGGGATTGATTGTTCTACTTGAGATTGAAGACTTCAGGATTATTTTTATATATCTCTTTGTAATGTAGATAATCATTTGTGACCTGTAGTTTCTATTTTGTTATGAGGAATCAATGTGAGTGGTGGTTTTGTCACGAAATAGTCAAAGGGGGAGATTGTAAGGATTCCCATATCTTGATTGGCTTATTTCGTGGACAAACCACGTGTTGACGGTGAAATTTGGATTGCCACGCACTCAACAATCAGATCAATTTAATATGAAGTAAGAAAATTAAGAACACATGCAAAAGACAAGTTTTACGTGGAAAACCCTTGAATGGGAAAAAACCACGGCGCCCCTAAGGACAGAAGAATAATACTAGGTTTTCGTTGCTTTGTTACACACTCTAATCTCTCACAATTGCTCTCTTTTCTCTCTCTATATTTCTGAACCCCCTCCTCGTGGGATAAGTGGTTCTATTTATACATGTTTACTTAGGGTTTCCCTTTGTTGATTTGTTCTAGGATCCTTCTTTGTCGCGGATTGGGTCTTCTTTCCTTTTACGATTCCTTGTTGCTTCGGGTCTTCTAAAAGTGTAGGGTTTACTTCTGTATTTTTACCGAGTTAGTTCAAGCTCAGTGTGCTGGTCCAGCGAGTACCTTTAATTTCTGGGTATTACGTTTTCTGGCGAGCACACTTCTATATTCGGCGAGTAGGTTTTTAGTTTTGGCGACCATACCTTTGATTTCCCTCTGGTCTAAACTATTCTTCCATCCTGACTGGTCAAACTTCTTTCCTTTACCCGGTCAACGAATGACGTGGCAACCTTTGTTAGCTCCTTTGATGATGTGTCAGTTGGGCGAGTTTATACATACAACAATACCCCCATAAATACTTCGAGCTGGGCGAATGACTTATCCTTCATACTTCGTTTGTCTCTGCGAGTAGTATTTATAAGACTTCAGCGCTTTTGTGTAACAACTCACTCTTCCCCCTTTTATATGTCCCGCGTTGTTTCACTTAATTGATTCTTCTGGTGCAAGCTTTTAATCTGGGCCACGTGATTTCAACGCTTTCATTTGTTTTGTCAGACGAAGGGACGTTCTGACTGCTTGGTTGTCCCCGAGAGGCCACGTGTCCTTTGCTTGGTGGTGGCTGTTGTAGTTGGTCACTGTAGCCGTCATTCTCATTAATTGCGTATCACTCACTTGATTTGTTTTTGTTTTTGAATTTCGAAGTTCCCCCTTTTAACGCCTGAACGTTCCTTCTTCTCCTTTATTTCTTCATTTTCCCTTTTCGTTATTTCCCTACCGTCTTCTCATAACAGAAAGAACAGCTTGATTTCCTTTGCTTTTGTCTGCCAAATTTCTTCGAGTACCTGCTACAATCCTTTCCTTTGTATTTAATTCCTTTTGTTACCGGACGATTTCGTCGGACTCGGTTGTTCCTGCTTCTCTGCGCATCCTTCGTGAATCTAGGGTTTTCTGGTGAGTTCCCATGGACCCTTCTCTACGTTCCTCTCTTTTTAATCGGATGATGCAAGCTATGGAGCTTGGTGACAAAGACACCGCGGACAAGATCGAATCTCTGATTCGTAATTTTCGTCCGGGTTCTCCGGTGCCAATTTCTGTTTATATTCCGTCTTTCGAGGACGCTTTTATCCCTAACACTTCTCCTCCATCTTCTGGCAGTGATTTTCCCACGATGCCGAGATCTTCTAAGCCGAGCGCGAGCAAACGACGTGCCTCTAGGGCTCCTCGTGGATCCCTTCTGGATGCCCAAACAACCGTTGATTCAGATGTCGATGATCATCAACGAGACAGGCTGAACTTTTCGTTTGATCGCCCGTGCTCCTTTGATACTGAAGTCAACGTGGTTGGCGAGGCGGAGCTCGGCAAGTTTAAAAGTCGCTTCGGGATCCCAGACTCTGTGACTTTGATTTTGCCTGGTGACCGAGCGGCGTGGAATCCTCCTGAGAACGCAGTCGCCATTTACGGTGCCATGCTTAGCTGTGGGATCACCCTTCCTCTGCAGCCCTTTATCGCTCGGTTCCTCGCGGAGGCAAAAATTGCACCCGCTCAACTTGCCCCGAACAGTTACAGGATCCTCATGTGCCTGGGTTTGATGTGGAAATTGAAAGGTTTTGGATCCCCTACGCCCCGCGAGATTCGTCATTTCTACACCTTGAGGCAGGCTGGCAACAGCGGGACATATTTTCTGCTTTCCTCGCCCGTGGAGAATTGGATTCCAGAGGGTGTATCGAACCCTGGGCAAGTGGAGGTCTCCAGCGACGAGAAGAAGAAAGGCTTTATTTGGGGCTTTCCTTCTTCAAACAAAAGATGGAAAAACAGCTGGTTTTCGTCGGTGGCGAATGGGGTAGAAATGTGTCTGCCAATAGCCGCCTGAGTCTTGTAGCGAGGAAGGTTCCTAGGCATTTTACTTCTCCTGATGCCTGGTCAAAAACGGTCCCTGTTTTGCTGGATGCAGAGATCTCTCACCTTGCTGCTGCAGCCGTCCTTCCTCTAGACGAAAGAGGCCGATCATTTCTCCTGGACGAGGACAAGATGATCGCAAAAGGGTTATTCCCTCGTCTACCAGCCAGACTTCCTCGCCGTAAGTTTTACTCCTTTCTTTATGGTTTCCGTGTGTCCATTCGCTAATATTTGATAGGTTTTTGCAGTGTATGATTTTGACAGAGTTTGTGACCTGCAAGCTCGGGCGGTAAAAATTCTGAGGCTGCCAGTAAGAGACACGCCGCTGGTTTGGCCAAGGAAGGCGTTGCTAGCCCGGATGGCGGCGATCCTTCGGATGACGAGAATGTTGGCGATGTCGATGGGGAACGAGTCGATTTGGGGACATCTGTTTGTCCGGATGATGCTGCGAATACCCCCGTCGTTAAAGATGGTGTGGCTGCGAGCACTGCGGCGAGTACTGCTGCGACAGCTCCAAGCCGTAAGGGGAAGGAAAAAGTGGGGGTTTCGGGGATGGCCAGTGAGATCCCTATTTTCGATGCGAACGTCCCTGAAACTCCCCTGGATCCTTCAAGCGACCTAAACCCCAGAACTGGAAGGGGTAAGCGTCCAGCAGAGGGCACGCCTGATCGTACTGCTCGGCCCGTAAAGCGGGCGTCAAGGGTCGTGCAATACGTGGTTTCTTCAGATGAGGAGGTCGCCGAGGAACCTGTGCTCGCCGAGGTTCCTTCTGCTGAGACGACCGTCCCAGGGGCTCCTGTTGAGGGACCAAATTTGGCGGAGTCTCCTCTCCGGGAAGGGGCAAGTAGTTTTGGTGCTACTGCCATTCCCCCAATCAGTGCAACTCCTCCTCCAGCAGCTGCGGAAAAAACGAGTGCTTCTTGTGCTGGTCAGCCGGGTCATCTGGTCAACAAGGGCCAACAGATAACCTGGGTCGTCTAGACAGGGGGAGGCTGCTGCGTCTGGTTCTGGTGTTGCTCATGGAGCTCCTCCTGTTGACCCAGCTGAGGCTGGTGAGGGGGATGAAACTGTCTCCCTCTCGGATTTCACAGCTGCCGAGATTTGTTCTTATTTAATGAATAACAATGTCTATGTCGGCGAGAGTTGGGAGCAGATAAAGAAGGGATCCTGCAACAAGAAAATGGAATTCTTCTTCAACTGCTATTCTTTGGTGAGCTTCTCGCTGTGTTTTTGTATTCTCTGTTTAGCGCGTCTCCTGACTTCTGCTTTTCTCTCTTTTTAGATGCTGTCTGAGTTGACTGATAACTACAGACGAGGGAATTTTTTGTCGAAGGATTTGAAGCGCCTACGGGAGCAGTCCTCTCTTTCGGAGGCCAAGAAGCTTGAGGCTGAGGAAACCCATGCTCAGCAACTTGCGCAGCTGAGGGAGTCGGCAGATGGGCACCTTTCAGCCCGATTGGCTGCTGAGGAGAAACTGGTTGTTGCTGAAGAAGAGATTCGCTTGCTGCGAGAGCAGCTCTCCGCTAGTCAGGAGTCGCTCGCTGCACGTTTAGAGGCTGAGCGGCTAACTGAAGGTGCAAAGGAGAAAGCCGAGCGTGAGGCTGCAGATTTGCGCAACCAGTTGGCCTCGCATGAAGTTATTCTGACTGATCTTAAGGCCGTTTTGGAGGTTGAAGCGGTTGATCGTTTCAAAAGATCCCCTGCCTATGACGCGCTCTTGCTGCGTGAGTTTGAAAAGGGCATGAGGCAGGCGAAAAAGTTTTTTGCCATGAAGGACCATTCAACCGATAAAGCTCTGCGGCGTTTTGACAGGTCTCTTGAGCAGCATATGGCTGATGGTGTGGGCTCGATAAAGAGCAAATAAAACGATGGCGAGCCCATTGCCGTTACAATAGGACTGACCCTCATCCCATGCATTTGGAGATCCCCAGCAAACGCGCCTTCAACACATATTACTCGGGTCAGAAAGGCAGTTTTTCTGGTTCGGGCGCTGAGCCAGACTTGGGCCCTATTGCTGGAAGGGATTATGAGCCCTTTATGCCAGAAGGGGATGAGGAAGTCATCTGGCCTTCAGAGAGAGAGATGAAGAGGACAGTGAGGGCCCCCCTACAGCTGGTTGAGGACTGTGTTTTTAACTTTTTCTTCATTTATTTGTAATTCTTTATTTGTAATAACCTTTATTCAAGTTATAAACTCTCTTTCACTTTTTGTGTTCTGCCTTTGCTGATTTGTTGGCTTCGTTCAACTTTTTCTTTTCACCAGTTCTTTTTAGCATATTGTATAGCTTTGTTCAGCTGCCTTTGCTGTGTTTTCGGCATACTCAGTGTTTGTCAGGACGTATCCGACCATACACCAAGTTTTTTAGCATTTTTAACGCTTTGTTCAGCTGCCTTTGCTGTGTTTTCGGCATACTCAGTGTTTGTCAGGACGTATCCGACCATACACCAAGTTTTTTAGCATATTTTTTGTTTGTTCAGCTGCCGTTGCTGTATTTTGGCGTACTCAGTGTTTTGGCAGGTTTTATTCGACCATGCCCTGAGTTTTTATTTCTCGCCAGTTATCGCTGCAGCGAGCATAAAGCTCGTTTTCTGTGATGTAGCTGTGTGCTGGCGAATGCCTTTTGCGTTTGGCGAGTCAGAATCGAGAATCTCTTAGTAATAAATTACTCTTTATTGAATACTTCCTGCAACTTTATTAACATAGTCATAAAGAAAAAATGCTAAAACGAACAACTTCTCTAAGCTAAATAGAAAAATAGAAGGAATTCAAAAGAATCTAACTTGTCCCTTAAGGATAATATATCTTCAAGTACTGCGCATTGCATGGACGGGGTAACTCGCCAAATCCTTCTCGAGTAATGCGATATGCCCCATGGCCAGCTATCCCCGTAATCTTATAAGGCCCTTCCCATTTGTCTGCGAGTGATCCTGCAGCCTTGTCTCTTGTTCCCGGATTCACCCTCTTCAGTACTAAATCACCAAGTGTGAACCTCCTTTCACGCACATGCGAGTTGTAATATCTGGCTACCCTCTGTTGGTACGCTGCATTCCTTATTTGTGCTCGCTCTCTTCTTTCTTCTAACTCATCTAGGCCGCACTTTAGCATATCAACGTTGATTTCTGGCTGAAGAGTTGTACCCTTGGTGAAGAGAACGATGTTTCCACGGAATAACAGCTTCTGCTCCGTAAGCCATGGAATACGGGGTTTCGCCTGTTGAACCCCTTTCCGTTGTGCGATATGCCCAGAGCACTTGTGGTAACTTATCCGCCCAGCTCCCCTTTTTGGTTGCTAACTTAGCTTTCAGGTTGTGCTTGATGATTTTGTTCACTGCTTCAGTTTGGCCATTCGTCTGTGGATGTGCTGGAGAAGCGTAGTAGTTGTTGATGCCATACTTATCACACAGTTCCCTGAATTTCCTGCCATCAAATTGGGTCCCATTGTCTGTGATGATGGTGTTTGGTATCCCGAATCTGTACAAGATATTTTTCTTCACAAAGCTAATGGTGTTTGCTTCTGTTATATGCACCAATGGCTCGGCTTCTACCCATTTTGTAAAATAATCCACAGCTACTATGGCATGCTTTGCTCCTCCAGTTGCTGTTGGCATTGGGCCGATCAAGTCTATTCCCCACATGGCAAATGGCCAAGGCGAGGTAATACTTTGCAGGAGCTCAGGTGGTTGTCGGATGTTATTGGCGATTTTCTGACATGCTTCACATCTCGCTGCCACCCTTTTGGAGTCGGCGAACAGGTTGGCCAGTAAAAACCCTGTCTCAATGTTTTGTGGGCTAGGCTGGCACCCCCAGCATGGTTCCCACAATTTCCACTGTGTATGCTTCTTAGGATACCTTCTGCTTCTTCAGGCCCGACACATCTCTGCAGTGCCCTCGAGTATCCTCTTTGTATAGTTCTCCATTGAGTACCGAGTATCTTGTTGCTCTGTATTTTAGCCGCTTTGCTTCCAGTGGGTCACTTGGAAGTATATCGTTGATGAGATACTCTTTAATTGGCGTGATCCAGCTGTCCCTCTCGCCAAAGACTGCCCCGACTTCCTTTGTTTTAACTATACTCGGCTGCAACAGGCGGATCATAGAGATATTGTTGGGCCAATGTTGATCGTGGCAGATGCCAGTTTGGCTAAGGCGTCGGCCTTTTCATTTTCTTCTCTGGGGACGTGAACAATTCTATACTCTTTGAATCTTTCTAACAGTTCCCTTGCTAATTCCAGGTAAGTGATCATGCTTTCTTCTCTCGCCTGGTATTCATCTAGTACCTGATTGACACAACTTGAGAGTCGCTGAAAATTTCCACCTCGTCTGCACCTAAGATTGTGCTAATCTTTAAACCTGCTATAAGTGCCTCGTACTCAGCTTGATTGTTGGTGGCTTTGAAGTCAAAACGCAAGGCACATTCGACTGAGTCTCCTTCCGGTGTTGTCAGCACTATACCTGCCCCGCTGCCGTGCGTGTTTGATGAGCCATCAACGCGAAGTTGCCATTTGAATATTTTCTTATTTTGCTCCACCATCATTCTCGCCACCTCTATGCTTGGTTCAGTGAACTCTGCTACGAAGTCTGCCACTGCCTGGGCTTTAATTGCTGTCCTTGGGAGGTATTCTACATCGAATTCACTTAATTCGATCGCCCACTTTGTTAACCGACCGGATACCTCTGGTTTCTGCAGGATTAACTTCAGTGGGCAGTTGGTGTACCCTGATTCTATGAGCCTGGAAATATGGTCTTAGCTTCCTTGCTGCTGTTATTAGGGCGAGTGCCATTTTTTCTGCCGGCGAGTACCTTGTTTCGGCTGGTAACAGTGCCTTGCTGGTGTAGTATACTGGCTTTTGGATTCCATCTTCCTGTCGTACTAGCACGGAACTTGTGGCTGCTTCAGAAACGGATAAGTACATGTACAATGTCTCGGCTGTTTCTGGCTTTGATAGCAATGGTGCCCGTCCAAGGTAGTCTTTCAAGGCCTGGAAGGCTTTTTCGCAATCCTCATTCCATTCGATCCCTTTTCCCTTCTTTAAAGCTTTGAAAAATGGTAGGCATCGGTCTGTTGATTTGGCTATGAATCTGCTCAGCGATGCTAGGCACCCTGTGAGTTTTTGGACATCTTTCAGAGTCTTTGGCGAGACCATTCTTGCTAGTGCTTGGATTTTTTCAGGGTTCACCTCTATTCCTCTTTGGTTCACCTGATCCGAGAAACCTCCCAGATGGTACGCCGAATACACATTTTGCCGGATTCAACTTCATTCCATACTTGACCAGTACGTCGAACGTTTCCCTCAGGTCATTTGCATGTTTATCTGCGGTAATACTCTTTGTCAGCATATCATCAACATAAACCTCCATATTTCTCCCTATCTGTCTGGCGAACATCTTGTTGACCAAGCGCTGATAAGTTGCCCCAGCGTTCTTCAGGCCGAATGGCATGACCCTGTAACAATACAACCCCTGATCTGTGGTGAATGCCGTTTTCTCTTCGTCAGGCCTGTGCATCTTTATCTGGTTGTACCCTGAATATGCATCCATGAAACTCAACGTCTCATGTCCGGCTGTTGCATCTACTAACTGGTCAATCCTTGGTAATGGGAAGCTGTCCTTGGGGCAAGCTTTGTTCAGGTCGGTGAAGTCGACGCACATCCTCCATTGATTGTTCTTCTTTTTCACTAAGACTACATTCGCCACCCATTCCGGGTACTTAACTTCTCTAATTGACCCTGCGGCGAGCAATTTTGACACTTCCTCTTTATCGCTGCACTCCTTTCCGGGTTGAAGCTTCTCCTTTTCTGTACTACCGGTTTGCATTTCTCATTCACAGCCAGATTGTGGGAAATTGTGCTTCTATCAATCCCTGGCATGTCTTCGTGGCACCAAGCGAAAATCCCCCTATATTCTTTCAACAAGTTCGTCACATCTTTCTTAACCTGCTCAGTCAACCTCGCTCCAATTTTACTGTTTTATCTGGTTCCGCTTCATCTAGAATAATCGACTCAGTTGGTTCTTCCTTTTCTCTGCTTGTTTTGTCTCTTGGATCTAGTTCGAAGTTTTCCGGATTATCCTCCTGCGTCTCTGTGTCTACTTCGAATATGTTCAAAGTTTCCATCCCTGTTTTATCTTTGAAGATTGACAAGTTGGCGCGGCGAGCCATCTCCTGCGACCCCTTCAATTCTCCGACGCCGAATTCTGTAGGGAACTTTATTTTCAGTGCATGGGTTGAGGTTACAGCTCGAGCTTTGTTAAGAAACGGTCGGCCGTAGTGCATTATACGGCCAATTATGGATGTCAACCACGACAAAGTCTAACAGGATTGTTCGCCGGCATGGTGCTGTTCCAAATCTTACCGGTAGTTTCACTGTTCCTAACGACCTAACCTCTGCGCCACCAAATCCTTTTAACGGTACATGGAACGGTTCAAGATCTTTCCTGCCGCAACTCATCATACACTCTGGCACTTAAAATATCAGCCGAACTCCCGTTGTCAATCATCACTCGAAGGACATCCCTATGGGCTATTCGAACTCCCACGACTATTGCATCATTAGGCTTTGCATCAATCCCGTCTGAGTCTTCTGCTGTAAACGTTATGGGATCATGTCCTTCTCTCCCCTTCTTGGGGTTTCTCTGCACAGAATTGACTTCCATGCTTCTGCCTTCATACATCACTTCTCGAACTTCCGACATCCTTTCTCGATTGCTCCTCCCAGTGTGAGGTCCGCCGAAAATAGTGTTTATGGCTGCGTTAGGACTGTTCCTCCTTGGACTCTTCCTATCTTGCCCGTTTCCTTGGCGGCTATCTTGGCGACCCCCGTGCTTGTCCCCTTTCAAGGCAAAGTCTTTCAGGTGCCCATCTCTGATCAGGCTTTCGATGTGATCGCGCTGGAAACACTTTGAAGTTTCATGTCCATGATCTTTATGGAATCGACAGTACTTGGTTGTATCTCTCCTTGCATTCGCTGACTGCTGTCGGGGGTATTTGGCGAGTCCCTTGTCTTCTACCACAGATAAATCTCCTCCTGGTCGCCATTTAAAGGGGTGTAATGGTTGTACCTTCCTCGAAACTTATTGGCCCGAGTGTTTCCCCTGCTCTCTCTTGAGTATCCTTTTGGCCCTTCTCATCCTTCTGGCGATCACGTGATTGCATCTTTTTGTCGTCCTTATGGTCTGTTTTCAAGTTAGGCTTGTGCCCATGCACATAGCTACCCCCTTGTGCTACTTCTTCCTCCTCTGCCAGTGCATAATCGCCAGCTATTTCCATCATCTCTTCGTAAGTTTTAGGTCTATCCCTTCGCAGGTCAAAGACAATCGTCCACTTTGTAACCCATTGGTGAAAGCGGCGATTACAGCTACATCACTGGCATCCTCAATTTGAGCTACTTCCTTCCCAAACCTGGCCAGATACTTCTTGATTGATTCGTTATGTTCCTGTTTCAAGTTCGATAGATGGGCGAGTGACTTTCTTCTTTGGACACTTCCCATGAACTGCCTTATGAATGCCTTGCTGAGGTTTGAGAAGCTGCTTATGGTTCCGGGTGGAAGCCTTCCGAACCATCTAGAGGCGAGGTCGCCGAATGTTTGCGGGAAGGTGAGACACAGCAACCCGTCATTGGATGAATACTGGGCCATGATATTGCGGAATCGGCGAACATGCTCTTTGGATCCCTGTTCTCCTTGTACTGCTCAATAGTTGGCATTCTAAACCTGTCTGGAAATTGGGTGCGAGCAATAGCTTCACGAATGGGCTATCTGACTCATCATCCGAGGATACATTACGTCCATACCTTCGTGCCATTGCTGAAACCTTTCTTGATAGCTCTTGTAAGGTGACATCTCGCTGACCAGTTGGTTCTCCTGCTGGGTCGAGCCTACTCTTGATTGTCATTCTACCATGATTGCCTCTCTCATCTGGGCTTCTTCGATCTTCAGTGCTCTCGGATCTTCTCCGCTTCGTTCTTTTAGATCGCAACTCCCTTCGCGGACGAGGACTCTTGTCCTCAGATGAGATGGACCGGTGTCTCCGCCGGTTTCGCTGGTATGTGTCGCTGGAATTGACCCTATGTGCTCGCACCTGATCTCGTTCCTCCCTGGACTCTTCATTCATCACACCCTTTCCCTTCCTCTGTTTTCTCCCCTCGAAATCCTCAATGTGGTCTTGGGGGGTCTCCTCGGTGGATTGTCTTGCTTGATTGTCGGGAACTGTGATATGAACTTCTGACCGCAGCCTTCCGGGTGGATGGTTCCAGGGGTGTTAACTCGTAAGGAGATGAGACTCCTAACCCTATAGGAACGAAAGTCCTATTTTGCTGGCTTCGCTGATTAGGTTTACCAATGCGGCTTGGAAGTGCTGCAAATCCCGGGATCAGCCGCCCTAGTTCCTGGCGTTGCTGCTGACTGCTCCCCGCTGTCACTGCCCTGTCTCCCGTTGGCGCAGCTGGTTCAACAACTAAATCTCCACTGGAGTTACCATCTCTGTCGCTGTCGTTGTTCATGCTGTCTGATTCGCAAGGGTCCCTCGAAGTTTTCTGTTCAAAAGCCCCCCTCCTTCTAGCGCCAATTGTTGACGTGAAATTTGGATTGCCACGCACTCAACAATCAGATCAATTTAATATGAAGTAGAAAATTAAGAACACATGCAAAGACAAGTTTTACGTGGAAAACCCTTGAATGGGAAAAAACCACGGCGCCCCTAAGGACAGAAGAATAATACTAGGTTTTCGTTGCTTGTTCACACTCTAATCTCTCACAATTGCTCTCTTTTCTCTCTCTATATTTCTGAACCCCCTCCTCGTGGGATAAGTGGTTCTATTTATACATGTTTACTTAGGGTTTCCCTTTGTTGATTTGTTCTAGGATCCTTCTTTGTCGCGGATTGGGTCTTCTTTCCTTTTACGATTCCTTGTTGCTTCGGGTCTTCTAAAAGTGTAGGGTTTACTTCTGTATTTTTACCGAGTTAGTTCAAGCTCAGTGTGCTGGTCCAGCGAGTACCTTTAATTTCTGGTATTACGTTTTCTGGCGAGCACACTTCTATATTCGGCGAGTAGGTTTTTAGTTTTGGCGACCATACCTTTGATTTCCCTCTGGTCTAAACTATTCTTCCATCCTGACTGTCAAACTTCTTTCCTTTACCCGTCAACGAATGACGTGGCAACCTTTTGTTAGCTCCTTTGATGATGTGTCAGTTGGGCGAGTTCATCAAACATTGCATGATGTTGTTTGTTGTACTTAAATTTTTTAGAATGCAAATGCTTGTTTTTATTCTCACTTGATTCATCTCACTTTTTACTTGAATTGGAAAGTAAGAAACTTTGCTTACAGGGATTGATTGTTCTACTTGAGATTGAACTTCAGGATTATTTTATATATCTCTTTGTAATGTAGATAATCATTTGTGACCTGTAGTTTCTATTTTGTTATGAGGAATCAATGTGAGTGGTGGTTTTGTCACGAAATAGTCAAAGGGGAGATTGTAAGGATTCCCATATCTTGATTGGCTTATTTCGTGGACAAACCACGTATTGAGGATTGTATGTAAGGGTAGCTTAAGTGATTGATATTCAAGCTCAAGACCCTCTCATGTCCTCAAGGTTGATAAGCCCAAAGGTAAACTTCTATGTGCTTAATTTGCTTTGAAGAGATTAGTTGCATACACACACTTACATCTCATGCTTAATTCATTTTCTTTATGTTGTGTATGTGTTTGCCATTATGTGCTCATTAATGTTCATTAACATCTCTTCTTGCATGTTAGTTTGATTGCTTATTGCATTGTCCATTGCCTTGCCATGCATAGCCTTGGAATTCTTGCATTGCAAAGGGCGCTGTTCAAAGCGCTCTACAAAGCGCTGTTCTGAATAGCGCCCAAAAGACCTGATGCAAAATGGTCTTTTAAATGCATCAGGTCTGATGCATTTTGATGTGGCGTTGTCTGTACAAAGTGCTGTTCGTACAGCGCCCCTCTGTTTTCCCGAGAGAACAGAGTTGGGGCTGCTGTACAGCCGCTGTACAAGGGGCGCTCTACGTACAGCGCCCAAGGCAAAAATAGTTGTCACTTTTCAAAACGACCACACTTTGGTTTGACACCCTATATATATGCCACTTTTACTTTAGGTCAATCAAATGAGTTGATTTTCAGATTTCATACTTAGAACATTTTCAAGCAAAGAAAAATACAAAGAACTCACCATTAACCACTCAAATCAAATCCTTTTTGCATCATATTTCATATTGCATCTTCTATTACTATATAGAATGCATCCATGATTGGGTTTGCATCATCACAACTTGCTTGGTAAGATTTTGATTAAGTTCATCTTATTTTAGTAATTTTACTATCAAGCTATTCTCTTTTAATTTACTTGTATGTTTTTGATCATATGATAAATACAAGAATAGAGAATTAATTGTGATGAATTGATTGAGTGTTGTATTGTGATAGCTAATTAGGTTTTTGATTAATCTTGATTAGCTAAGCTATTTGACATGTCATCTAGCTCTTGATATCTATGGTTGATTTAATTGAATATATCATCATCCTAGATAAGCATCTAAGGTTCCCTAGCCTTGTTTGTTATTTGAATATTCATACATATTCACATAGGTTGCATAATCTCTTCTTAGAGAATTAAGTCTTGAGGCTAAGATTGCTTAGGCCTCAAGCAATTGGACTAGAGCCACTTTTAAAGGCACGCGTGGTAGAAGTGGGGGGTTATTGACCGGAGTGTTAGACGAGGTCTACATAGGTTGTAAACTCCATTTCAATTAGTGGATTTCGAGGTTCGAGTGTGGCGCACTAAACAGCCCGTGGTTTTTCCCAGTGGTTAGGTTTCCACGTATACATCAAGTGTTATTTAAATTCCGCACTATATTACACTTGCTTAAATTTTTGACTAGTAGGGGCATTTTCGTAAATTGACTTGCATGCGAAAATTGGGTAATAATAGCTAAAATCTGTTCACCCCCCCCCCCCCCCCCCCCCCCCCCCCCCCCCCTAGATTGATATATTAGTACACGCCTCTAGAACTTTCAAGGTATTTACTCAAATTCTTCCAATATTAAAAATGATGCGGAATATAACAAAGAAAATGCACATTTGATTAGATTTAGCAAATGAATTGATTTCACTAATACAAGAGTTAATCAATTTACAAGATATACAATCAATGTAAGATATAGATGATAAAGAAAAGTAAAAACAAAAATGAACACAAGTGTTTTTTACGTGGTAAAACCTCAAAGAGGAAACATCCACGGGTTGATACCACAACCACCGGCAAAGCAATCCACTATGTGAAAAAGGACTTACACACTCAAGCTACCAACTCATGATATCCGCTCAAGCTATCAACTCCTAATCTACCCTCGGGCTAGTGAATCACCAAGCCTACTTTCTATCCGAGATGTATCCTACACCTCTAGAAAGCAACTTCCTATCCAAGATGCTCACGTCTTTAGGAAGATTTCTTGCTTGCCTATCCGGATCCTCCCGACCCTAGACAAGTCTTCCTTGCTTGATTATCCGAGTCCTCCTGACTCTAATCAAGACTTCCGTGCTCTATCCACAAAGCTTCACTCACTTTGCTAGAGACTTCCACCTAATGCAAGGCTATGATCTACGTGATGCAAGTGATGCAAACACAAACAAATTAAGCTAGATGATCAATCAAGCAAAACGTACATGTTCAATGACAATCTAGAATATGCTTCCAACACACAATCACAAAATTATCTAGAAATCAAGACATGTAAATCAATAAGAACAAGGTATGAATATTCAATATATCACAATAAAAACCTAGTTCTTAGATCATGAAATTAAACCTAGAAAATAATATGAGGCACATCATATATACATTTTCTAGAATCAATTTCAAACAAAATCAAGTTTAGCACATATATGTTCAAGAGAAATCACAAAGCTAAAACTCAATTGAAAAATGATCAAACACCCCTAGCATATGATCTAACATACTTCTCAACAAATTTCATCAATCAAATAGTAAGAATCAAGAGATGATCAAAGATGAAATTGAAAAGAAGAAGTTGAACAAACAACCTTGACCTCGTACTGAAGATCAGGCTGCTGGGAATAATGACGAAGTTAGCTCTCTCTAAAATGCTTGGGGTTTGTAGCTCTCCTCAAGACCAACAATTTTGGCTTTAGAATCGACTGATTTCGAGTTCGTATGAGAAAGATATGACCAAAATACTAAAACTAAAATTGAAGAATTTATGCAGAAATGTTCAAAGTGTTCTTCAAAATCTTCAACAAATGTGGAGGGAAGGAGAAGTGTTTAAAAAGAAGAGAGAGAAGAGATTTTCGAGCCAATCAGCAAGGGCCACGTCACCGACCCCGTGGGGGGTGCGTGGGCCTCACGGGGCCAGAGAGGGTCTCTGGCCATGGGGCCCACGGCGTGGCCCACGTGGCCTCTTGGCCACTCTCACCTCTCTCGCGCACTCTCACGTTCTTCAGCCGTAACTTGGGCATCCGAACTCCGATTTTAAATCCATTTTTGGATTATGAACCGTGACTCCCTCACGCACAACGAGGACTACACAACTTTGAAAAATAGTTCGGAAATCATCTCGAAAAACAATGATGAAGACAACTCAACGAATGAGAACGAAAAGTAGCTTAACTACATCGTTTGGACTCGAAACCTTATGAATGAGTAACCGAAATGATCGGAACTCAATAATGCATCAAATAAGAACATGTTCAAGTCCAAAACACAAAAATACACAAACAAATAAACACATATTCACACAAGCATGCCATATCAAAGAGATGGTCACAAAGCATGCAATTCTACAATGTTTGTCTATAAAAGATCAATGCATGAGCATACTATGAGATGTGTGAATGTGTTATACCAAATGTTTGAACCACGATGTAGGGACACACATGTATGAATTGTGTGTGTGTGCGCTAACGCCTTGCAAGAGAATAGGAGTCAAGATATACCTTTGACGCTTTTCACCTCTTGAAGACGACTTTTGCACTAGAAGTTGCTCTTCAACTTTTAAGCTTCCTTTCTTCAAAGAATATCCTAAGCAACAACTAATACAAATATGAAGTGTTTTACAATGGAGTCAAGCCAATACAAATCATGAACCTTATAGAGGGCAAAATGGTCCTAATTGCTAGCTATCAACAAACAACTCATCTCAACCAATAAACAAAGTCTCAAACATGTTAGAAACAACATTAAGTAAGTAGACATGCATTTAATTAACAAATAAATGCTAAACCTAGCCAAACATGTCATAAGAATGAAACAAGAGATTCTAGGACATGTAGAAATTACCTAGCCAAGAAAGACAACAAAACCCATGCTAGAATGATGCTAGGAAGATGCTAGATGCTCATGGGAAAGTGTTTGGTTGAGTAAAGATGAGTTCTTGGGAGCTTCTCTCTCTAGGATATGAGTTTCTCTCACTTGGTTCAGTTTTTAAGCTCTCAAAAACGAGCTAGAAAGAAGATGATATTTATATAGGAGCCCTAGATGAAGTGGTGTCGTTTTGGAAAAAACACTCCTGCTACTCATCATGTGCACTGGTCCTACGCTGGACGACTTGTGTAGGAAGACCAGTGCAAAGTGAAATTCCCTTAAGCAATATAGTGTAAATATACCTAGAGGGGGGGTGAATAGGTATAGGCTCCAAATTCTTCCAATTTAAAAATAATGCGGAATATAATAAAGAGAGTGCACACTTGATTAGATTTTAGCAAATGAATTGATTTCACTAATAAAAGAGTTAATCAATTTACAAGATATGCAATCAATGTAAGATATGGAAGATAAAGAAAAATAAAAACAAAAAATGAACACAAGTGTTTTAACATGGTAAAACCTCAAAGAGGAAACATCCACGGGTTGATACCACAACCACCGGCAAAGCAATCCACTATGTGAAAAAAGACTTACACACTCAAGCTATCACTCATGATATCCGCTCAAGCTATCAACTCCTAATCTACCCTCGGGCTAGTGAATCACCAAGCCTACTTCCTATCCGAGATGTATCCTATACCTCTAGAAAGTAACTTCCTATCCAAGACGCTCACGTCTCTAGGAAGATTTCGTGCTTGCCTATCCGGATCCTCCCGACCCTAGACAAGACTTCCTTGCTCTATCCACAAAGCTTCACTCACTTTGCTAGAGACTTCAACCTAATGCAAGGCTATGATCTAAAGTGATGCAAGTGATGCAAACACAAACAAATTAAGCTAGATGATCAATCAAGCAAAATGTACATGTTCAATGATAGTCTAGAATATGATTTCAACACACAATCACAAACGTTATCTAGAAATCAAGACATGCAAATCAATAAGAACAAAGGTATGAATATTCAATTTAGCACACTAAAAACCTAGTTCTTAGATCATGAAATAAAACATAGAAAATAACATGAAGCACATCACACATATATTTTCTAGAATCAATTTCATGATAACTCAAGTTTAGCACATATATTTTCAAAACAAATCACAAAGTTAAAACTCAATTAACAAATGATCAGACAACCCTAGCATGTGATCTAACATACTTCTCAACAAATTTCATCAATCAAATGGAAAGAATCAATAGATGATCAAAGATGAAATTGAAAAAGAAGAAGTTGAAACATACAAACTGACCACGGACTGGAAATGGACCGGCTGAGAAAAATGCCGAAGTCAACTGCCTCTGGAAATGCTTGGGCTTTGTAGCTCTCTTCGAGACCAACAATTTTGGTTTTTGAATCGATTGATTTCGAGTTCGTATGAGAGAGATATGATCAAAACAAGTAAACAAAAATTGTAGAAAAACTGATGCGAGAATTGATCAAGTGTTCTTCAAAAAATTGCATAAGTGTGGAGGGAAGGAGGTTAGCTTAAAAGGAGGGAAAAGGAGAGATTTTCCGAGCGAATCACGTGCTGCCATGTCACCACCCCATGGGGGGCGCGTTGGGCCCATGGGAGCAGAGGGCTCCCTTGCCCGTGGGGCCCACGGCCTCCCACACGGGCTGGCCAAGTGGCCACACGTGATTCCCACTCCTCTCGCGCGCTCCCTCGGTTCGTCGGCCCATATCTTGAGCATCCGACCTCCGATTTTGAATCCGTTTTCGGATTATAAATTGTGACTCCCTCACGCACGACTATGACTACTCAACTTTGAAAAATGGTTGAGAAATCATCTCGGAATCTGATGATGAAGTCAACACAACAAATGAGAATGAAAAGTAGCATAGTCAACTTGTTTGAACTCGAAACCTTATGAATGAGTAACCGAAACGACCGGAACTCAATAAGGCATTAAATAAGAACATGTTCAAGTCCTAAACACAAAATATGGAAACAAATAAACACATATTCACACAAACATGCCATATCAAGGAGATAGTCACAAAGCATGCAATTTCACAATGTTTGTCAATACAAGATCAATGCATGAACATGCTATGAAGTGTGTGAATGTGTTATACCAAATGTTTGAACCACGATGCAGGGACACACGTGTATGAATTGTGTGTGTGTGCGCTAACGCCTTGCAAGAGGATGGAAGTCAAGATTTACCTTTGACGTTTTTCACCTCTTGAAGACGACTTTTGCACTAGACGTTGCTCTTCACTTTTTAAGCTTCCTTTCTTCAAATAATGTCCTAAGCAACAACTAATACAATCATAGAGTGTTTTGCAATGGAATTAAGCCAATACAAATCATAAACCTTACAATCTCCCCCTTTGGCTATTCCATGGCAAAAGCACTCAACCTCACCATACAATGTTTCACTCAAATAAACTCAAAAAGATAGCATACTCTCAATCTCACATTACAAAGAAATTCCTAGACTAAAAAGTCTTCAAGTCTTCAAGAATTCCTCTTTCGGTCTTCAAAATACCTATGAGAGAAAATAGCAACCAAAAAGAGATCTTCTCTAAAGAAGAATAGTGAGTTATTTAACCAAACAACAAACATAGAAGATATCCCTTATCTCATACACAAATGCATTATCTCAAGTGAATAAAATATGTTCATATTGAAGCATTCCCTTAGTTTCCCAATCTCCAAGAACCAACTATCCTTAACATTGTCAAGAAAGAATTCTTTCTCCCCCTTAAGACAAGAATTCTCCCCCTTAAGACAAAGTCACAATTAAGCACTAAGAGGAATAAGATTCACACAATTGGAACAATTTCCACACAAGGTGTGAAGTATACAAAAACTCCCCAATATCAAATATGGTGAGGTATACATTTTCTCCCCCTTTTTGTCAAAGAATAGACAAGGGACACAAGAGATAAAGAACGAGATATTAAGCAAACAAATCGTATAGAAAGCGAAAGTTGAATAAACTAAAGCTCCCCCTTAACATATGCTCCACATATTATCAACAAGTAGATTTGTTCACAAGGGACATCACACAATCACACAATCAAGCAATAAGAGAAAATATTTCATAACTTGTCAAAGTCCAAGAGAGAATCATAGATTTTCATTAATCTCTCAAAAATATTCTCACATTGCTAATGAATCAAGCACATAAGCAAAATGTGTGTGTGTGAATGCTTCTCAAATATATAATAGGAGTAATTGTGATATCAACATGCAAACTCTATCCATACCTATCCATCTAAAGCCTTTCCAAAAATAGGTCAAACCGATATTCATCCAGATTTTTGCTTTTAAAATGAATAGATATCAACATATGAGCGTGTGTGTGCATGTGGCTCGTTTTCCCATTTCTATTTGTCAACCCGAGCTTTTTCACAATTCTCAACTATACACCAATAAGCCTTTTATTTTTCATTTCTTTTAGGCTTAGAATCAAAGAATTTTTTTTTAAAATGATTTATTTCAACACTTCTTTGATTTTACTAACAAAAACATATACTTCTCATGGCGGCTTTCACTCATCACAATGGCGTAGCCCTTTCCTACATTGGGTGGCTTCACAACCAAGGTGTGTAGCCCTTTCCATGAGGGTGCTCGTTGATTACTATGTAGTGCCGAAGCAAAATGGATACATACCATAGGTCATCTATCATGTACTTAACAATAAACTTCTAGATGCATCCATTATCTACACATATTCAACCACATATACTCAAAACTAAAACATATAAGAGAAGCATTAGTGCACTTTTCAAAAAAATGATTTTCAAGCTCAAGTGCATGATCTAGAAACAATAAAAGATACTTGTTTAAGATCATTACTTCTCAAGTAAGTAGCTCTCAAAGATATTGATTTTCAATTAAAGTTTTGCTCATCAAGCCACTCACAATCACACATAGACAATAATCAACACAAATCATGCCAATGAATCTTCAAAGAGTTTTACCTCTTATGTCCAAGGGCTTAGTGAACAAATCCGCAAGTTGATTTTTTAGTAGGCATTGCTTTAGAGTAACAATAGAATGTTCAACATGTTCTCTAATGAAATGATGCCTAATATCTATGTGCAATGATATCATGCATACAAAGAGTTGAAAATATGAAATAGAAAGCAAGCTTTTAGAGTAGAGAAATACCTTAGCAAGCTTTTTCACTAATGAAAGGTCTCCGCTCTTTTTATGAGCTTTCTTGGCTTGTTTGTCCTCATGACAACAAGTTGTTGGTGTGTCATCCCAAGAAAATAAAGACCAAACACTTTCAACTCAAACAAACACATGAAAATGACTTTCTCTAAAAGTCTTAACAAAAATTTTCACCAAATAGATTTCAAAATTCAACTTCTTTAAAGTTAATCAACAAATTTTGACTATCATAATGATTATGAGAATATTAAGTTCATGTATTGACTAGAGACACCAAGTTTGAATACTAGACCTAGCACATTAAAAATGGCATAGTCAAGCATCAAACCTAGAACTCTTATCAAACAAGAACAAAAATATTCTCATATGTGCTACTCAATCAAGTATGAGAGCACTCACCTTTGACCATATTAGTCTTAGGTGAACCAACACAAACAACATCATGATCATTACGCATGGCAATATGAAATCTAGAAGATAAATCATTAACTATCTTCTTCATGAAAACATCACTCATATTAAAGTTAACATTTTTGCCACACACAAATATTTCATCAAGACTCTTTAAATGATCATGATTAACACTCTTCTTAACCAACTTCTTCTCAACATTTTTCTTAACATAATTATCATTAACATGCATGTTATTCTTTTCAATCCAAATTTTCTTGATAGGTTTCTTCACATGAATATGATCAATATGCACATTTCTCAAAGCATCAAAGCTATTGTCATGTTTAGAAACTTTCAAAGAAGATTTATCAATTTCACAAGTATGCACATTATTTTTTGTAAGGTTCACTATTTGTATTGGCTTGATTCCATTGCAAAACACTCTATGATTGTATTAGTTGTTGCTTAGGACATTATTTGAAGAAAGGAAGCTCAAAGAGTGAAGAGCAACATATAGTGCAAAAGTCGTCTTCAAGAGGTGAAAATCGTCAAAGGTAAAACTTGACTTCCACCCTCTTGCAAGGCGTTAGCGCACACACACACAATTCATACATGTGTGTCCCTGCATCGTGGTTCAAACATTTGGTATAACACATTCACACACTTCATAGCATGCTCATGCATTGATCTTGTATTGACAAACATTGTGAAATTGCATGCTTTGTGACTATCTCTTTGATATGGCATGTTTGTGTGAATATGTATTTATTTGTTTTCATATTTTGTGTTTAGGACTTGAACATATTCTTATTTAATGCCTTATCAAGTTCCGATCGTTTTGGTTACTCACTCATAAGGTTTCGAGTCCAAACAAGTTGACTATGCTACTTTTCGTTCTCATTTGTTGTGTTGATTTCATCATCGGATTCCGAGATGATTTCTCAACCATTTTTCAAAGTTGAGTAGTCGTAGTCGTGCGTGAGGGAGTCACGGTTCATAATCCAAAAACGGATTTGAAATCGAAGGTCGGATGCTCAAGATATGGGGCAACGAACCGAGGGAGCGCGCGAGAGGTGTGCAAATCACGTGTGGCCACTTGGCCAGCCCGTGTGGGAGGCCGTGGGCCCCACGGGCAAGGGAGCCTTCTGCTCCCGTGGGCCCCACGCGCCCCCCACAGGGTGCTGACATGGCAGCACGTGATTTGCTCAGAAATTCTCTCCTTTTCCCTCCTTTTAATCAAACCTCCTTCCCTCCACACTTATGCAATTTTTGAAGAACACTTCATTTTTCCCGCATCAGTTTTTCAACAATTTTCGTTTACTTGTTTTGATCATATCTCTCTCATACGAACTCGAAATCATTCGATTCAAAAACCAAAATTGTTGGTCTCGAAGAGAGCTACAAACCCCAAGCATTTCCAGAGGCAGTTGACTTCGGCATTTTTCTCAGCTGGTCCATTTCCAGTCCGTGGTCAGTGTTTGATTTTCAACTTCTTCTTTTTCAATTTCATCTTTGATCAACTATTGATTCTTTCCATTTGATTGATGAAATTTGTTAAGAAGTATGTTAGATCACATGCTAGGGTTATTTGATCATTTGTTAATTGAGTTTTAGCTTTGTAATGTGTTTTGAACATATATGTGCTAAACTTGATTTATCATGAAATTGATTCTAGAAAACATATATGTGATGTGCTTCATGTTATTTTCTATGTTTTATTTCATGATCTAAGAACTAGGTTTTTAGTGTGCTAAATCGAATATTGATACCTTTGTTCTTATTGATTTGCATGTCTTGATTTCTAGATAACTTTTGTGATTGTGTTTTGAAATCATATTCTAGACTATCATTGAACATGTACATTTTGCTTGATTGATCATCTAGCTTAATTTGATTGTGCTTGCATCATTTGCATCACTTTAGATCATAGCCTTGCATTAGGTTGAAGTCTCTAGCAAAGTGAGTGAAGCTTTGTGGATAGAGCAAGGGAGCCTTGATTAGAGTCGGGAGGACTCGGATAATCAAGCAAGGAAGACTTGTCTAGGGTCGGGAGGATCCGGATAGGCAAGCAAGAAATCTTCCTAGAGACGTGAGCATCTTGGATAGGAAGTTGCTTTCTAGAGGTGTAGGACACATCTCGGATAGGAAGTAGGCTTGGTGATTCACTAGCCCGAGGGTAGATTAGGAGTTGATAGCTTGAGCGGATATTATGAGTGATAGCTTGAGTGTGTAAGTCCTTTTTCACATAGTGGAGTGCTTCGCCGGTGGTTGTTGTATCAACCCGTGGATGTTTCCTCATTGAGGTTTTACCACGTTAAAATCATTGTGTTCAATTTTGCTTTACTTTCTTTTATCTTCCATATATTACATTGTTTGCACATCTTATAAATTGATTAACTCTTGTCTTAGTGAAATCAATTCATTTGCTAAATCTTATCAAGTGTGCATTTTGCCTTGTAATTTTCCGCATTATTTTTAATTGGAAAAATTTGGAGCCTATACCTATTCACCCCCCCTCTAGGTATATTTCACTACTACATTGAGGGAAATTTCATTTTTCTTAACCCAAACTTTCCTTGTTGATTTCTTTTCATTAACATGTTCATCATGCATATTCTCTAATGCCCCAACATGTTTAGAAACAACCAAAGGAAGTCTTTTCATCTCACTAGCATGCATCTCATTCCCTAGTTCGCATTGTCTAATATACTTGTAGCATTTAGGTTTGATATGCCCTACAACATTGCAAAAATGACAAACCGGGATAAACTTAGAGATGTTATGTTTAGCTCTAGACTTAAACACATGCTTAGGAGAATGATTAGGTAACTTTTTAACATTTTTATCATGTTCCACATTTCCTAGTTTGCATTGCCTAGCATATTCATAGCATTTAGGCCTAATGTGACCAACCACATTACAATAATGACAAACCGGAATGAATTTAGAAAAGTTACCTTTTAGGTGTGCATGCTTTGGTTGAGAGGACGGTTGAGAAGTTCCATTGCTCTTCTTGCCTTTGTCTTTGATGTTGGAAGGAATAGTACTAGATTCTTTATTCTTCTTGGACTTTCTTGACTTGTTCTTGGTTGTAGGAGTCTTCTTAACTTCTTCTACATAACCCAAGCCACTTTTATCTCCATGATGCTTTCCAAGTTTTATCACATCATCAAGCTTAATGGCTCCAATTTTCATGCCATTAATAGACTCTTTGAGAGCTTTGACTTCATCTATAAGCTCACACTCTTTTATCTTCATGATAGACAAAGAGTTCTCTTTTTGCTTAATCTCTCCTTCCATGGCAAACAACTTCATAGTAAAATCTTCTCTTAGATCATCTAGCTCTTGAGCACTTTCTTCCACCTTTGAGACATACTTTTCAATGGTCTTTTCATGCTCCTTAATGACTTCACTTTGCTTACTCATCTTCTCCAAAGACATCTTCTTTTCATTGACAAGAGCTTTAAAGATCACCACTAAATTGGCATTGATCAACTTCAACTTGATGTTCTCTTCATTCTTTTGTTGAAGGATCTTGTCATTGAAGCTTATAAAATCTTGATTTGAGGAGGCTTCGAACTCTTCTTGATTGGAGGAGATTTCACTATCTTCACTACTCGAAAAGTATTCACTTTCCTCATTACTTGAGGAGTCTTCACCACTATCCTCAAATCTTCCTTCATATATAGTCGGGTGAGCAATATAATTGCTAGTATATTCTCGTTCATTCGAGGACTCCTCTTCCTCTTCTTTATCACTCACACTCACATCACTCCAAGAAGCCGCCATTGCTAATCCTTTCTTAGACTCTCTCTTCTCATTAGCACGCTTGGTGGAGATAAATCCAATCCTTTTGCATTCATGGCATTGAATTAACTTCTTCATAGATTTATCCTTGCAATCTACCACTTCTTTTGGAGTGATCTTCTTCTTGACTTCCTCTCTCTTAGAACATATGTTCTTTAGAAATTTCTTGAAAGTTCTCACCATACAAGCCACATCATCTTCACTCTCCTCATTGGTTACCTTGAGTGCTATTCCCTTACCTTCAATCTTCGGCTTGAACCCAAGCTCATAAGTTTGTAGAGACCCAAGAAGCTCATCAACCCTCATAAGATCGACATTCTTGCTTTCTTCAATTGCGGTCACCTTTGCATTAAATCTCTTAGGCAAGGATCTCAAGATCTTCCAATTAATTCTCTCTTGTGGATATAGCTCTACCAAAGTTTGACTTTGGTTGGTGATATTCAAGAGTCTAGTTTGGAAGTCTACTAACTTCTCATCCTTATTCATAACAAGACTTTCAAATTGAGAAGTAAGCATTTGTACTCTAGACCTTCGAACCGCTAACGTACCCTCATTGGTAGTTTGCAAAGTATCCCATGTTTCCTTTGCCGATTCAAGGTTTTGGATGTAGATAAATTGAGTACAATCTACACCTCCAAAAATAGCATTCATCGCCCGATGATGCCATTTAGCATTATCAAAATCAAAGGCCGTCCATTCGGCTCTAGGCTTCGTAATCATAGTGCCATCTTCAATCCTTTTGGTAGGCAACTCATAACCTTCCTCAACACTTATCCATGCTTTTTCATTAATGGATCTAATGTAAGCTCTCATCCTAATTTTCCAAAAGGAGTAGTTACCACTATTCAATAGAGGAGGTCTACCACTAGAAGCACCTTCCGGCATTGAATCACCCATAGCTACAAAAATGAACAAACACAACAAAACACAACAAAAACACTATAATATGGATCTATCTAATTACTTCTAGACACCCGCTCTGATACCAATTGAAATTCCCTTAAGCAATATAGTGTAAATATACCTAGAGGGGGGGGGGGGGGGGGGGGGGGGGTGAATAGGTATAGGCTCCAAATTCTTCCAATTTAAAAATAATGCAGAATATAATAAAGAGAATGCACACTTGATTAGATTTTAGCAAATGAATTGATTTCACTAATAAAAGAGTTAATCAATTTACAAGATATGCAATCAATGTAAGATATGGAAGATAAAGAAAAATAAAAACAAAAAATGAACACAAGTGTTTTAACGTGGTAAAACCTCAAAGAGGAAACATCCACGGGTTGATACCACAACCACCGGCAAAGCAATCCACTATGTGAAAAAGGACTTACACACTCAAGCTATCACTCATGATATCCGCTCAACTATCAACTCCTAATCTACCCTCGGGCTAGTGAATCACCAAGCCTACTTCCTATCCGAGATGTATCCTACACCTCTAGAAAGTAACTTCCTATCCAAGACGCTCACGTCTCTAGGAAGATTTCGTGCTTGCCTATCCGGATCCTCCCGACCCTAGACAAGACTTCCTTGCTCTATCCACAAAGCTTCACTCACTTTGCTAGAGACTTCAACCTAATGCAAGGCTATGATCTAAAGTGATGCAAGTGATGCAAACACAAACAAATTAAGCTAGATGATCAATCAAGCAAAATGTACATGTTCAATGATAGTCTAGAATATGATTTAAACACACAATCACAAACGTTATCTAGAAATCAAGACATGCAAATCAATAAGAACAAAGGTATGAATATTCAATTTAGCACACTAAAAACCTAGTTCTTAGATCATGAAATAAAACATAGAAAATAACATGAAGCACATCACACATATATTTTCTAGAATCAATTTCATGATAACTCAAGTTTAGCACATATATTTTCAAAACAAATCACAAAGTTAAAACTCAATTAACAAATGATCAGACAACCCTAGCATGTGATCTAACATACTTCTCAACAAATTTCATCAATCAAATGGAAAGAATCAATAGATGATCAAAGATGAAATTGAAAAAGAAGAAGTTGAAACATACAAACTGACCACGGACTGGAAATGGACCGGCTGAGAAAAATGCCGAAGTCAACTGCCTCTGAAAATGCTAGGGCTTTGTAGCTCTCTTCGAGACCAACAATTTTGGTTTTTGAATCGATTGATTTCGAGTTCGTATGAGAGAGATATGATCAAAACAAGTAAACAAAAATTGTAGAAAAACTGATGCGAGAATTGATCAAGTGTTCTTCAAAAAATTGCATAAGTGTGGAGGGAAGGAGGTTAGCTTAAAAGGAGGGAAAAGGAGAGATTTTCCGAGCGAATCACGTGCTGCCATGTCACCACCCCATGGGGGGCGCGTTGGGCCCATGGGAGCAGAGGGCTCCCTTGCCCGTGGGGCCCACGGCCTCCCACACGGGCTGGCCAAGTGGCCACACGTGATTCCCACTCCTCTCGCGCGCTCCTTCGGTTCGTCAGCCCATATCTTGAGCATCCGACCTCCGATTTCGAATCCGTTTTTGGATTATGAACCGTGACTCCCTCACGCACGACTATGACTACTCAACTTTGAAAAATGATTGAGAAATCATCTCGGAATCTGACGATGAAGTCAACACAACAAATGAGAATGAAAAGTAGCATAGTCAACTTGTTTGAACTCGAAACCTTATGAATGAGTAACCGAAACGACCGGAACTCAATAAGGCATTAAATAAGAACATGTTCAAGTCCTAAACACAAAATACAGAAACAAATAAACACATATTCACACAAACATGCCATATCAAGGAGATAGTCACAAAGCATGCAATTTCACAATGTTTGTCAATACAAGATCAATGCATGAGCATGCTATGAAGTGTGTGAATGTGTTATACCAAATGTTTGAACCACGATGTAGGGACACACATGTATGAATTGTATGTGTGTGCGCTAACGCCTTGTAAGAGGATGGAAGTCAAGATTTACCTTTGACGTTTTTCACCTCTTGAAGACGATTTTTGCACTAGACGTTGCTCTTCACTCTTTAAGCTTCCTTTCTTCAAATAATGTCCTAAGCAACAACTAATACAATCATAGAGTGTTTTGCAATGGAATTAAGCCAATACAAATCATAAACCTTACACAAAGCCTTTTGGCGCAAAGGCGCTGGAGGACCAGCGCAGCAGAGTGGCGCTCGACCAGTGGAGCTTCTCTGCCACGATTGCGCTGGACAACCAGCGCAGGTCCAGCGGCAATATTCTGCCAAGATTGTGTTGGACAACCAGCGTAGGAAGACTAGCGCACGGACTGCACACATTCTCAAAAAAACATACAAGGAAAAATGTGCAAGTGTGATTGGTGTAATACAAACATACAAGAAGCAATTATCACACATGCATGCTAGAGAGTGTGTGTGTGAAACTAAATCTCTTCAAATTAGAGTTAAGTCAAAAATCTACCTTCCTTGAAGCTCTTGATTCAACAATGAGGTCCTTTGGCACTTGATGATGATTTCTTCAATCCTAAGCTACCCTTACAAATTGAACCTCATTGTGATTTTGTCAACGAAATACGCCAATCAAAAGTGAGGCACTTACAGTTTAGTAATCAAAGTAAAAGTAGGATTCTAAATCCCTTTTTTAATTCGGTCACCACTATGGTTTGAACCTTTGACCTATTTAGAGTAAATAAAAATAATCACTTATTATTTTATTCTTTTGCTCTTGTCAAGGTTCAAACTTGAAACCTCCATATAACAATTAATAATTCTTAATTATTAATATGTCAATTAAATAATCATATTATTTAATATTATTTAATTTATCAATTAAATAATATATTAATTAAGGTTATGTTTGGTAGGGAGGAAAAGGGAAAGGAAAGAAAGGGGTGAAGGGAAAAGGAAGAAGAAAATGGAGAAGTGTGTGTTTGGTATGGAGAGAAAAATGGAGGGAAAGGAAAAATGGAAGGAAAATTTTGTTTGTGGGACACACCAATTTTTTTTTTCCTCCCAAAAGTGGGAGGAAATGGGAGGGAAAGAAAGGGGAAAGTTTTGGGTAATTTAAAATTACAATTTTATCCAAATATTTTTAATATATAAAATATAATATAAAGGTAAAATAGTAAAATTGATAAAATGATTTTTTATTCCCTTCCTGTTTACCAAACAACACGAGAGATAATCATTTTCCTTTCCTTCCCTCATGTTTTCTATCCCTCCAAATCTTTCCATCCTTCCTATTTTCTTTCCTCCCTACCAAACATACCCTAAATAATCACATCATTTAATTAATTCCCAAAATATATTTAAGTTACTTTCATAACAAAATTAATTGGACCATCCAATTCTTCGTGAGTCTTGTTACTATCAATCGTAAAGGGCTAGCAAGGGGACATAATGGACCCACAGTTTTGAGCTCCAATAATACTTAGAAAATTTAATTAAACTCTTTAATTAATATTTCACAATTACTAACCTCGGAGTTATTCCTCTAAAAACCCAAGGTTGTACTCTCGTAATTGTAGATGTTTTACACAACCAAATTATTTATGTCCATCGATATAGCTATTACATATAGTATGATCCTCCACAAGTAGTTCATAATTAGAGCTAGGTCATAAAGTCCGTTATACCTCTCTAATTATATCTTTTCCTTTAAGTACCATTGATTATCTTGAATGATTATATTCTTCATTCCTTTACGAAAGAAGGAGAGCGCTATTAATCGTTCAAGCCCCGAATCAACCCTTAGGAGAACTACTTATCTATTTCTCATAAGAATGAGTGGATTCCACTATTGTGTGCATACCTTCTGTTAGGTTTTTGGTTTGTCTTGGCATGTATTTCATATCAAAACAATGTTCTCTTGTAATGTTTAGTGGTCTAAGTATTGAAGATTCAAGGTGTCAAAGAAAGACTTGGCTACAACTCATGCAAGATGCCGGCTTCAAAGAGAAATGTGCTTCATTGGTCTACAAAGGTATATAAGACCTCATTTCTCTTACAAGGCTAGGCACACACACATATGGCATTCATATATGTCCCTTCATGGTTGAACATCATTTATATATCACTTTCACACACTTGGTAATGTATACTCATGCATTAGCTTTAATTTGATAAACATTGTAATTTGCATGTTCTAGGACTATGTCTAGGAAATTGCATACGTGTGTGATTTTGTGTTATTTGTTTCTGTATTTTTTGTTTTAGACTTGAACATGATCTCTTATGATTCCATATTGAGTCCCAGTCATTTTGGTTACTCATTCATTAGGTTTCAAGTCCAAACGATGTAGCTACGCTACTTTTCATTCCAATTCGTTGAGTTGTTTTCGTCGTTGTATTCTGAGATGATTTCTCAACCTTTTGTCAAAGTTTCATAGTCATTTTTGTGTGTGAGGGAGTCACAATTTGTAATCCGAAGATGGATTTGAAATCAGAGTTCGGAGGCCCGGATACGGCCGAAGAATGCGAGCGGTGCACGGGAGAAGCAAGCGAGGCCAAGTGGCCAAGCTTGGCCACCACGTGTGGAGGCTGTGGGCCACACGGCTAGGGCAGGCCTCTGCCCCTATGTGGTACATGCACCCCACATGGGCAGGGGGTGACGTGGCACCTCTTGGTTGGCCGGTTTGCTCCTCTCTCTCTCTCTCTTCCTTTTAAAATTCCAAATTCCCTCCCATTCATTTTCAAGAAGAAAAAGTTGAATCCCGCTAGAATTTTCTCTCCAATTTTTCTCATATCCAAACACCATAACTTTCTCGTACGAACTCAAAATTGAGTGATTCAAGTTGGAGATTGTTCATAATTGAGTCCTCTACCTTTTCCAAGTTATTTAGCAGCTGGTTGATCGACTTTTCTGGTGGTTGCACATAGAAAACCGAACTAGCTCGAGAATCTAAGGTAGTGTTCATATCTTTGGGATTTCTTCTTTTATAACCTTCAATTACCTTGGGGTTTCTTCTTCTATATGTATGTGTATGTATGGTGAATGCTATTGAGAATGATAGCTTCATAATCAAACCTAATCAAAAGTCTAATTAGAGACATATGTGAACTAGTTTCTAGGATTCTAGGTTTTTCACATGATTGAGAGTTGTATTGTGATTAGTTTGATATCTAGGATTATTTGTGGATTGATTGATGTATTTTATGATTAATAATCCTCACATGTGCTTAGATCCTCTTATTGAACAAATCTAGGATTAGCACTTGTGTTTGTGTATTTAGAGACTAATAGGATTTAATTGACTATTCATTATATCCTTGCTCTAAATCTTTGACTAGAATATTCATTGAATACATTTTATGATTCTAGCATTTTTGTGTATGTTTATGACATCTTGAATATGTGCTTCATGCATATGATTTATTCAAGTGTTATGTGTGTGAATGAAACTAAGAGCTTTTGTGTTAGGTGTTTTTCACATGCTCTAATTCATGTTTTGGCATCTAGACTATATTACTTGTGTTCTCAGATGTTTAGGTCTAGTTGTTCCATGGAATGTCTTGATCATATGTTCTATATTGAATTGATTGTTTGTATCATTTGCATTCACATGATCACACTAGGAAGTCCTTGTAAAAGGCATGAAGTCTTGACTAAGACGAGGAGTCCGGATAGTCAAGCAAGGAAGTCTTGGTTAGGACGTAAAGTCCGGATAACCGAGCAAGAAGTCATGGCTAGAGTCAGGAGGACTCAGATAGTCATGCATGGGAGGCTCCCTAGAGGCATGAGTGCCTTGGATAGGGATTTGGCTTGTATGTTGGTAGGCCTAGGCGTATGGATAGACATAGACTCCAAAAGAGCAGGGTACATGGGATGTGTATGTACTCTTGAGGAATTTCTAATCTACCATCAATGTTGGTTTTGTATATTGTCCAATATATGGTGGCTTCGCATCATTGAGGGATTTCGTACTTTCTAATAGGGTTGGGTACACATAGACTCCAATAGGAAGTTGGTCAAGTTTGGTCACTTTTGAGGAATTTCTAATTTACCATCCAATATATATAGTACCCAATGGTTGTAGTTCAACCCATAGATGTTTCCTCCTTTGAGGTTTTACCACATTAAAAAATCTCATATGTCAATTCTTTCTATCCCTCTTTTATATATGTTTATGTGTATGTTTTAATCTTGTGGTACAATATTCACTTGTGATATATTTGGAAGCAAGATTGTGTAAAGTGTGATTTGTAATCAATATTCATTTTGATCATATTTGTATATACAATTCATTTGTGTAAATACTATTCTCTTATTCTTTGATTCTTTTGTATAGTTTTATTTAGATTAATACTTGTACATATTGGACATTATTATGAATACTTGTATTCTTTGTTTTGGTTTTAATATATTTTCTTCATTAGCAAGTTGTAGTAGTTTTACTTAGTGTACTTACATTGTAATATTCAAAGTACAACTTGTGGAATTTGATCTTAATTGAATATCTTGTATATGAGATACATTGTTTGTTGGTATTTGTTTTGTAGACTAAGGGTGGTGAATTGAGCATACATGTGTTAATTGTTTTCTCATAACAATCATGTTTAAGGTTAATTTGTATGCTCACCAAGGTTTTGACATAAGTCACGAAAGAGTTTTTAAAACTAGTGTGTCAACCTATTCACCCCTCCCTCTAGGTTGTTTAGTATAACTTTGTAGGTATTTTCACCTTCCCAGCCATAAGCTAAACCGTGATTCCAAGATACGGAGATATTGACCGAGAATGTTATTCTGATCTCACCCATGGTAAATCAAAAACCACGATCTAACATGAAGGAATCAGTAAGACACTATGGATTTAGAACACCCATATATAGCCATCATTTGTCGATATGTATGAATCTTTTCAACTAATGGATCTTAGTAATAGATTCATATATATCGTGGCCCGGTCCTATATGATCACATCATATAAGGTGCATCCGTTCTCATAACACCATATGAGTAGTCTAGGATAAGACCACTGTACAATACAGGATGGACCGCAGCTGTAGATTAACCACAAATAAAGTGCCCAACTTTATTTGCTTTCTATGGACTCTTTAGATTGCATGTCTCAAACTGAATTCCTCTGTATATGACATTCATATGCTCAGTTTGAGATTACATCTTGCAATCTTGGATGTTAGCAAATATAATATAAACATACGAGTCAATTTATTTGAATGAAATAACAACTTCTTTTATTATTGAATCTATGACATTTACAAATTACAAGCTTTAGGGCATAAATCCTAACACTCTAGTCACATCATTCTTGGTCACTAACCCACCACTACTACCCGCAAGCCTTTTATAGTGATTCTAGACCAAATTGCTTATGCACTACACACCCGTAGTCATAAGACTTAACTATCAATAAAGAGATTAATAACCTATGTGAATATATGACAACATTCTAAATGCAAATAATGCTAGGTTACACTAAATGCTTATCTAGGAATTCAAGTTGTCATTGAGAACAAGCCTAGATATCAATATGTCTATATGAATGTTCATAAAGACCTAACTAGATGAAAACATGCAAGTATAAGACCTAGTCATCAAACAAAGCTAAATAAACACAAGTTTTCACACAATATGGCAAGAACAATAAATATGTAATTAATGAATGCAATCAATGAGTCATAATCAACAATTTCTAAATGCAATACATAGAGACTTAGCTAGAGGGCAAAATGGTCCTAAATGCTAGCTATCAATGAACAACACAACTCAACCAACAAACAAAGACTCAAGCATGTTATAAACAACACTGAGTAAAGAGTCATGCATTTAATCACAAACTAAATGTTAAACCTAGGCAAACATGAACAAAAGATGAGACAAGAAGTTCTACAATGAAAATATATATATGCGAGTGTCTAAACAACCTAGAGGGGAGGTGAATGGGTTGTTAATTTGATTAGTTACCAATTTTTCATATCAGTCAATATTACAAAATTTAACCCAAAACAATCAAATACAATCAATGTAATTAAAGTGCAGAAAACAATAAATAACATGATGATTGATTTACGTGAGAAACCCACAATTGGGAAAAACTCACGAGCTATTCTACTAGCCACACACGGTTCTCAAATCCACTACATGTAATGATGTTTACAACCAAGGTTGACCTCTAGTCACATGCACCATTATCGATCACTAACCCACCACTACTACCTGCAGGCTTTTTATAGTGATTCTAGACCAAAATGCTTGTGCACTACACACCGTAGTCACAAGACTTAACTCTGAATGAAGAGATTAACAATCTATGTGAATATATGACAATATCCAATATGTAATTAATGCTAGGCTACACTAAATGCTTATCTAGGAATTCAAGATGTTAATGAGAACAATCCTAGATATCAATATGTCTAAATGAAAGCTCATAAAGACCTAACTAGATATAGATTTGAAAACCTAAAATCTAGTCATCAAACAAAATCTAATCAACATAAGTTGTCATTAAACATGGCAAGGGCAATTAATGCAATCAAGAAATGCAATCAAGTAGTCTTAATCAACAATGTCTAAATGCAAAGCATAGACACTTTGCTAGAGGGCATTTATGTCCTAAATGCAAGCTATCACAATCCAAACCCAATCATATAAGGAAATTCATAAAGATATGCAATAAAGAGATTCCTAGCATTTAATCAACTAACAAATGCATTAAAAACACAATCTTGGAAGGTTTGAACAAATAACAAAGATGGGGTTTTTGTTCAACTTGCCAAGTCAACTCAAAGATGAAAACCCATGCTTAAAGAATGCTTAATGATGTATGAAGATGATGGGTTTTGGGTTTGGATGAGCAAGGATGAGTTCTTGAGAGACTCTTTCTCTCTAGAGGATTCTTTCTCTCTCTTTAAATCTGATTTTTGGCTCATAAAAAACGAGCAAGGAAGAAGAGAATATATATATATATATATATATATATGAAGCCCTAAGAGAAACGGTGTCGTTTTGGCAAACAGGCTACAAAAACGCGTCATACCACCGTGCATGCCACGGTACGGACAAGGTGTCCTAACCACGGTACAAACAGCATGGAAGCCATAGGAAGCTTCACGGTTAAGACCGCCGTGGAGGCAAGGTGTCCCGACTGCGATACCCTACACATGAAACCCACTGGTTTCTGCTGCTGTGGGTGCTGTGGTATAGGCAGGTGCATAGGGAGCAACCTGCACCGCGGTAAGAGTTAAAAACTCTTTTCTCGAGCACTCAAACACACCTAAACTATATGAATTTTGAGCAAATGTAAAGTGAGTAAATAACATACATGGGAATGGAGAACATCATGAATAATCACCAAACATGTGACACACAAAAGTATTCAAGATATGAAATTACAAGAGTGTGATGATAAAACATAAATGCACACAACTAAGAGAAACACTGTTGACGGTGATTTTTGATGGTCACCAAGTCAATGATCTATTTCTAAATTGCTATAGTTTATGAACGAGAACGATTTAAAATTAAGAAGAAATAACAAGCTATTACGTGGTAAAACTCCAATGGTTGGAGAAACATCCACGGATTGTTGCCTTAGCAACGAAGTCAAATTCACTATCAAGAATGGTTACAAGAATATTACACTTTTATCTCTCTCTCTCTCTCTGTTTTTCACGTACCCCCTGTTTGTGTATATTGGGGGTATTTATACATGTTGTGTTTAGGGTTTTAAGGTGGCCGCTAGGGTTTGGTGTTGTGGCGCCCACGTCTCAAGCGGTTTCCTAGTCCTAATTGGATTATGTTTCCTCTTTTGGCTGAGTCACTGCTTGTTTCCTTGTTGAACTCTAATGGTCCACATGGTTGCTTATCATGGATGTGCTGGTCGCTGATTATGTTTGGCATATGAATGTTGGTGACTGTCTCATTGATTCCCGAGTATGCCCGAGTATGTATGCCCGAGTGTGCCCGAGTATGTATGCCCGAGTGTGCCCGAGTGTGCCCGAGTGAGATTTGCTGCCCGAGCTGATCGTCTTTGTTTGTGGTCGGACTACTTACTCTTTTTTCCGAGTAGGTTATCGTGGAGGGTTTCTGCTCCATAAGTTGACTTATCTTGACTCCTGCTTTCCTGGCCTTTCGTGCTGATGACGTGTCCTTCACCATTAATTTTTACCTATAACAATACCCCCTTAAATATTTGAACCGATGGCGCTGAGTCAGGTCTTCTCGGGATGAATATTTAATCTTAACACTTTTCCATAATTAATCCTCGTTTATCGTTTTCTGTATTAATGTATCCTCGTTTAATTCGAAGCCTTTAATGACGTGTCTTAATTGCGACCGCACGCATCTGATTCACCACTCACGTCAGAAATCTCTTGATGGCGACGCTTCTGCTCTCTGGCGGCTCAAGATGCTGTCCGATTGCCACTTGTCCTTCTTTGCTTGGCTAGGGCACGGCGCATTTATGAGACACGACCTCTCTGTTCGCCGGCGTGTAGCCCACGTCATAGCCCACGCCCCTCTATTTTCCCTCTTTAATGTGCTTCTCCTAGGGTTTCGTTCGTTTTTGAAATCAATGTGCCGCCTATATATGTTGGTTATCCACTTCCCCTTACCTTCTTATTTCTTTTCCGCCATTTTTGCATTTTTTCGAAAAACAAAGTGTGCCTATGTCTCTTGTGTTTCTGGGTTTTTTGTTCTCTTCTCCAGCTTGTCTTCTTAATCCTGCTTCGCCGAGATCATCTGTTTCGACCCCCAGGCTTGTACTCGAAGGTTCTTCTTCTGCTGTCTGCATTTACTTGCCTTTCCCTAATCAAGGTTAGTTCCCATGGATTCTGAAGCTAGATACCGTCTTTTTACTGTTGGTATGATTGCTATTGAGCGAAATGATGCTTTCACTGCGTCGGTTGTTCACAGGTTATTAGACGAGCCTCGTTTCGATCAGCCGCGCTATACTGACGCCGACGTTTCTAGACTTTTTCCAGAAAGGCCTGCTACTTCTGAGGTTCCTCCTGTTTCAGAAATTCCTTCTGCTTCTTCGAGTTCATCACCTCCTGACTCATACCAGCCCAAAGCTCAGTCAGATTCTTCTTTCGCTGGTGCTGATATTCGGCCGAGGAGAAGACCAGGAAAAAGAATGAGTACTCACAAAGTTTACAAGGACTCCCATTGTCGGGAGAGCCGTGTGGCGACCCAAAGGATTATTGAGGACGACATTGAAGAGGAGCACAAGATCGCTCGCATTCCCTTTTCTCTCGAGCAAATATGTATTTATGACGTCGAGCCGAACGTGGTCGGCCCTGAAGAGGTAACGAAATATATGCGGCGGTTCGATTTGGACAGCGACGAGATTTCACTGATTCCAGCCGAGGGTCAGGCTGCATGGAACCCCCCACCTGGCCATGTGGCGGTCTATGGGGCGATGCTCACTTGTGGCGTCACTCTTCCTTTTCAGCCGTTTATTACTTGGTTTTTGGCTGAGGCCCGTCTCGCTCCGGCGCAGCTAACCCCGAATATTTACCGCATCTTGATGTCCATGTGGCACATGTGGCATAGAATGAAGCGGCCACCTCCCACACCTCACGAGATCCGTCACTTTTATTCGCTGAGGCCGGTGGGGAAGACCGGGATTTACTTCCTTCAGTCGACCCAGCCCGAGTTGTGGATCCCAAAAGATGTAGTGGTCAAGGGCGAGATCGAGCCGACCACGGATGAGAAGATGAAGGGGTTTGTTTGGGGCTTCCCCACCTCAAACAAATTTTGGAAGAACAGTTGGTTTTTTGTGGGGAAAAACTGGGGCCAATCAATCAGTTTTGACTTGGACGGCACTCGGATGACTTGCCAGGTTCCTCGATACTTCTGTATGCCTCAGTGGAACCATTTGACTTCAACCTTTAATGACGAGGAGCTGAAGACTTTGGCTCGGGCGGCAGTCCGCCCCTTGGGGAAAAGGGGGAAACCCTATCTCTACAACGAGGGGAAGATGATGAAAGCCCATCTGTTTCCTCAGATTTCTACGCGCCGCAAACGCCGTAAGTTAATTTTTTGGTTTTTTTTTTTTTTTTTTTTTTTTTTTTTTTTTTTTTTTTTTTTTTTTGTTGTTGTTGTTTCTGCATTCATGTTCTTAAATTTGTCTACTAACTCGGACTCTTTCATTTGAAGTGTTTGAGGTAGATGTGGTCTACGACGCCTTGGCTCGCCGAATGAAGGGCATTGTGGAGGCGAGCCAGAAAGCAGCCCTTCGTCAGCGGGACGCCGGGATAGCCCCTCCCGAAGATGAATCCGATGAAAATGCTCCCGAGAACCCTCCCGAGGGGGACGATGAGGGGGGAGTACCCGATTACGTGCCTGAGGAGACCCAAGGTCACGGAATGACTGCCTGTTCTGCGGAGGCTGTGGGCGACCCGGAAGACTTTGGAGTAAGTAGGACCTCTCCTGATTCGGACAATCAAGCAGATCCTTCTTCTAAGGGGAAAGAGAAGGTAGGGGATCCCTCTGAGCCCGAGCAGGCAACTTTTCCCAGCGGATCTAGTTCTCCCCACTCTGCTACAAACATGCCAAACGTTACCTCTCAAGGTGTTGAAGCAGTTGGGGGACATTCGGGCGCGATAGCTCTGGAGGTTTCGACTTCAACCGAGCCGAATCCTTCTGCCTCGGAGATTCTAACTCCTGCTGCTCCGATTTCCACCCCCAGAGATAGCAACGTTGAAGCGGGGCAGCCTGGGAAGAGGAAAGCCTCGTTTTCTTCTGGTCGCCCTTACCCCAAGATTCCCCGAGTAGTTGCATATGTTGATTCTTCATCGGGCGATGAGGGGGAGGGTGATGTTGAAAAAGATGCGAGCGTGGCTCCTCCGGATGAGCAGATCAGAGATAGTGTTGGTGGTTCAACCGACTTTCCTCGGGCGGCCTCATCTGCCGGACTCCTTGAAGCCGGTGTAAGTTGTTTGGGCTCTTCTCCCCAGATCGATGATCCTACCCCCAAGACCATGCTAAGGGCCATGGCTTCAGGCCGAGCCTATATTGGGGAGGATCACTGGAGTCATTTCCGGACCGGGACTGTATCTGACCGGCTCTGTAATTTTTTTAACAGTGCTTCCTACGTAAGTAACGCCTTGGTCTATATGCATAATTTCTTATTCCTCCTCTTTTTACTTACTTCTATTTGTTGTTGACTTGCTATAGATGGTGGCCGAGATGTCCGGGGCTTGCCAGGCCGGCGAAGCTCAAGCCGAAAGAATAAGGAGGCTGGAAGCCCAATTGAAAGAGAGTGAAGACCATTGCTCTCGGGCTGAGTTGGCTCGTCAAGAGGAGGCTAGATCGAGTCAGATGCTCCTGGATCAATGCCTAGCACGGCAAATGGAAGCTGAGCAATGAGCATCTTCTGCTGCGGAGGAGGTCAGGACTCTGCAGGATCAGTTGTCGTCCACTCAGGAAGCCTTGCTTCGGTCTGAGCAGAATGCTGAAGATGCCAAGTCATCCTATGAGCGCAGAATTGACGACTTGGAGCGTCAGGCCTTGTCAGTCGAGTCCTTATCGAAGGAAGCTAGGCTAGAACTGGAACTACAAAATGTTGACCGTTTCAAGAGGTCCCCAGCCTATGATGCTTTACTTCTGCGTGAATTCCAGCGGGGAATGGTCTCGGCTAGGAAATTCTTCAACCAAAAAAATAAGGCAACTGATCGGGCCAGGACCAACTGGAGCCTTTCGATCAAGAAACATGTGGATACATCTCTGGAATCCCTTCGGGTTCAGATGAGAGAGTGGCGAGCATATTGTAGAAGTAAAGGTAAAACGCTACATCCCATGCACCTTGAGGTTCCTACTGCTGAGTCTTTCTCTACTTTTTACGCCTGCGAGAAGGCGGGGATTAACAACGAGAGACCTAACTTGGGGCCCGTTCCTGGGACTGACTATAGCGCATGGATGGACGACAATGAGGAGGATGTGATCGTGTGGCCTTCTGACGATAGTCTTTTGAGCGAGTATGTGATGGAACCTGACCCGGATGTCGGCGGAAACAGCTCACAACCTCCAGCGCCTCCCTCTTGACTTTTATTAAACTATCTCAAGCCTTTTGTAATTACCTTTGTATTTCACTTTCCATATATACATGAATAAAATTTTATTCTTATATTCTTATATTGTTCTACTTCCACCGCTTGACAAACGCATAAATGGGACGATCTGAATTCGTTTCGCCCGTTTGTACTCGGCCATCTTCGAATGCATGGATCCTTTAGCTTTTTTCTGACCGAGTGCCTTATGTAGCCGGTAACTAACTTTATCCAAGTACCTTATGTAAACGGCCTTTTAATTAATTAGCCCGAGTATCTTATTTAACTGGTAACTAACTTTAGCCGAGTATCTTATGTAACTGGCTTTTTAATCAATTAGACCGAGTATCTTATTTAACTGGTAACTAACTTTAGCCGAGTATCTTATGTAACTGGCTTTTTAATCAATTAGACCGAGTATCTTATTTAACTGGTAACTAACTTTAGCCGAGTATCTTATGTAACTGGCTTTTATCCTTCGATTTTTGAGGCTGTTTTACCTTAACGTTACGCCGAGGCTCGCCACAACCATACGTTAAGGTCCTTGCACAAGTCACCTAGGACATCTCCTGATTTATCTGTGCAAGGTTTTGCCGAATCGTTGGGGTAATTTGTACCGGCCAACACGGCTGCACATCTCATTAGTCTTTCTAGCGGCGCTCCGAGCAGTTTTCCAGCTATTCTGGTACCTCAGTCTTGCCTTTTTGCTAAGGGATGCGTTCGTATCGCCTTAACTAGGCGGGCATGCTACTACAGCTTTTTCGCCCTTCGAGCACCACTTGTCCGCTCTTTCGCGGCTTTATGGCGCCCGACTCTTTTTGGTGTTTATTCGGTCGGCTTTTTGAGTGGCCGCTATTGAAATATTGCTCATGGATTTTATTGATTCCGCTACTCCATACTAGCAACTGAACTTTATTAGATGATCAATATGATAATGGAATCAACAAATAAATCTGAAATAATCAAAGCGGAAACTAAAAACTGAGCAAAACAAATTAATCATAGAACCACAATCGGATTCTTTAGGGATAGAAGATCTTTAGATACTGTGCGTTGCATGGTCGGGGTACCAGGCTACCCTCTGGTCGGGCTATCAGGTAGGCCCTATGCCCTACGATTCTCTTGATGATGTATGGCCCTTCCCACTTATCGGCGAGAGATCCCGATGATTTATCCTTGGTATTTGGGGATACTCTTCTTAGCACTAAATCCCCGAGTTGGAATCTCCGCTCCCGAACATGGGAGTTGTAGTACCTAGCAGCCCTTTGCTAGTACGCAGAATTTCTTACTTGTGCTGTATCTCTGATCTCCTCAAGCTCGTCCAAGTTCTGCTGCAACATATCTATATTGTGCTCGGGGTTGTATAACTGAACCCTGGGGGATGTAAAAGTTATTTCTGTTGGGATAACAGCCTCTATCCCAAACGCCAGCGCGAAAGGAGTTTCCCCCATAGACGACCTTACAGTTGTTCGGTATGCCCATAGTACCTCGGGCAGTTTGTCCGCCCAGCCACCTTTCTTTGCCTCTAGTTTTGCTTTCAATGTGTGCTTGATCACCTTATTCACGGCCTCGGTCTGGCCATTGGTTTGAGGGTGAGTAGGCGATGCATAGTAGTTTGCGATCTTGAATTCTTCACACATTCCTCTGAACTTTTTATTGTCGAATTGAGTTCCATTGTCAGTTATGATGATACTCGGGATCCCGAACCTATATATTATATTCTTCTTAACAAAGCTGGTGGTGTTTGCCTCAGTGATGTGTACAAGTGCTTCTGCCTCTGCCCATTTGGTAAAATAGTCCACTGTTACAATGGCGTGCTTTGCTCCTCCCTTTGTTCCTGTGGGCATTGGTCCTATTAGGTCGAGTCCCCACATGGCGAAGGGCCAAGGCGAGGTTAAGCTTCTAAGTAATTCTAGGGGTCGCCGAATGTCGTTTGCTATTCTTTGGCATGTTTCGCAACTCTCTGCGAATCGCTGCGCCTCTGCGAACAGGGTCGGCCAGTAGAATCCTTGCCTGAGTATCTTGTGTGCTAGGCTTTTACCCCCGGTGTGGTTCCCACACACTCCACTGTGGACGCTTTTCAGGATTTCTCCGGTTTTTTCACCGGAAATGCATCTTTGCAGCACTTTTGAGAATCCTCTCCTGTATAATTCTCCCCTCAGAATCGTGCACCGGGTTGACCTGTATCTGATGCGTTTAGCTTCCACAACATCCTCCAGTAGTATGTTTTCTTCTAAGTACTTTCTGAGTTTGTATGTCCAGTCGCCTGGGCTCGGTCGGATCTCTGCTATTGTGATTTCCTCGGATTCTGCTGTACTTGGTTTGGTCAGATGTGCCATTGGTATTGCTTTGGATCTGATACTTGTGGTGGCTGAAGCTAGTTTGGACAAGGCATCTGCTTTTTCGTTCTCTTCCCGAGGGATCTGAGAGATTCTATACACTTTGAACTTTCTAAGTAGCCTCTTTGCAATGTCCAAATAAGCTATCATGTGCTCTTCCCTTGCCTGGTATTCATCCAGTACCTGATTAACCACAACTTGCGAATCGCTGTAAATTTCCAGCTCGTCTGCCCCTAATGCTATGCAGACCCTTAGGCCGACCAACAAGGCTTCATACTCTGCTTGATTGTTGGTTGCTTTGAAATCGAACCTCATGGCGCATTCCGCAGTATCTCCCTCGGGGGTTGTTATGACTATTCCTGCCCCGCTGCCATGTGTGTTTGATGATCCGTCTACATGTAATTTCTATTGGAATTTAGTAGTCTGTTCATCTTCCATTACCCTTCTTACCTCGGCGTCTGGCTCGGTGAATTCCGCTATAAAGTCGGATACCGCTTGCCCTTTGATTGCTGCTTTTGGTGTGTATCTGATATCATATTCGCTGAGTTCCACTGCCCATTTGGTCAACCTTCCCGACACCTCTGGCTTTTGAAGAATGAGTTTCAGTGGGCAGTCTGTATACACCTCTATTGTATGCACTTGGAAATATGGCCTCAATTTCCTGGCCGATGTGATCAGAGCTAGCGCTATTTTTTCTGCCGACGAATACCTGGCTTCTGCCGATAACAATGCCTTGCTTGTGTAGTACACTGGCTTTTGTATTCCTTCCTCTAATCGGATCAATACCGAACTTGTCGCCACTTCTGTGACCGAGAGGTATATGTACAATGTTTCTCCCACCACCGGTTTTGAAAGGATGGGTGCTCTCCCCAAAAACTCTTTCAATTTCTGAAGGCTTCTTCACATTCTGTACTCCATTCGAGCCCTTTTCCCTTTTTTATTGCTTTAAAGAATGGAGCGCATTTGTCTATTGACTTGGCTATAAATCGGTTGAGTGACGCAAGACATCCCGTTAGCCTTTGCACATCTTTCAATGTCTTTGGTGAAGCCATTCCTTCTAATGCTTTGATCTTCTCGGGATTTACTTCAATTCCCCTCTGGTGTACCTGAAAACCTAGAAACCTTCCCGACGGTACCCCGAACACACATTTGCTTGGGTTGAGCTTCATTTGATACTTCCTTAGGACGTCAAAGGTTTCCTTCAAATCTTCCGTGTGTTTTTCTGCTGTGGTGCTCTTTGTCAACATATCATCCACGTAGACCTCCATGTTTTTCCCAATCTGCCGAGCGAATATCCTGTTTACCAACCTCTGGTACATTGCCCCGGCGTTTTTCAATCCGAATGGCATCACTTTGTAGCAATACAAGCCCTGGTCCGTGGTAAACGATGTCTTTTCTTCGTCTGCTTTGTTCATCAGGATCTTATTGTATCCCGAGTAGGCGTCCATGAAACTCAGCAATTCGTGTCCTACTCTTGCATCTACCAACTGGTCGATCCTCGGCAGTGGGAAACTATCTTTTAGGCAAGCTTTGTTCAAGTCTGTGAAGTCTACGCACATCCTCCATTGTTTGTTCTCTTTCTTGACCAACACTACATTGGCTACCCATTCCGGATACTTGACTTCCCTTATCGACCCCGCGGAAAGCAGCTTCTCCACTTCTTTCTTGATTGCGACGCTTCTTTCTGGATTGAATAATCTCCTCTTTTGTACCACTGGTCGGAACTCTGGGTTGATGGAAAGATGATGTGAAATCACCCTCGGGTCTACCCCCAGCATATCTTCGTGACTCCAAGCGAAAACATCATTATAGTCTCTTAGCAGTGTAACAAGTTGGGTTTTGACATGTACGCTCAAACTTGCCCCTACCTTCACCGTCCTACTCGGAACTTCTGGATCTAGTGCCACCTCTTGGGTCGGCTCGTCTTTCCTATCCTCGGGTTCTTCTCTGGGATCCAACTCAAATTCTTTCGGCACTTCTGCCTGCTCTTCAGGTTCTCCAACCTTTTGTTGGGCCGTTACTATGTATACTCGGTGTACTTCCCTATCTTTATACACTGACAAGTTTGCTCTTCGGGCCATCTCTTGTGACCCCTTGACTACTCCTACGCCATATTCGGTCGGGAATTTCATCATGAGGGCATAAGTTGCTGTCACCGCCTTGGCTTTATTCAAAAATGGTCGGCCCAATAAAGCCTTGTACGGCCAGTTTTCTGTATCTACCACCACGAAGTCGAGTAGCACTGTTTTTTGGCAAGGAGCCTTCCCGATCTTCACGGGTAGCTTTACCGTGCCAAGCGACCTTACTTCGACTCCTCCAAATCCTCTAAGGGGTGTGGGAAACGGCTGTAGGTCTTTCCTATCTAGCCTCAGCTGGTCACATACTTCTGCACTAAGAATATCTGCTGAACTCCCATTGTCAATCAAAATCCGATGAACTTCTCTATGATCGATCCATGCGCTGATCACCAATGCATCATTCGGCCTCACATCTACTCCGTGTGAGTCGGCTTCTGTGAATATGATCGGGTCCCAGCCTGCCTTGATTCTCTTCGGGTCGGGTTCAATAGAATTGACGTCCAAGTCTCTCCGTGCCTCAATGGCCTCCCGGATTTCCTGGGTCCTTTCCCTGTTACTCTTGCCAGTCGCTGGTCCTCCGAAGATGGTGTTAATTGCTCCTTCATCCTCGGCTTTCTTGGGACTAAGCTTTCTTGCCCGCCCGTCCTGTCGGCTATCCTTCTGTCCATCTGCCCTGTCCACCTTTTGGAAAACAATGTCTTTCAAATGCCCTTCCCTAATGAGGGTTTCGATATGGTCCCTAAGCTGAAAACACTTGGATGTCTCGTGCCCATTCTCCTTGTGGAAACGGCAATATTTGGTGGTGTCCCTCCGAGCATATGTTGACTGCTTTGGTGGCTCTTTAGACATGTTCTTCTCTTCTAGGATTGCTAGGACTTCTTCTTGATCTTTCTTCAATGGGGTATAATTTGTATATCTGCCCTGGAACTTCTGCTGCGGTTGATCGATTTTTGGGTCATATGCTCGTCGTCCATCCCGACCATCCCGCGTTTTATTCTTCTGTTTGTCACCTTTGGTATCGGGTGCCTTTGTCTGGTCTTTGGTTTTGGATCCCTCCGGGCGACCGCCATGCACGAAGTAACCTCCTGTAGCAATTTCCTCCTCTTCGGCCAGGGCGTAACCCCCTACCATGTCCATCATATCGGCATAGCTGGTCAGTCGGGCTCTTCTGAGGTCAAAGGACAATTGGCCATTCTGAAGGTTGTTGATGAATGTGGCAATTATTGCTTCGTCATTTGCACTCCCAATTTCGGACACCTCCAGACCGAACCTCCCCAGATATCTCTTCAGCGACTCGTCTTTTCCCTGTTTGAGTTGGGATAAGTGAGCCACCGACTTTTTCCTGTGTACATTCCCGAGGAACTGCCTGGAGAAGGCTTTGCTCAGTTCGCCGAAGCTGCTTATGCTTGCTGCTGGCAATCTACCAAACCACCGGGAGCCTAGATCCCCAAGAGTCTGGGGAAAATTCAAACATAGCAGTGCGTCATTGTGGACATACTGCGCCATAGCACTTCTATACCTCCGGACGTGTTCTTTTGGATCGGTGTCCTTCTTGAACAGCTCAATGTGGGGCATCCTAAATCTCTCCGGGAAATGCATCCTCAGAACCCCGTTGGTGAAAGGGCTTCCGGATTCATCATCTGACAGCTCGTTACGCCCATATCGCCTGACTAAAGCATCCATTTGTCGACGATTATTCTGAACTTCCCGGGTCAGACTCTGTATGAGTATGTCTCTGTCTCCTTCAGGCTCCCCTAACGCATTGAAGTTTTGACTTATGGTCAGTTTTTGGCCCCTCTCCTCCGGATTCAACTCTCTTCGATCTCGGTTTAGGCCATGCAGCCGGACTGTGCCCCTTTGGCGCTTGCGATGATGATTCTGCTCACTTTCTTCCGAGGAGGATAATCGGTCTCTCCGGTGACTGCGCCTCCTAGGGTGGTCTCGATCCCCAGCTATCCGGTCTTGATCGTATCCTTTGTCAGAATCATTCCCCTCTCTATGCTCCCTACTTCTCCTGGCCACTCTTTCAGATAGAATCTCCGGTCTACCTGTAGGATCCCGTCTTGCCTTTGGGGGTGCATCAGGCGTTGGTATCACCACTGCAGAACGCAATCTTGCTGTCTGCTGTGAATGTACACAAACGAAGTTAAATTGCTTAAAGCATACCTAGAGGGGGGGGTGAATAAGTTTTTACACCTTTTTTCAAACCCTTGAACAAACATCCGTTTGTCCCTCAAGGTAGCCTTACACACAACACAATAAGCCAAGGTAGACATACATAGACAATACGATGACACAATCATAAGAGAAATGTCTAAGTATATCAACAAGTCATGTGAGGTAAAATATCAAATAAACATAACAACAAAATAAGCTTGTATTTCATAAGATGTTCAATGTGTTACAAGAGTGAGCAAAATGTCACTAAACAAATATTACAATATACAAAAGAATCAAAGATACAAATTGATCTATAGAATGAATACTCTAATCACACTATACAAAGACTTGGTTCACAATACATCACAAGTGAATATTATGAATCAAGACAATAAAATATACAATTAAAATATAAGAGAAAAGATAGAAAGAATTAACACAAGGGATTTTTTAACGTGGTAAAACCTCCAAGGAGGAAACATCCACGGGTTGAACTACAACCATTGGGTACTATATTATTGGAAAGTAAACATAGAACATTCACAAAGTGACCAATCTTTAGCTCACCCAACCTAGTGAAGTCTAAGCCTACCCAACCCTATTGGAAAGTATGAAATCCCTCAATGATGCGGAACCACCATATATTGGACAACACACTCAACCAACATCGATGGAAGATTAGAAATTCCTCAAGAGTGCATACACATCCCGTGTACCCCGCTCTATCGGAGTCTATGTCTAACCATACGCCTAGGCCTACCAATATATTAGCCAACTCCCTATCCAAGGCACTCTTGCCTCTAGAGAGCCTCCCATACATGACTATCCGAGTCCTCCCGACTCTAGCCATGACTCCTTGCTTACCTATCCGAGTCATCCCGACTCTAGGCAAGTCTTCTTGCTTGGCTATCCGAGTCATCCCGACTCTAACCAAGACTTCATGCCTTTTACAAGGACTTCCTAGTGTGATCATGTGAATGCAAATGATGCAAACATTCATTTCAACATAGAACATGTGATCAATACATTCTATGGCACAAATAGACCTAAACATGTGAAAACACAATTAATCAAGTCTAGATGCAAAAATACATGAATAGAAACCTAAGCATGTGAAACACCTAACACATACACTCAAAGTCTCATTCACACACATAACACTTGAATCACAAAATGTTCATTAAGTCCTAATTCAAGATGCTATCAATATACAATCAAAGGCTAGATATATGAGATTAAAATCAATCAATATACTAGACAAAAATATAGAGCAAGGTTTTGAGATTTACATCAATCAAAACCTATATTCTCTAAATCACAAACAAATACACAAATCCTTGATTTCTTCAATCAAAGGACCAAATCAAATCTCAAAGTCATTTTAACACAAAATTAATTCAATTAAGTATCAAACAACCTAAGATGCCATTCTAATCACAATACAACTCACAAACAAATGTAAAACCTAGAATCATAAAATCTAGTCAACATAAGTCCACAAATTGAGTTTCAATTGGAATGAAAATCAAGCTACCTTTTCAAATAGCTTTCATAAAACAATAACATAGATATAGAAGAAGAAACCCCAAGCATTTGGAAGGTCAAATAACAAGAAATCCCTAAGATGAGACCATTACCTCGGATTTTGAAGCTGGTTCAGAATTCATGATCGATCACTGGAAATCACGATCAAACAGCTACCAAACCACTTGAAGATGTTAGAGGACTCAAATACGAACACTCTCCAACTTGAATCACTCAAATCCGACTCCGGATGAGGAAGATATGGTGTTTTGAAGTTTGGAAAAATTGGAGAGAATGCCTTACGGGAAATCAGAATTTTTTCTCCTTGGAAATTCAAAATGAGAGAGAGAGGGAAGAAATAGGAGGAGAGAGAAGAAGTTTTTCGGCCAATCACGTGGTGCCACGTCACCCCCAAGCCGTGGGGGGCGCGTGGCCCACAAGGGAGCAGAGGGTGCTCCAGGCCGTGGGGCCCACGGCCTCAACCACGGCCAGCCCATGTGGCCCACGGCCTGGGCTGTCCTCTCCCGCGCTCCCTCGGTTCGTTGGCCCATATCTTGGGCGTCCAAACTCCGAATTCGAATCCGTTTTCGGATTACGAACCATGACTCTCTCACGCACAAAAATGACTATACAACTTTGAAAAATGGTTGAGAAATCATCTCGGAAATCATCGATGAAGTCAACACAACGTAAGAGAACGTAAAGTGGCATAGTCAACACGTTTGGACTCGAAACCTTATGAATGAGTAACCGAAACGACCGGAACTCAATAAGGCATTGAATAAGAACATGTTTAAGTCCTAAACACAAAATACAGAAACATACAAACACAAATACACACACATATGCTAGTTTCCGGACATAGTCCTAGAAAATGCAAAACACAAAGTTTATTAACTAAATGTGAATGCATGAGCATATTTTGCCAAGTGTGTGAAAGTGAAATGTAAATGAAATAAAATCATGAAGGGACACACAAGAATGATATGTGTGAGTGTGTGCCTAGCCTTGTAAGAGATAAGAGATCTTTGTATACCTTTGTAGACCGATAATGTCCGAAACTCTTAAAAGCCGGCAACTTGAACGAATAATGGTTGAGACGTCCTTCGTCTTCGAAATCCTTCATTTACTAACCACTAAACATTACAAGTAAAACACGTTTTGATATGGAATTAATGCCAACACTAATTATCAACCTAACATGCTGGTTTGGGGCGGACAGATTGTGAGGCGACATTAAACCTTCCGTGACAGAAAGGTCAATTCCTTGCCTTGCTGCGTCTGATATAAGTTGTTGCAGGGAAGCGCGAAGTAGTTGCGCGATTTCTTCATTGGTTGTAGGGAAACGTTGAATACTAGCCAAGGCGGCTGATTGGTCTACCGTCGTTAGGGTTGCATCTGCAGTGTTGAGCACGGTGTCATCTTCCAGCTCGTTACTTGGCATGCCTTGACTGTACCTGGAATCGCTACCATCTCCTTCGCCAGCCATTGTTGTCACAAACTTTCGGGTCCCCCTCCTTCTAGCGCCAATTGTTGACGGTGATTTTTGATGGTCACCAAGTCAATGATCTATTTCTGAATTGCTATAGTTTATGAACGAGAACAATTTAAAATTAAGAAGAAATAACAAGCTATTACGTGGTAAAACTCCAATGGTTGGAGAAACATCCACGGATTGTTGCCTTAGCAACGAAGTCAAATTCACTATCAAGAATGGTTGCAAGAATATTACACTTTTATCTCTCTCTCTCTCTCTGTTTTTCACATACCCCCTGTTTGTGTATATTGGGGGTATTTATATATGTTGTGTTTAGGGTTTTAAGGTGGCCGCTAGGGTTTGATGTTGTGACGCCCACGTCTCAAGCGGTTTCCTAGTCCTAATTGGATTATGTTTCCTCTTTTGGCTGAGTCACTGCTTGTTTCCTTGTTGAACTCTAATGGTCCACATCGTTGCTTATCGTGGATGTGCTGGTCGCTGATAATGTTTGGCATATGAATGTTGTTGACTGTCTCATTGATTCCCGAGTATGCCCGAGTATGTATGCCCGAGTGTGCCCGAGTGTGCCCGAGTGAGATTTGCTGCCCGAGCTGATCGTCTTCGTTTGTGGTTGGACTACTTACTCTTTTTTCCGAGTAGGTTATCGTGGGGGGTTTTTGCTCCATAAGTTGACTTATCTTGACTCCTGCTTTCCTGGCCTTTCGTGCTGATGACGTTGTAGGGAAAAATACCGTAGTACACGCAGCGGAAGCGAGACTAAAAATTAGATTTAGTAGTTTTAAAAATTTTTCCTTTTTATGAACCTTAACCCTTTAATTAATTAAACATACATATAATCAACAAAAGAAGAATACCTTTTGTCGCGTGATCCGATTGACTTACGTCGATGGTAATCCGCAAGATCTTCAATCCTAGCACGAACGTGAATCACCTAGGAGCGTGGTCTCCCTTTTCTTTGAATTGCAAACCTGAGAATGGACAAACAAACTTTTCTTTTTCTTTTGTTAGTCACAAAAACAATCAAAAGAATACTAAGATTATTCCGGTCACTTTTGAGTTCTCAATCTAATGATCGAAACTCGCGTGAACCTAAATCGATGTTGTACACACAAGCTTATTGATGAATAAGCAAAAAGTATACCATCAAAGAATAATCTATCACTCTTTTATGTTTTTAGTAGAATAAAAATAATCTTTCTATGAATTGAGAAGAAGAAGAAAATAATCTTTCTATGAATTGAGAAGAAGAAGAAAATATAATCAAGCACCAAAAACCTAGAGTGGCCGAATTCTATAAGTCCACATATATAGGCGGCAAAATTTTCTTTCTCTCTTCCTATTAGGGTGGCCAAAAATAATAACCTAAAAGGGACTAGGGTTGCCGCAATACTCAAGCCAAAAAGGAGTTTGTATTGCACCATAATTCCTATTTAGTTTAAGACTTCAAACCCTAATTCAATTCATAAATCTTTTATTCTTTTATTTGACTAAATAAAAAGACTTCTTATTTGATTAAATAAATAAAATTAATTATTTATTTCCTTATCAAACAAGTCTTTTACTTTTACTTTAGGAAATATATTTCCTGATCAGAAAAGATTTGTTTCTTAATTAAACAATTGATTAATAAATTAATTAATTCTTATTTAATTAAAACAATGAAACAAAATAATATATTAGGTTAATAAACCACCTTACCGCCCCACTTAAAATAAATGGGCCAAGATATTATTTTCTTATTTCATTTAATCCATTGGACTTTAAATAAAAAGCCCACATGTGAACTAGACCCATTCTTACTAAAAGAAACAAGCTCACATGCCTTTCATTAATATATTAATATAATTGAGCAGCCCATTACTTAAATAATGTGCAAATTATATTCTTAATATATTAAATGCAATTCTAGATGGACCCTTAAATTGGTCCGGTAGAATATATCAAGTAATCCATGCAAGTCCGTGTGGATTGGGAATCTTAGCGGGCCATCTAAATTTAAGCTTCAATAGACATAACCTAATCTCAATCAACAAATGATTCACTTAGGTCCGATCCATTAATTTTAACTCATTCCACTAAAGAGCTAAAACTGAACTCTTAAATAAAGATAGAAAAGGAAGATGCTCCTCATCCATACCCTAGACAATCATATTGGAGATAGTGTATCCTCGTGATTAATATCAGTAATCGCCAAGAGTTCATAGACCGCCTATAACTCTCCAAGTTACCATATTTACTCATATGACCACGTTTTGAACTTGGATATTTTGACTTGTCCAGAAGCCATGTTTTCAATAGACACTATCGAAAACTCAACGTTGAGATTTAATATCCAATTACCTCAAAACATCCATATGATGATATTATACTCTCATTTAACAAAATGGAGCCACAATGTCCGTATCTATAAATGAAGTCCTCTATCGATTAACAAATGAATATAACCAAACTATCGAGGATAGACTATGCGATATAATCGTACTCATTGATAACTCAAATGATATCACTTGCAACCATAAGTCCATCATTTATCTCAGGATTAAGATAGACTCTCTGATTGTCCTGATAATGAAAAGACTTTTATCTACTGACGGTTATAAATAAAGTATTTCATTGTGATCCAGTTCAATGCACCCAGTGCACTAGATTCTTTTGCTCGAAGACACTCCGATGATTTTAGACTCATCATATCTCATTTGATCCCACTCAAATGCTAGCAAAAGAATTCTACAACTTTAACAAGATAAAGGTGCCCAACCTTTAACTTAAGTTGTGAACAATATTCAAGACTAACTAAAGAATTGTGTCTACCACATACATATCCAGATGTACGAACAATTCTTCTTTTCTCATAGTCTTTAGACCTTATGATTATTTACTTTGACAATTATAATATTAAACTATAAATGCCATACGATTTGTTAAACCAGAAATCACTTTATTAATATGAAAAAGATTGTTAATTACAATATTACACTCTTGCTATTGAGCATAATCCTAACAGACGTGTCCTTCACCACTAATTTTTACCTATAACAAACACAAATGCAATCATAGAAATGCAATATGAAAGAGTGTGTGTGTGTGTGTGTGTTTGTGCAACTAAATCTCTTCAAGAAGCAAGTCAAGTGATTTACCTTTCGCTCTTAAAGTCACAAAGATGCTCGGACACTTGCCATCGAAGACCTAAGCTACCCATTACATAGAGCATGTTCAAATTACCTAGTCAAAGAAACAAAGAAGACCATGCTTGGATGATTCTTGAATGATGATAGATGCTCATGAGAATGTGTTTGATTGAGTAAAAAAGTGTTCTTGAGGGTCCCTCTCTTGAAAATCACTTAGTCTTTCAAAGATAAGTTTTTTGGACTTTTCAAACATACAAGAGAGAAGACAACATATATATAGATAGGCCTTAAGTTAAACTATGCTATTTTTGGAAATTTAGGCTGAAAACTGTGCAGTGCACGGGTAGGTACCAACACACTTCCAGCGCACTACTAGCCAACTTACCAGCGAACCGGGACTTGGAAAATCAACCCAAGGCCATTGCACTAGTAGGACCAGCGCATTAGGACCTGAAAAAACTGAATATATATATATATATATATATAACGTGTCTAATTATATCTAGGGGGTGAATAGATATTAATCAAGTTAATTATCGATTTTTCTTGATTAGTCAATATAAAATAAAATAAAATAAAATAAAAACCCTTATCTAGTCAAAAACTACAATCAAGTGTAAAATGTGGAAATTAAATAACACTTGATTTTTACATGGAAACCTTCAACAAGGAAAACCACGAGCTGATATATGCGTCACACACAGTCCTCAAATACACTACTTGTAATGGTGTTTACAACCTAGGTTGACCATGTCAAACTCTACACGGTTACTAACCCACCACTACTACCCAATGGGCCTCTAATAGCGATTCTAGACCTAAGGTGCTTAGGCCCTACACACAGTAGTCACAAGTCTTAACTCTCAAAGAGAAGAGATAAACAACCTAAAGTGAATATGAGCAATATTCAAAGTGCATAAATGCAAGGTCAAACATTTAAGCTTATCTAGGCATGGATGAACATGTTAAAGACATTCCTGGATATCATGTAGCTATATGACATACATACAACTTAGCTATATGTGCAATTCAAACCCTATATGCATTAGCTATCACAACCAACTCACAAAACACAATAAAAAAAGCTATCTTGAAACTAGTCAAATCATAAAGATGTTATCTTGAAAAGCAATAACATGTGAAAAGATGTATATGATGTTCTAACTACAAGTCATGTGAGCAATTGTAGGGAAAAACATGTGCACGCAGCGGAAGCGAGACTAGAATAGGTTTGGTATATTTCAAAAAATTTCTCTTTTAAAGATGAACCTTAACCCTTGACTAATAGGTTTGGTATATATAATAAATTTGGTATATATAATAGGTTTGGTATATATAATAAATTTCCCTTTTATAGTCTTTACCTTTCCTAGAACCCCTGCAAGGAATAACAAACATGATTTGTGGCTCCAAAGTCTATGATCCAAGAATTTGTAGAATCTACCAGAAAACATGTTTCAAGATAATTAATATTACCTTGTTCCTTCTTGTTCTGGGACTTTGGGCAATTTCTTTTCCAATGTCCTTTTTCACCACAAAGGAAGCACTTCCCTTTGATCTTGGTTACTTTCTTGGTCTCCTTCTTGGTAGGCCCAAGTTGCTTTTTCTTCTGTTGTTTCTTGACAAGACTTAGCATTCAGGTGAGCCGCCCAGTGGTGTGATACGTAGTGGGTTTAGTATGCCCCGCCAAAATGGCTCTGAAACAAACAAAAAGGTGTGTGCCGCACTCACGAGGGACTACCCCCTTCTGACGGGTTTTAACAGTAGCAACTTTACCAGCCATATGAATTTGGGATTCATAAGTAGGAGCAGGTGGTTTAGGAGTAGACAGAACAAACTTATGTTTTTCAGCTTGCAACAACAACCCAATTTTCCTTTTCCATGTGACATAATTATCTCCGATTAAAGTATTATCTTTTAAGATGTTGATTAGGGATGGGGTAATGATTTTTGAATAAAACAAATATATATAAGTAAATAATCATGATAAAGCACTTTCGAATATTTATCTTGAATTAAATAAATAATTCAATCATAAAAATTCAACACTGATCCAACACCCATAAACGTCATGCCTCCTTTGGGAATTCATACCATTTACTAGTTGGATTAGGTCCCACCTAATTGTTAACATAATAACCAGCGTTTTCAATTTTAGCCTTGTGATTTTATTGACAAGAACTCTTGGAAGGATATCAATAAAACCACATTGAGTGTGTTACCAAGATATCAACCCTCAATATTTTCTCTCACGAAAATCCCTCCTTTGAGAGTAGATCTCGTTTGAGTCAATTGTCTAGTCTATCCTTGTAAGGAAGTATCTTGCTAAATTCCATTCATGGATACCCCTTAGGGGGTTATCACACAAAACATAAAGCTTAACTAACCTTGGAGGCCGTAGGTGTTTCAAAACACCTTCTCCCACTCAATTATTTAAGGTGTGTGATTAAATTCCATAGAATGATTTACCAAGTTATCTAGATGCCAATTAGATACCTAAATCATTCAATGCATGTTCATACCAAAAGAGATATATGAGTGGCACTCCTATTCTATATGACATGTTATCATACAACAACAAATATTGTAATATTTACTGAAAAATAAATAGCCACAATTTTGGTCCATCCTAGAAAAGCAAGTAAATTACATTTGTTTGGAATACAAAAACTCCTTTCTTGGCAAATAAGTCTTCATGCGGCCATCACTCGCGTGCACCTTGGCTACCCCACCCATGGGTGTGCGCATGCACCCAGCCCCCATGGGCAGCCGTGCGCCCCACACCACAACAAAACACAGCTACTCGCTTTTATGCGCGCACGATGTTGGTTTTGTTCCGGTTGCTTCCTTTTTCTACTTCCAATTCTTCAACTCTTCGAATCTTCGATATTTGAATATATTACAGCATAATTTTAATTATAAATTACTGCAGTTTCTTTTTTATTATTCACTGCAGTATTTTTTAATACAATAAAATCTGCAGTATTTTTTAATACAATACAATAGCAAAAAAATAATAATAAATAAATAAATAAAGAAAAAAAAAAAACTTAGCAACTACCAAGAAAGAATTATGGCGATAATAGACCACCCTTCTTGTTACAATTCCGAAACAAAAATACATTGAAATTCTAGGACCAAAATCAAGCAACAACAAATCATATTATAATAACATATATAAATCCATACATTCCAATGTAATTATATATGAGAATACCTAGAGTGCCATCTCTTTCTAAAACATGCATAATCACAATTAAACAAATAGATTCACGTATATATACATCAATTAATCAAGGGTACAACCAAGGCTTTGATACCAACTGTAGGGAAAAACATGTGCACGCAGCGGAAGCGAGACTAAAATAGGTTTGTGAACTAGACTCATTCTTACTAAAAGAAACAAGCCCACATGCCTTTCATTAATATATTAATATAATTTAATAGCCCACTAAATAAATAATGTGCAAATTATATTTTTAATATATTAAATACAATTCTAGATGGACATATAATCAATCCGGTAGAATATATCAAGTGATTCATGCAAGTTCATGTGGATTGGGGATCTTGGTGGGCTATCTAAATTTAAGCTTCAATAGACATAACCTAATCACAATCAACAAATGATTCACTTAGGTTCAACCTATTAATTTTAATTCATTCCACTAAAGAACTAAAATTGCACTCTTAAATAAAGATAGAATAAGTAAATGTTTCTCATTCATGCCCTAGACAATCTTATTGGAGATAGTGTATCCTTGTGAAGAATATTAGTAATCGCCAAGAGCTCATAGACCGCCTATAGCTCTCCAAGTTACCATATTTACTCATATGACCACATTTTGAACTTGGATATTTTGACTTGTCCAGAAGCCATGTTTCAATAGACACTATCGAAAACTTAACGTTAAGATTTAATATCCAATACCTCAAAACATCCATATGATGATATTCTACTCTCATTTAATAAATGGAGTCATGATTTCCATATCTATAAATGAAGTCCCCTATCGATTAACAAAAGAATACTACTAAACTATCGAGGATAGACTATGCTATATAATCGTACTTATTGATAGCTCAAATGATAACATTTACAACCATAAGTCCATCATTTATCTCATGATTAAAATAGACTCTCCGTTTGTCCTCATAATGAAAAGACTTTTATCTACTGATGGTTCTAGATAAAGTATTTCATTGTGATCCTATTCAATGCACCTAGTGCACTAGATTTTTTTACTCAAAGCCACTTTGATGATTTTAGACTCATCATACCACATTTGATCCCACTCAAATACTAGCAAAAGAATTTACAACTTTAACAAGATAAAGGTGCCCAACCTTTACCTTAAGTTGTGAACATTATTCAAGACTAACTAAAGAATTGTGTCTACCTCATACATATCCAGATGTACGAACAATTCTTCTTTTTTCATAGTCTTTTGACCTTATGATTATTTACTTTTGACAATTATAATAATTAAACTATAAATGCTATAAGATTTGATAAACCATAAATTACTTTATTAATATGAAAAGATTGTCAAAACCATATTACACTCTCCCTATTGAGCATAATCCTAGCAGCAATAATGAAAACCCACGAGAAATCATACCTAGAACATGCTAGATGATGTATGAATCATGAAAGAATAATGGGTGTTTGTGTTTTGGATGATAAAAATCAAATCTTGCTTACTTATCTTGCAACTCACTTTAGAGGATGATTTTCTCTCACTTCAATCTCAATTTTTGCTGTAAAAACGAGCTAGCAAGAAGAAGATACATTTATAGCAGCCCTAGATGAAGCGACAACATTTTGATTAAAAAAACACAAGACAGGTCATTTTCGTAGTACGTATCACGGTACACTTTGATGAGCGTATTGCGAAATCACACGAGGACACCTCTGCCAACAATCACAGTACAATATCGCGGTACGCTTCGACAAGCGTACTACGAAATCACATAGGGACACCTCTTCTAACAATCGTGGTACAATATTGCGGTACGCTTCGACGAGCGTACCACGAAAATTCAAACAAATTTAATTTCCAAGGGAAATTTGGTCCAGAAGCCATGAACCAAACCCCTATTTCCCAAGATCAATCCAAGAGAGGAAATGAGCCTTCTCTAGAGGTCAAACATCGCACTATGACAAGCACACCATCGTGCATGCACGGACGTTTCCGAACATACTTCAGGAAACGAATTGCATAACACACAACCACACTTAAATCTAACAAAGAGGTGCAAGTGTGTGAACAATGATCATGCAAGGAGTGTGATAATAAAAGCATGAAAACACACATAGAGATGCAATATGAAAGTGTGTGTGTGTGTGTACAATCTAAATCTCTTCAAATTAAGAGTCAAGACAAGTAAGCTACCTTCCTTGAAACCCTTGAAGTCCACAATAAGGTCCATTAGCTTTAGAGGAGAATTCTTCAATCCTAAGCTACCCTTACATATTTGAACCCTATTGTGTTTTTGTCAACGAAATAAGTCAATTAAAAAGTGAGGCACTTACAAAAACCATCCAAGGCCACTACGCGGGTAGCACCAACACACTACCAGCATAGGTACTAATGCACTGGGGCCTAGGTCACTCATCACGCTGAATCAAGCACATCATCATGCATACGCGGACGTTTCCAATCAAGCATCAAGAAACGAATTACAACACACAAAACCACACTTAGATTCTAACAACAAGGTGCACGTGCGGGAGGTGAAGAACACACACATATGAGAATTTAAAACACAAATGCAAGAGAATAAAACATGCATGAAAAGTGTGTGTGTGCAACTAATCTCTTCAAGAGGTAAGTCAAGTGATTTATCTTTCGTTCTTGCTCTTGAAGTCACGGAGATGCTTGGAAGCTTACCAACGAAGACCTAAGCTACCCATTACAAAATCATCCCCAAATGTGGTTTGTCAACGAACTAAGCCAATCAAAATATAAGGAACTTACAATCTCCCTCTTTGGCTATTTCGTGACAAAACCACACTCAAAATTAATCATCAAAAGAAAAAAAAAAAAAAAAGCTAAATTCAACAAAAAGTTATTCTACATTACAAAGAGATACCTAAAGTCTAGATCTTCAAATCTTCGATCTTTTGTAGAATAAGCAATCCTTCAAAACAAGATAGCTACACTTTCCAAGGCAAGTGTATGTGAGGTTGATTTCGTGCTTGATTAGGACTCTGATATAATGTAAAGGAAATAAGTTTGTTTCCATATTGAAGTGGGATTCTTGATTCTAATATCTTGGTGAGATTTCCTTTTCAGTCACTAGATATTAATGATACTTATGTGACCCTGATTTGGGCAAGTGATCCAGGCTGGGGAGATATCTTGGTCGACTGGAATCTTACCTCGCTGAGATTCCTTCTTTGCCGAGCCATTCTCCTTTATGGCATATTTCACACCACTTGTTCATTCACTTGGCGAAGGGTTCGCTCAGATGATGTGTCCTTGGTCAGCTTTTGTCGAGTTTGACTGGTTGACTTTTGATGACGTGGCATATCTCTTCTCTGATATTCTTGCTAATATGATGATGTGTCGGCTGATCAAAATTTACCTAAAACAATAGAAATTCACAAATTGGAGAAACCTAAAAGCCATATGATCTTACTATTGGATATTCAACTCAAAAGGCTAAATAAAAATACATATAAAATCGTTGTGAAAAAACATGTTGAAGTGGCACATCTCTTCTACCTCCCATTCCACGTTTGTGGTTGGGGATTAGAGTCTCTCACCATGTGCATGTGTGAAGGTAGATATTTCCCGTTATGGGAGTGGATATCCAGACCATGCGTATAGTGTTTTATTTCAAAATATCTCGACAAACCCCTGACCCATTCGGTGTTAGCTTACAGTAAGTGAGCATAACAAGATAAGTCAGCTAAAGCAGTTAAATAATAATAAATACCAAATCATCCTGTTAATATCTATAAGAGTGGCGATATTTGCACCCCTCAAAATTGGTATGTACATCTCTAATTAATACATTTTTAAATTTCAATATTACCCCTGACTAAAATGACTAAATAGTTTGTAAGTACACCGACAAATTATTTCCTATTATATATTTGATTTTCACCTATAGCATATAACCCATTCTATCTTCTCAAACTCTAACTTCTCTTCTTAATACTAATTTTAAATACAAATTGAAATTGTTTACGGGCTGTAGAACCGATTGAAAGAGAATCTTGAATTCATACATTGATAAAGACAATCACCTATATCAAAATAACCTTTGCATTTTTATTTATTTTTTAATTTTTTTTACGCAACGCACGCAGCCTGGCAACCGCCGCAACACATACATGGCAAAAAAAAAAAAAAAAAAATTACTTTCTCTGTGTATTGCCTTTTACACGGCCATACACATCTATAAATTCTGGGTATTTAATTTACTTCCAGGAAATTGCACCTTTTTTTTTTTTTTTTGTTATTTTAATCTTCCACTTCTAAATAAAATTAGTTCAAAACCCAATTCAGTTTGTATTTAAGAGTTAGAATTCATTTTTTTGAAAAATAAGAAATAAAATAACAAAGTTTTAAATCATAATAAAGTTGATTAAACAACAAAATAAGTGTAGGTGGGGTCTAGTTACAAAATACAATACAATAGAAATAAAGAAAGGGTAATCTTGCCATTAAGTGGGGTTTGTTTACAAATTAGAGTTTTATTAAATTTTTAATGGGGTGAGCTTACTAGAAGGGTGTACATACAATTTTTTAGGGTGCAAATATCGTCACTCTATCTAAAAATTGTCCCCTAATAAAACATAACAAACAAACCAATAAAAAGATGAGTTTGATAAAAATAAATAAAGAAGAGTAAATATTTTGAGATCCCTTCAGAGCATCTCCCACCAAAACTCTATCTCTATCTCTAAAATGGAGTTCCAAAAGGGAATATTCCTCCCTGATTCCATCTCTAAAAAATTTTCACTCTCACCACACTCTCTATCTCTATCTCTATTTCTATTTATATATTCAAATAACTTATATTTTCATTATTATTTTTTATTTTTTTAATAAATTATTGTTCAAATAAATTTTAACAAATATTATTTTTAATAACATTTGTAATATTTTTTTACTTTTTGTAAAAATATAATGTTTTATTAGTGCATGAATTTATAATAACTAATTTTTATTTAGAAGTTTTAATGTCACTATGTTTCGGTTTTTATTTTATTACTAACTTATAATTATTAATATGTAATAAGAGATTTTTTTATAATAGAATAATGTTTTTTAGAGAAAATTATAACAAAATAATAAAATGAATAACAATAAAAGGTAGGTTTTTTACGAGTTTGGTTGGTCAATGAGCAACCTTTTATTTTTTTAATTACAACTATTAATTAACAAGGATAACTATAATCTAGTTGAGAATTAAAATCAGATAAGTTTTAAAAAAAAATGAAAATGAGGAAAGCATAATAGAAGACTTGAACATGAGAAAGAAACCAAAACACACAAATGATAAAGTATGGTAAGAATGAATAAATATTATTAATTAATATTCAATATTGGACTGATTTTAAAGATTTTGATGAGTTTTTTTTTTTTTTTTAATTATTATTATTATTAAGGAAAAAAACAAGGAACCAAACACAAAATCAGCCTGGGTAGTCACCCAGCACTAGCATATCCATGCAAGGAGGGACAGATTCTGACCAAACCATGTCTTCATCAATGGACAAATCCATTTTCGCAAGACTATGAGCATCTGAATTTACTTTCCTAGAAGCAAAAAGGATAGGGGGATTGGAACAGGATTCCATCACAACCATGATCTCTCTAATAACAATACCAACATCCACATCAGGTGGACGACCGGAACAAATAAGATTAACAACATTCAAGGCATCTGATTCCACCACAAAAGGCATTAAACCAGGCTCCATTGCAAACCGGATACCCCGCAGCACAACCAGAGCTTCTGCAATTTGTGGGGAGAGCATGGCCTCAAGGCGTTGCACACTAGACCCCATCACCACCCCATGCACATTTCTCACAACAATCCCTATTCCAACCTTCTGACCATCCTTAGGAATAGCAGCATCAGTGTTAATCTTGAACACACCTTGCTTAGGGGCCTTCCATCTGGACTTAACAGTTGTTCTACCAATCTCTCCACTAGCGCCACATCAATGGCCATAGAGAACTCAGAGAGATAGTCCTAAGCCCAGGAAAAGGTACCTGATAACTCGATGGGAGCAGAGGAGTGTATCACCTGGTTGCAACGAAACCAAATCCACCAAAGCATGACCCATAAGATTTCCAACTCCTGTTGTTAGAGGAAACTCATATAATAGATGAAGAAATCCAAGAAGTTTTCCAAGGCCTTGTAATGCAACCCTTTCATGAAAGGAACAGAGCCGTGAATAGTTCTCAAAAGCAAAGCAACCCCACAAAGCATGGATCATGGTCTCTAAATATTGGTGACAACTTAAGCATAGACCATCCACGGGCACTTTATGATTCGCTAAGCTCACCAAAGTAGGAATCCACTGGTGACAAGCTCTCCAAACAAACAGCTTGATCTTCGATGGAACCTGGAGCCGCCATAAAGTCTTCCACCACGAAACCAAGCCACTAAGGCCAGAGGAGCTGGGGTTCGCTACCATATATCTCCCCATATGATAACCACTTCTGACAGAGTAGTGACCGAGCTTATCAAAGTGATAAAGAAGTGTGTCCTCCTACACAAAAGAACTAGCAGGGATGGAAAGAATCAAATCATAATCTTTTTTAAAGAAAAAAGCTTTAATTAACGGAACATTCCACTGTCCAGACAATAACTTTAGCAGATTAACAGTAACCATCACAGGACGAAGAGGGGGAGATAAAAGAGGAAGGCTGTGGTATCCAGCGATCCCCATAGATACAAATTGAGGTTCCACTCCCAATCCTCCACCTAGACCCCGCCTCCGGGATACCATGACCCCAAAGCAGGCCTTTCCAGATCAACGAACCACTCGAGTAGGGCCCCGCTTCTAAGAAAGAAGAATCGGGAAAATAACGGTCCTTCAGAACCTTGCTAACTAAAGATGCCGGATTTTTAATTATTCTCCACCCTTGCTAGGCCAAGAGAGCACAATTAAAAATTACTAGATCGCGAAAGCCTAAGCCCCCATCACACCAATGAATCTTCCAATCCACATCCATACTACCCCACCAGAAGCGAGCACACAATCTATGCAGATCAGAGATAAGCCGTTTTGGGAGTTGGAATAGGCTCATAACGTAGGTTGGGATTACCTAAACTACACCCTTAATAAAGACCTCTTTCCCGCCAACAGAAAGAATTTTACTCCTCTAGCCTTTTAACTTAGCCCAAACCCGGTCCTTAATATCCCTGAATAGCTTCCGCTTGTTTCTACTAGAAATACTAAGAAGCCCTAAATATCTCTCATGGCATTGCAGAAGCCTAACACCAATGATATTAGCAAGTCGCCACCCATCCTCACGCCGTATTGACCTACTCATACAAACTGCAGACTTTTCAAAATTTTAACCTGGCCTGAAGCCACAGCATAATCATCCAGGATTCGCCTAATAGTAGCGCACTCTGTATCTGTAGTATTCGAAAATAACAAGTTGTCATCAGCGAAGAACAAGTGAGAAATATGCGGGCCCGACCTACTGCATTTAAAGCCAGCCAAAGCTCTTCTTCTAATAGCTGAATCAATCACACTAGAAAGACCTTCTGCACAAATCAAAAAGATGTTGGGAGATCGCGGATCTCCTTAGCGTAGCTCTCTTAAAGGTCACACTCTTCCACAAACATTTCCATTAATCGGGAAAGAAAAGGACACAGAAGTAACACATCTTATCACTCTATCCACCCACCATTCAGAGAAACCCAGCCTTTGCATCATACTCTCCAAGAAACACCGTTCGACCTGGTCGTATGCTTTAGACAAGTAAAGCTTCAGAGCCATCACCCCCACTTTAGGCTTTTTAGTGCGAATAACATGAAGGCATTTAAAGTCAATCACCGCATTATTAAAGATTAATCTACCAGGAATGAAGGCACTTTGCAATTTTGAAATTACTTCCCCAAGGACCAGGCAAAGACGACTTGGCCACTACCTTGTACACAACATTACATAAACTAATCGGGTGGTACTCAGCTACTCTCTCAACCTTCTTCACCTTCGAAATTAGCACAACAAAGGTATCATTAACAGCTTCAAGACACATACACCCCTCCCCCCCCCCCCCAAAAAAAAAAAAAAAAAAAAAAAAAAAAAAAAAATCCCTTCATTTAAACAATGGAGACAAGTTTTGTGACACTCCCACCCATTGTGGACCGATATTTCTAGAAAAATAGGCATGGGAAACCATTCGACCCCGGGGCCTTAGAATGAGAGATGTCGAAAGCCACAACTCAATTATCTTCAGCGGAAAAATCACAATCAAAGAGGCCACCACTTCTCGCACATAACCGTGGTTGAACATGATTCAAAACAATATCCATATTATCAATAAAAGAATGCACATAAGTGAACAAATTGGCAAAGTAATGCACCACAACATTTCCCAGGTCTCATTTGTCAACCTGCCACAGACTTGTATCATCAAAGAGACCTGGAATCTCATTACGAGTTCTCCTCATAGACGCTTTCATGTGGAAATATTTTGTATTACGGTCCCCTCCTTTAAGCCATTCCACACGAGAGTGTTGTTTCCAATAACGTTCCTCATAATCAAGAAGATTATCTAGTTGATGCTCAAGACTATTAATAGTCTTCCAAGATCCTGCCCAAATGTTATTAGTAGCCTTACACAATTCCAACCTTTTTCTCTGGATATCGTTTTGCAATCTACATCTATTCTTAGAATTCCAATCAGCCAATTTCGTATAACACCTACGAATCCCGCAAGCCACGTCTTGCATATTCATCATAGAATCCGGATTAACCCACCTGCCCGAAACCAACTCCATACACTCATCTCTACCCACCCAACAGGCTTCGAAGTGGAAGTGCGCACGATTTCTACCCTCACCAAATCAATTCTATCCCGTTGGCCCACAATATCAACTAAAAGAAGAAAATGGTCAGAGTGCCGATATTCCAAACGCTTCACCATAGACCTCTATAACAGTTATGTCTAGTCACTATAGCAGACACCCCAGTCAAGTCTTTCTTGAATAAAGGCAATACCATCATGTTTGTTACACCAAGTGAAATCAGGGCCCACATACCCCATATCTTTCAGACCACAGAAGTTAAGAGCCTCTTGAAAATCGTCTATCATCCTTTGCAACCTCATGTCACCCCTAATTTTCTCATCATCATAAAATATTTCATTGAAGTCCCCTGCACACAACCAAGGGAGGTTAGCCATACCATGAAGGCGCCAAAGGAAAGCCCACGCATGGCCACGTTGGGATTGATCAGTGTGACCATAGAACCTAATCAAACGTTAATCTGTAGCACCATCATTTGTAACCCTCACATCAATGTGGAACATGGAATAAGTTAATAAAGAAATCTCTACTCTGTCTAACCACAAGAGACACAAACACCCGCTGCGTCCCTTACAATCCACCACTAGTTTGCCGAAAAAACCCAATTTAATATGAAGAGCTTCTACAATATAATGATTAGTCTTTGTCTCCATTAGAAAGACAATATCCAGAGAGAAGTCCTGTTTGTGTTTAAGCAGGACCCGAAACGCCCAATCACTACCCAAACCTCGGGTGCTCCAATAGAGCATTTTCATCGTGTCCAGCAGGTATCCTTTATTTTCTTCAACACATTGGCTTTAGTTGTAACACTTTTCATACCCTACCTCTTCTTCAAAATAGCACCACCACTCGATTGACGACCCCTTTGACCAACCTTCCTTACTCTCCACTTCTAGTTTCTAGTCCTTGCTTTCTAAAGTCGATCATACTGGTTTGTAGCAGACCTTGGGTCTTAAGTCTGGTTTTTTGTTGAGGACCGAAAGTCTCTGCTTTCCTGAACAAAGTCATTATGTGTAACACAACTAGCCTCCACTTGACTTGGAATTGGGTCAGACTCTAGGACTTTATGATGGGCCTGAGCTGAAAGACTCCCATTTAACATAAGGCTCACACTATGCGGACCCCCAACATTCTTCTTGGGCCCTTGTGCTAAAACCTTGTCACTTATGCCCACACCACCATCCTTCACAGCCCATATACCTTTATCCTCTACCCGTATAATCTAAAAATCCCACCTACTTTTAAAAACAAATCCACCCATATCTTCAGTTCCTTCCCATTATACAGGGACCTGAATCACGTGAGATTTCCTCTTGCTTAGCAACTCCTGAAATCTCGCACGTTTGCTCGATCCCTTTTCCTTTTTCGGCACCATCGATTATTGCCCTTAGGGATTAACCGAAGGTACTTTCCTTTCGTAGATCAGAACAAAGAGATCCTTCGCTTGCGAGCAATTGACGGGCACCACCATAGTGTCTATCTTAGGTAACCCCACCGCATCGCCAATTACCTAAGTCTTCCCTACCCTACACTGGCCGCCCCCATAACTAGAGTTTCTTCACTAAAATAGGAGCCCTCATCCAGGCTCCAAACAGAACTTCCTTACCCTTACCACATGTAAGTCGCACAGCGGAAAATAGGTTAAAATCACTAGATTTAAGAATGATAGGTTTCAAAAAATTTATCATCTTATTGGGACCTTTTGTATATACACAAATAAGAGGAAGAGATTTGTTTTCATACCTTTGAAGAACACTCCTTCGTTTTCTTTTCGATCCTTTACCACTAAGCCTTCCTAGCTATGTCCTGCGATCTAGCAATTGTGTGTGTGGGCACGTCACGGATTCCTGAAAGCAATTGAATGGAGACTTAAGAGAACAAGAAGACAACACCTTACTTCCCCTTGTGAATTCAGCCAATCCTAGTGAAAAAAAAATATTTCTTTTTCTTTTTTCTCTCTAGTAGCCACACCTCTTGATTCTCCTTAGGGTTCCGAACAGCTTCTTTATCCTGATAAGTATATCTTATATACTAGGAACCTAGGGTTTAGTAATCCAAGTTAAAATAGGATTCCAAATCCTTTTTTAATTATTACTTCACTAGGGTTTTGAACCTTTGACCTATTTAGAGTAAATAAAAATAATCACTTATTATTTTATTACTCTTGTCAAGGTTAGAAACTGAAACCTCCATATGACAATTAATAATTTTTAATTATTAATATGTCAATTAAATAATCATATTATTTAAAAATATTTAATTCAACAATTAAATAATATATTAATTAAATAATCACATCATTTAATTAATTCCCAAAATATATTTAAGTTACTTTCGTAACACAATTAATTAGACCATCCAATTCTCCATGAGTCTTATTACTGTCAATCGTATAGAGCTAGCAAGGGGGCCTAATGGACCCACAGTTTTGAGCTCCAATAATACTTAGAAAAAATTAATTAAACTCTTTAATTAATATTTCACAATTATTAACCTTGGAGTTATTCCACTAAAAAACCCAAGGTTGTACTCTCGTAACTATAGATGTTTTACACAACCAATTTATCATTGTCCATTGATATAGCTATGACATATGGTATGATCCTCCATTTATATCTTTTCCTTTAAGTCCCATTGATTCTCTAATAAACAATTATATCCTTCATTCCTTTATGGAAGAAGGAGAGCGCTCTTAGTCGTTCAAGCCCCAAATCAACCCTTAAATGAATTACTTATCTACTTCTCGCAAGAAGTAGTGGATTTCACTATTGTGTGCATACCTTCACAGCCACAAGCCAAACCGTGATTCCAAGATATGGAGATATTGACAGAGAATGCTATTCCGATCTCACCCATGGTAGATCAAAAACCACAATCTAACATGAAGGAGTCAGTAAGACACTCAGGATTTAGATCACCCATATATAGCCATCATTAATCGATATATATATATATATATGAATCTTTTCAACTAACGGATCTTAGTGACAGATTCATATAGATCGTGGCCTAGTCTTATATGATCACATCATATAAGGTGCCTCCATTCTCATAACACCATATGAGTAGTCTAGGATAAGACCACCGTACAATACGGAATGTACCGCAGCTATAGATTAATCACATATAAAGTACCCAGCTTTATTTGCTTTATACGGACTCTTTAGATTGCATGTCTCAAACTGAATTCCTCTATATATAACATTCATATACTCAATTTGAGATTACATCTAGCAATCTTGGATGTTAGCATATATAATATAAACGTATGAATTAATATATTTGAATAAAATAACTACTTCTTTTATTATTGAGTTTATAACATTTATAATTTACAAGCTTTATGGCATAAATCCCAACACCACCCCCACGACCGTGATCCTTTCCGAGCATTCTGACGACATGGCCTAGCAACCCACACCAGAAGTAAAAATCCAGCAATCTCTCAGACTGGAGAGGGATAACTGCTTCCTTTCCATCCCCTAACACATCATTGCAAAGACATCTACGTATTTCGATCTCTATTTCAACCCTAACCCATAGAAATTTCCCCATCCAAACACTGAAATCTCCACCATCAACTTCCTTCACTTTGCCAATGATGCTTCCCAAAAACCTACCAATCTCTACCGTCATACATATCAAAGGAACATTTTGGATCTGCACCCAAAAATCTACCTTATTAAAGAGCATACTCTTAATGTCTCCCTTCCCTTCCAGTTCTTCCAAGACCATGAGAGCATCATCAAATCTCCATGGGCCACCCTTTAACAGTTTGATTTTGTCCTCCTGGCACGAGAAATGGAAAGCAAAAATGTTATGAGAGAGCACCTCGATCTCCATCTCCTTTCTAATCCACCAGATCTTTGTGATGACTGCTTTAAAAACCTCCCCGTTTATCTGCTTATTGGCCAGAATTTTCTCCACTAGGCTAGAGGACATCAACTGGACCCCCGCCTGCTTCAGATCCTCATTCAGTCTCCTAACCGGACCCTCCTTTTCCATAAGAGACAAAGATGCACACATCCTCACTAACTCCTCTAAACTTATAGTGACCAGTCACCGTCACCCTTCCTGAAATTCAGATCCCAAGACAACTAGAAGACAACCTACTACTTTTACTCTAGGGTTTCAGAGAAACCATAAAGAAAAGACAAGTATTCTAATTATTTACAAATTGTGAGATTTGATATAAAAAGATCTAGATGAGTTAATGAGACATTTTTAATGGTATAATTTTTACGTTAATAAAATTTATAAATTAAAATTTATTATACATTAATTGAATTTAATTAAAAAAGTAAAATTATATAAAAGGAATATAAAATGTTGGAAAGTAAGTTTAGAGTATGAGATTTGGTACTCTAAATTTAGAGTAGTAATATTGAAAACTCTAAATTTTTCTCTTGGAAACAGAAATTTGGAGTAGGGTGGGAGCAACCAGTACTCTATTTTAGAGTACGGTGAGAGATGCTCTCAGGGTTTTGTTTAAAAACATATACATCTTCTTCTTCATCTTCTTTTTAAATATTGGTTTAAGAGTGAAATGTACTCAAAAACCTAACAAAGAGTCTAGGCAAGGAATCGATCTTTGACATCGGTAGCTCTTATAGTAGAAAAAATTTCTCCAAGTTACGGTGATAATTGTAAAAATAAGTTACAATAGAATAAACGAGATTTCTGATAAATTTGAAAACCATTCTAATCTCCAAGCACACACATGAATCATGATGATGATGATGATGTGATGCAGTTGTGTGGAGCAAGTAGGTTTCCATCAAGCAAAATTAAATAGAAATAATTTTTTTTGGATCCAAGTAAAGGATAAGAACTGGCAGAAATTCATTTTATTTCAGGTAAATATACAGTCTCTGTCATGGAAATTGCAAATTATTCTGATATGTATTCATTGAACGTAAAATAAATAAATAAATAAAATTAAAAAAAAAACATAAAAGAAATTAAAATTTTACGACGACCCCACCCTTATTTTGTTTGTCTTTTTGAAGATAATAAGTATAATAATTTTTTTTTACTTTAAATTAAATTTTGGAAGACTTGATCAAAAAATTGTTTGATTACTAATTAGCCAGTTTTTCATTGAGTTGATACTTGATAGAGATGTTGAGATGGTGACATAAAAGGTTAAAGATAGATAGAGAAACAGAAATTCACATGATGATGAGGCCATGAGGCCATGAGGGTCACTTGGAAAATTTTCTATATTCAAATATTCTACCATGATTTCACTATGACAACATAATATGTTGGAAAATAGTCTTTCTAATTAAAGAAATTGACTTATTAATATGATTATTGTTTAACCAAAGGCCTAAAAACTGACACCGAATGAGTAGTCATGATTTGTTAAGATCAAACACTATTTAGATATCTACTCATTTAATACTAGGGAAAAAATTTCACACAAATATATTATACTTGTAAAATATATACTGTGGGACTCAAACCCCCCTACCACGTGGGAAAAAAATACGTATATGAATTAAAAGAAAATGGGTCTGATTTGAGCTTTTAATCCAATGTAGTTAATGTAATCACAATTCACGCATTAACTATTATTATATTACACGTGAACTATTATTATGTTTTTTTTTTTTCTTTTTTTTCTTTTTTTTTTAAGATGGTTAGCCTAAAAACTCCAACCAAGTTCATCTTATAACTGCTATATTGTTTTCATGATTATTTGAATAATTTATATATATCTTCTTTTAAATGTCCAAGTTGAAATAGAGAATTCTCAAATACATCATCATCGAATATGGATTTATTTATTGTGACACCCCACCAGCATAGAAACACAAATTAAACAAAATCATTTTGAATTTAAGTAGACAAGACATCCCTTTAGATACATGTAATGATACTTGAAAAAAAATTGAGGAGGATTTTATCGAAATCAACCAACATCAAACACTATATACATTTTTCGAATCAGAAAACTCATAAATCTAATTATATTAACCTTAGAAAACTCATCAATACTCTTTTTAATTCAATTTTTGAAAACAAAAGTTTCAATTCAAATACAAATGTGACACACTATTGATGTGTGGACCCTATTGATTTTATACATAATGATAGATGATGATGATGATGATGATGTGTTGTGAATTAAGGTGGTGGAGAGAATGATTACTGATTAGAAACCAAACGTGGAGCCCTCATCATTTGAAGGAATCAAAAGCACTTCATGTAAAAGCACTTCAACTTCTATATATTACTTATTACATAGCAAAGACGGCAAATCCCTCCAAATAAGAAAAGAAACAAAACAAAACAAAACAGAATGCAACTTTTCCCTTCTTCATTTCCTTCTCCATCTCTATTGTTTAACTTCAAAAGTAACAATTGGGAAGATAATTTCAAATTTATATAAATTTCATTCCCTTTTTCTCTCAATTAATTCTAATATAAGATGCAATTTGTGACGTTATATAAATCATATGACAATGTAATTTATTATATGAAAATTATTAATCAATTGTTATATTAAAAAAAAAAAAAAGACTTTTAACAAAATAGATCTTGATAAATCCTTTAATTAAAACACAATTGCATTTTTTAATTTTTTTATTAAAAAAAAAAGAACTTTTAGAAGGTTAGAGTAGCTACTATAAGAATTTTGATAAATTTTTATTATTATTACAATTAATTCAAGGAAGTCGATACGAGTCATATGATTATAAATCACAATATCAATAATAATAACGAAAAGGGGTAATTACCCTAGTGGCCATCAACTTTTGTCACCACTATCAAAATGGTCACCAAATGGGGAAATGGATGGAAAATGACCATTTTTGGCAAACATTGTTACATTAATGGCCATTCCATCCAATTCCATCCATTTCCATCCAATTACATCCAATAAGTGGCATTTTGGAAAATAAGGGGATGACATTAATTTATTTTAGGTATTTTTTGGAAATCAATTTTTTCTTTTGTTTTATGAAACAAATAATTATATTTAGTGTGTACATATACATATAACATATCTCAAGCATATATATATATATATATGTATATATATGTATATATATACATATATATTTCTTTTCAACTTATCTCAAATATATTTTTTAGAATTTTTAGATTTTATAACCTTAATCTTTTCAAAAAAGAATATATATATATATATTTTTTCAACTTATCTCAAATATGTTTTTTTAGAATTGTTTGATTTTATAGCCTTAATCTTCTCAAAAAAGAAAAAAGAAAAAAAAAAAATATATATATATATATATATATTTCTTTTCAACTTATCTCAAATATATTTTTTAGAATTTTTAGATTTTGTAGTCTTAATCTTCTCAAAAAAGAAATACATACATACATATATATATATATATATATATATATGTTTGAGATATGCTATACGTATATACACACTAAATATAATTATTCGTTTCAAAAAATCAAAAGAAAAAAATGATTTCCAAAAAACATCTAAAATAAATTAATGCCATCCCCTTATTTACCAAAATGCCAATTATTGGATGGAATTGGATGGAATGACCATTAGTGTAACAATGTTTGCCAAAAATGACAATTTTCCATCTATTTCCCCATTTGGTGGCTATTTTGATAGTGGTGGTAAAAGTCGATGGCCACTAGGGTAATTACCCCTAACGAAAATGTGGAAGGCAACGGCATACCATTGAAACAAATTCATCTCATCTAAATAACATTTTTTATTATACGTCTCATTGATATATGTTAAGGGATTAATTTATTCTTTTTTAATATTTTATATCTCAATATTCAATGTATTAACATTCCTTTTTAAATTAATAAAATTTGCATGTATTTTAACCACAAATTTTGAAGGGAGTTTAATTAGTTTTGTTATAAAGTTAGAAAAGTAAAGTTAGAAAAGTAACCGATTTATGATTCACTTTTGGAATCCAAGTGAGAAAAATGATGGATACCAAACAAAATCATACGACTTGACTTTTTTGGCCAAGCATGTGAATTTCATCTTAATTTCAGGGTACGAGTCATGCAATCCACACACGCATATATAAATATATAAATATATTTGATTCTCGATTACGATTCCACAACCAACTACTAAGTCAATTAAATATCAAATTGAAATTAGAAAACAAAACTATAGAACTTACAAGTTACTAGATTGAGACTTGCTTTGGATTGTTTCAAAACCACATTTTCAAAAATTAGGTATATTTAATAAAAATGAAAGTGTATATCACCTCTCAACAAAGTGAGTAGTACACCTCTCTTCCACATAAGTGGTGAGAGATTCAAAACCCACCTGCGTATTTTATAAGCATTTGTTAGGAGTTTTCTTCCTGAATTGTGACAGTAGTTATCTCCTGTTATGGGGATAAATATTCGGACCGCACATATATTATTTGATATCGATAGATCCCGACAGTCCTTATAATATTTCAGAAAAACAAAAACCAAAATGAAAGACAACAATTAAAATATTTTCCAAAATTGAGGTTGAACATGCTTTTCAAATTTCAAGGAATTTCCTCGAAGGGCAATCCTAGTATCAAAACTTTAAACATTTATTACTTTATTGTTTCGCTAATTCCAAGAAACAAATGTAGAGTGGGATATGATTAATTAAATGGTATAAATATTGACATCTATAAAACTTATTAGTACACCAACTTTTATAAGTACACTACTCATGTCTAAAATTTAAAAATTAAATATTACTATAAACACTCATCCTACTGCCAACAGTACCCACATTAAAATAAATATATTCATTTTAATATATATTATTTATAAACACTCTTAAATTATTACCACACCTAATTTATAAAAAAAAAAAAAAAAAATCATATTATTTTTTGAATCAAATCCATTTTTTAATGATGGTCAAATTTACTTTTGGAAATATTTGGAGCCTTATAAAAGGGAATATGTATATGAGAGTCAAAAGATTTCAATTTGAAATTCTCTTATTTATACAACTATCTTAAAAATAAAAAAATATAAAATAAATAAAAATAAAAATAACTTGTTGATATTTATAGCTATAGTTAAAAAAAAATAAAAATAAAAAAAAAATCGTTATTTTTTGATAGAGTTTATAATTATACATAAAAGAAAGACAAAAACAATATGATAATCATGTGATGATTAGAAAATTTGATACTTGAAATAAAATTAGAGTTTAATTAGGGTTTATCATAAGTTTTTTTTTTTTTTTTTTTTTTTTTTTTTTTTTTTTTGAAAGGTAAGTTTTTTTTAATAAAGAAATATAGTTGAAGGTATGGGTGTAGTTAATGAGTGTATATAGTGTTTGATTTATTTTTAATTAAAGTAACTTGTCCTTATTAGTAAATTTCTATTAGGATATTTTTGTAATTAAATTTTTTAATAAAATATGGGTGTACTAATAAGTTTTATGGGTGTCAATATCGGCTCCTTTAATCAAATGATATAAAATTACGTATACTACCGGTGAACCAAAATGAAAAGAAATTAACTTTCATTAAATTACTTAAAATTAATTTTTGATTTGTGTATAGAATTTACGAAATTTGATTCCCAACTTTTTTTTTTTTTTTTTTTGAAATATTACAATAATTCGAGAATTTATAGGGGAGAGGGGTGAGACTCGAACCAATAACCTCGTGGTGTGGGTATGAAAATTCTCCTTGATTGAGTTTAAATCTTTTATTGATATAAATTTGTTTTAAATCAAACAAGAGATGCCGGTTGAATTGTACATCACCTCTTAGTAGAGATGATAGTACATCTCCCTTCTACGGTGGTAATGAGGGGTTCAAATCTCATTATATGTATTTTACAAGAGTAATGCTACTTTACCCAAATTTGATGCCCAAATCTGGTGCCCAAATGACGTGACAACATTCTCATCCATTCATTTAAATCAAGTAAATCTAATACAATCTAAATGAATGGACGAGAGTGTTGCCACGTCATTTGGGCACCAAATTTGGGCAAAGTAGAATTACTCATTTTACAAACACATGTGAAGAGTTTTCTCCCGGTTTGTATAGTTATCTAGGTCGCACATATATTGTCTGATTTTAGCAGGTCCTGTAATAGTTGTAATACTAATAAAAAATAAATAACCAGTGGTTGAATTCAATCACTCATTTTTATTCTCAATTTCATCGAGTACTATCACAAACAGCCAAGTTTCTTGAGTCTGCAATGCTTATTCAATTTCAAAGGCAACCTTTAAAACAATGAAATCTACCAAACACTAGTCTTGAGCTTGACAACCAAAATAATCCTAATTGAATCAAATTATAAACATTACACCAAGTGATATAAGAAAATAATCAAATTTACACAAATTTTACAGGCAGAGGGACGAGAGGGTATGAAGAATAATAAACAAGACTTGTGTTTTTATCATGAGTAAATCGAAAACCAAACAACCAAAAATCCCCAAAATTAAAGAAGTAAAACAAAAAAAAAAAAAACAAAAAATATATAAAAGAATCCCCCAAACTTGTTTATAGAATTAAATTTCAACAAAAAATAACTATTATATATTTCTTCTTGTTGTTTCTGTTATTGTTCAATGCAATGTAGTGGAAACCCAAGGCACTGATCAATAAATTGATGATCATTCAGACTTCAGAGCAGGCTTTGGTCTTGGACCTGTACAGGAGCTTCTTCTTCTTAGAGCTCTGGTTGTTAATGGTGAGCACCACCTTTCCTGCTTCTCCGATCTTGAAGGTGTTAGAAATGACTGGTTCGTCGGATGCTGAAACCTTCCTTGTCTTTGATACAATCACCGTGTAGCTCCCCTCCGTGCTTGGCACGAATTCAGCTCCATAGCTCACATCCCATCCCAAAACTCGCAGCTCCCACACCAAAGTGCCTGCCTGCATATTCATAAGCAAACCACAGTTACAACTTACAATCCAATAGGTTGCGCTGTAATGTCAAATTGTCAATAACCTTAATGAAACAACAACCTCTGTAGCCGGGAATTCAATGGTGTGTTTGGTTGCTGTCTTGATTATAACCTCAGTAACAGCTTCAGCTGTGCTGAATTCCTGCTCACCATCTCTGCTCAGTCCACCATATTGAACTGGTACTTGCTCTGGACCTATGTATCTGTTTGTTACCAGCAAACCATAATCATTGGTTGGGGATCTAATAATAATTTACCAATGAAAAGAACATATATAGAGGTATCAACAAAGACTATATATATATATATATATATATATATATATAAATGAGCAAGCAAGAAAAGGAATCAAAGAGACCCATTAATGGACCAGCATGCAGCAAAGGAAGGTCATGAAACTAGCTAGCAAGCGAAACAAAGGTACATATATATGGAAGAATGATTGCATACTTGAAAAGGGTGTCTGCAGATTTGGATGGGCCTGCAAATACAAACTTGCTCTTAGTCCTCTGTGTCAGAAAAGGACTGATCATTCTGTTGAAGGCAAGGTACCACCATGGAACATTGATAAACACCTTCAAATTCAAAAACCAAAACCCAAATCAGAACTCAGAAGCATAATAATAAAAACTGTCATTTAGAAAACTGAAAACTGTACCTGTCTGGCAACAAATTCTGGGTAATTATCTTGGAGCAACTGCAGAGCCTGATTGGTGGCCAGTCTGAGTTCTCTCTTTCCAGGTCCAGGAGAGTTCTTGAGATCATTAACCTGAACAATTGTGCAGATTCCATTTTGAGTGAAATCAAGCTTCCTGATACTTTTCTCCAAGAACTGGATCCTCCATCTCAAGAATTTGGTTCGTTTTTCCTCATCGGAGAAGGTGTTGTGATACAGGTCCTTGTTCTGGAACTCACCGAAGACGTTGTAGCAAACAGGGTGTCCTTCCTTGTCGAATCCATCCATGAACACCACTTTTTCCAGTTCGTTTCCGAGGTCTTCTTCGAGCAGTGATTCTATTCCAAACTCTTTCCTCCACACAACGGTGTTCTTGATCATCGTGAAAGCGTCCTTCGCTTTGAAGTCTCTCGCTCTCAGGAACTTCAACAGGATCGTGTCGCTTCTCTCGTCGTCTCCCAGAAGTGGAATACCCCAGATGAATACCTCCTCATGTGGAGGAGGCGGCGGTGTAGCCTCTGATTCTTTTGGTTCCTCTGTTTCGGCTTCCTTAGCTGGTACTACCTCTTCCTGAGGAGGAGGAGGAGGAGCAGCCACCGATACTATGGTCTCCTCGATGGCCTCCACAGTCTTGGCTCCGTCTTCATCCACCACCTCAGCAACCACCGCTGGCTTCTCCGCCGGAGCCTTGTCCTCCACTTTCGTCTCTGGCTCCGCCTTGCTGGATGATGACTCTTCTGTTTTGGGTTCTTCGGCTTTGGGTTCTTCAGTTTTGGGTTCTTCGGCTTTGGGTTCTTCAGTTTTGGGTTCTTCGGTTTTGGGTTCTTCTGGTTTGTCCTCCTTGGGCTCCTCTTTCAGCTCCTCCTTGGGCGGTGGAGCAGTGAAGTCATGGTTGTTAAGCGCTTCCTGAATAAGCAGCTTGAGGTCATCAAGAGCTTTCTTTTCAGGGTCAGGAAGCTCACCAACGACGTTGCTCTCCTCCTTGAAAGAAGCAGACTGAGCAATCTTCTCTTCTTCCACCACCACAGGCTTCTCCGTCTTGTCAGTTTCATCAGTAGTATTCTCTTCGGTTTTCACTTCTGTCTTCTCTGGAACCTCGGGCTCCGGCACAGGAAGTTCCTTCTCGGTAACAGGCTTCTCCACGACAACCTCCGCCGCCGGCTTCTGGGTTTCCTCGGCCATAATAGTAATAATAGACGATGATAATTTTAAAAGAGATTGGTTTTGTTGATGTTGTAGACTGTAGAGAATATATATATATATATATATATATATAAATCCCTAAATAAAAAGAGAGAGAGAGAGTATAGGCTTGAATGGAGGCGGGTTTTGATTGATAGAGGTGTTGGGGATGGATGAGTACTACTTAAAAGAGAAAATTGGATGGAGGCGTTGGAGATGGCAAGAACCAGTCTGTCAGACCTGTTTTTGCCAGCTATACTAACTTTGTTTGCGGGCCCCATCATCCTCCCTGGTCCCTCTTTTGTTTTCACTTTTCAACTTCTTGTCCTGAAAAATTCCAAATTTTTTTTTTTTGAAGAAAAAAAAAAAAATTCCAAATATTTATTCCATCTACTAAATATTAGATGGGTTAAATACAATCAACTACCCCCTAGTTTGATATAAATACAATTAAATAGTATGTATATATTTATCTATTCACACCTTACCTTTAGTTAATAAAATTTTAAAATAAAGATAATAGTTTTTATAATTAAATTAATTGAAGATAATACTTTTAAAGAAATATAAATGGAAAAATATAAACTATTTTTAAAATTTTTAATTATATTCGTTTTAAATTTAGGGCAAGTTTGGTATTGCTTTTGAAAGTTAAAATTAGATTATTTTATAATTTTAACATAAAATGATGTTTGGTAAAGCTTCCAAAAGTGATTAATTGATAATCTTGTAAGTTTTTACAGTGATTTTGAGAAGTAGGAGATTACTTTTTGAAAGTGATTAAGGAATAATCTATTTTCAGCATTTAATGTATCTTTTAAAATATAATTATTATCTTCATGAAATCAAGTTAAAATCATTTATATACCCTATTTCTTCTCAAAATTAATATTCTATTTAAATATTGACTTGATTTATAAAATCTTTTAAGAATATTGTTATTGTTCTTATGGATTTTTTTTCCAATTTAAATATTTTACTTAAATATTGATTTAATATATATAATTAATGAAAAAAAATGAAATAGGGTCCTAAATTCATGTATATTTTAGTCATTGTAACTAATCACATCACTTTTACAATAAAATTACCAAACATATGTATACTGCTTTTGAGCTATATAATAGTTTTAAAAATATAATTAATCAAACATCTGTTGATAACTTCATAGTTAATTATTCCTTCCGCACAGCTAACAATGATTATTATGAAAGTTACAGCAATACCAAACCGGCCCTTAATCTTTTTACTATTTTTTAAATAAATAATTTTTAAGATTTTTTTTACACATTATCTTCATTTTTTAAAAAAAAAAATTAAACTATTAATAATAATAATAAATTGTTCTAAATTTTAATTTAGTTGAACTAGCTTTTATTGTTTTTTTACAAAAAATATTATCTTCATTTTTAAATTTTAGTAACTAGAACAGTTTCGTCTTATTATTAATTCAATTTTAAGAGTGGTGGATTCTAAGTTGATAAATGCATACTTACTCCCTAGATGTATTTATAACAAACTTTAGGAGAGGTTAATGTATTTACCCCATATTTGATTTCTTAAAGTACTTTTCCAAACTCAAGTCCAATTTAATATCATATTTAGGTTTGATATGTTATATGGTTTGGGTATGAATTTGGTTAAATAGTTTGCACAATCTTTCGGTGACTAGCCTAAAGTCTTCAAATATATATATATATTTTTTTTTCTATTATCAGTTCGTCTTGACAATAAATATACCAGGACGAAAAATGTGGACCACTAGATTTACATACTTTAACTCAAAGTGTATGCACTTATCAAAACTTCTCCATAATTTTTGGTCCACATTCTTCGTCCTGATATATTTATTGTCAGGACGAACTGACAATAGAAAGACTATATATATATATATATATATATATATATATATATATTTATATCATTTAAAGTAAGTTAATGAAATAGCATGTGAGTGAGTTTCTACCGACATATCATAATTATACCGTTTCGTTTCATGATTTACACAATATGTGTGAGTTGTAATCGACACATCATTTTATTATACCGTCTCATTTCATGATTTAAATGATATTCACAATTCATATGTAACATTATTTGATATTAATTTGGCTAAATATTTTAGATAATATAATATATATAAATTAGACTAAATGATACATAAATTAAATTAATGATATAACATAGTAGTTGTTATTAATACATAATTTTAATTTTTATCACACCGGGTCAAAGTTTTAAGTTTTTATTTAGTCTCTATACAGTTCTATATCGTATGATTCATACTCACATGAAACTTGTGTACAATATGATATTTACACATTAGTCATTACTAATCACATTTTGAATAAGTTTTGGTATATATATATATTTTACTATGGGGGTAGATATTTGTGAAGTTGAAAAGTAAAATTTGGAGAATCTATATACAGTAGGTAGCTGTCACAAATTGAACTTTAAAATCTGTGAAATTCGCACTAATCCAACCAACATCCTTAAAATATGACAGTTATCGTTTTCTTTAAGTCGTTTGTGAGGATTATAATGTAATTTCACATCATCATCTTCTATTCAATGGAATCTTATAATTAGTCAAATTCTTCAATTGGTGCAATTGATGTATTTAATCCAATCAAACTCTCAACCAACAGTAACCCATTTCATATCAATAATTCCTTCTTAGCTTCAAATTATCCCCCACACTAGTCGACAAGCATTCCTGATTTACTCATTAAATAAATAAAAAATCTGACATCAAACGGCTTGACATGTGAGGACGTGCTCATATCTATCTATCGGATATTTGTTTTGAAGCTTTTTACCATTGGTAAGATTCAATCCGCTAATTTGTGAGTCATTTGCTCAAACCTTAAACTCGTCCATCTACCAATCGTGTCCATAGTCGAGCGATTTGAATATCTACTCTTATGACATTTAAAGAAAATAATTATCTATATATACTTATAAAATGCATATGATGAGAATCGAACCCGAACCGCACCACAGATGTAAAAGAATATGAAGAAAACTTGGGATAAGTGGGAATGTGTTAAAAAAAGGTGATTTGGAAAATTTTGAAAAGGTCTCTCCTTGTTTTTCTCTGAAAGCCAAGTGAGAGTAGTCTGGTGTTCCTTCCTTTTATCTCCATTTCTGCAGTAAGGTACTTTTCTTTCAGTTATGGATTCAGTGGATATTGCTTTATTATGTGCATCACTTTCCATTAATAATCGTGATGACCCAGTTCAGTTATTACTTATTATATGGAAACCTTATGACCGAAGCTAAGAATAGGTTATCGTTAAGTTTAGTTGGTAAGATTCTTTCGAACAAAATGGTTAATCGAGATGCTTTTATGCGTGTTATTGGAAAGATTTGGCAGGTTAGGCATGGTGTGGATATTGAATCTATTACTGGGAACATTTTTTCTTTTCATTTTAGAAGCGAATATGATCTTGATAAGGTTATTTCCAGAGGGCCGTGGAGCTTCGATAATGCCCTTATAGCTATGGAGAAGCCAATGGGTAAGGGATCTATTGATTCGTTATGTTTCAACCAGGCATAATTCTGGGTTCAAATTCACCAAGTCCCTCTCCTATGTATGAGCAAAGATATTAGGAGGTTCTTGGGGGGAATGATTGGTGAAGTTATAGGAGTGGATGGTGGTGCTTCAGGTGATTGTGTAGGGAAATTTATGAGAGTTCACGTTCATGTTAATATTACTAGTTCACCGAAACGTTGCCTGAGAGTGGATATCTTAGGTGATGGAGCAAAAACGGTTATGGTTATGAGATATGAGAGGCTCCCAAATCACTATTTTAAATGTGGAATGGTGAGCCATACCACTACTGAATGCATAGATGAAGAACCAATTCCAATTGTTTATGGTAAATCAAATTTCCCTTTTGGGCTCTGACTCCGAGCTACAAGTTCCCCAAGAAAATCAAACTACCATAATAATCGAAGAGGGATCTTCTTTTCCCCAATAAATCCTGAGTCTTCTGGGAGGAATTTCAGAGATAGAAGACAAGCGGTGATGGTGGAATCAGCTGGGGTTGGAATAAAGAAAGACAGTTAGGAGGAGAACACCTCAAATATTGGTCCTATCACTGCTGCCAAATAGGGTCTAGTTGCCACCGATATGATGGAAACAGAGAAAGGGGGAGTCACGTCTACGAGTGGTGCATCGATTCTTGTTGAATTCGTCATGCAACAGCAGGTTGAGAAGGTTGATGGTTCGTCTGGTAAGAGGACAGAAAGAGAGAACATTAATTACAAGGAGTCGGTTCGAAGACAGTGTAGGGTGTTGGTGAGAGAAACGTGTGATATCAAAAATGTGGAAAATGAAGATTCTAGCATTAGGCCTCCAGCTATTATCATTGATATTAACCCTTTTATTGATAAAGATGAATTTGAGGCCCAAATTTCTAAGAGTACTATTTCAAACTCTTTGAACCCCATTTCCCTCCCTGAGCCGGTCTTGGTCTCTGTGGATAATGGGCCTATTATTAGTTATATATCTTCTTCCAAGCTTGCTGATGGAATTAAAGACACTTATGGCCCAGATCTTTTATCTGCTCGAGTAGAGGGTCGGGTGCCTGGAAGAAGAAATCATAGGTTTCGTCGAATTGGGGATTTTAGGAATATAGAGAAATTGCTAGATATTTGTGGTGGGAAACGAAAATTGGAGACGAAAGTAAAGGTTCCTTTCTTAATTTATAAGAAATCGAGGAAGGAAGACAAAGATGGTTTGGATATTGTTGAGTGTGCATCTGGGTGTGGCTTTTCTACGCAAGTTACCAGAGTTCAGGTTTCTTCAGAAGAGGTGGAAGTTAATCTATCGGCCGGCTGGTCTTCATCGGCCCGCCACGCCCAATGAAAATCATGGCTTGGAATGCTCGAGGGCTTGGCAATTCTCGGGCATTCAATTCCCTGCTCTCCCAAAAGCAGGAGGTAAATCCAGACTTATTATTCTTGATTGAAACGAAATAGGGTCAGACTAGGATGGAATTTTTACAGGTCAAATTGGGGTTTGTAGGAAAGTTAATAGTTAATTGTTCTGGGAAATCTGGTGGTTTATGTTTATTTTGGGTAGCTAACAATACTGTGGAGCTTTTGAGTTTCTTGGTGACTCAAATAGATGTTTGTCTTTTGTCGTCTAGTAAGGGTGGTGAAGACTCACTGGATTTTATGGAAATCCGGATGCAAGTCAAAGGAGTCATTCTTGGACTCTACTGAGAAGGCTTACGAGTATGGCTTCGTTGCCTTGGTTATGTTTGGGGCATTTCAATGAAATATTGGAGGGTACTGAGAAGATGGGAGATATTCCTAAGGAATGGAATCACCTTACTAATTTTCGTGAGACGCTTGATGATTGTGGCCTGGAAGATTTGGGGTATGCTGGTCCTAAATTTACCTGGTGTAATAAAAGAGCTGGGGAGGATTTGATTTTTGAAAGATTGGATAGATGTTCAGGCAATGTGGCTTGGAAGCTATTATTTCTGAATTTTGTGGTGTCTCATCTTGACTTCTGGCGCTCCGATCATCGGCCGATCCTTCTAACCTTTGAAGATAATTCTGTAATTTCTAAAGAACCCAACAGAACCAGACGCTTTCAATTTGAGGAATGTTAGATTGATAATCTGGAATGTAGAGAATTGGTTTTGAATTCTTGGATGTTTAATAGAGGTTTAAATGCAGTGGATGGGGTACTTGACAACATTTGGAATTGTGGGTTTCGTTTGGGAAAATGGAATATCCATTGTAGGCGAAAACTAAAAGAGATCATTGTCAATAAGAAAAAGAAGCTGCAGGTCGCTTATAATAACCTCAGTCCAAGTTCTTGGAGGACTATCCAGTTATTAGAATCTCAGCTTGACTCAGTTTTAGAAACTGAAGAACGCTATTGGAAGCAGAGATCGAGGATTGATTAGCTCAAAAGTGGCGATCGAAACACTCGATTCTTCCATATGAAAGCGACTGTTAGGAGAGCCCGTAATAAGATCAAAGGTTTTTTGGGAGATGATGGTCAGTGACACGTTTCCACTAGAGGGATGTAAAAAATTATCACTGATCACTTTGGTGCCATTTTTCAGTCTCACAATCCTATGCATTCTGAAATTGGGGTTGTCTTAGACAGTGTCAGTCCAAAGCTCTCTTCTTCTATGTGTAACTTTTTGGTTACTGCTTTTACCAAAGATGAGATTCGTATTGCGGTTTTTAGGTTAGGTGCGATGAAAGCACCAAGTAGGGATGGTCTTCCAACAGTTTTTTATCAAAAATTCTGGGATAAAGTAGGCCCTAGTGTGATTGTTGACTGTCTAGATTGTCTTAAAAATAGGAGTACGCTGGAAAAGATGAATGATACTTTGATTACTCTCATTCCTAAGAAGAATGTTTCGGAGAGGATTACAGATTTTAAACCAATCAATCTGTGCAACGTCCTCTACAAAATTGTGGCGAAGACTATCGCTAATCGTTTCCATCACGCATTGGATGGAGTTATATCAGAGGCGTAGAGTGCTTTTATTCCAGGAAGGTTAATCTCTGATAACATTTTAATTAGTTTCGAATGTATGCATAGGCTTAAGAGGAGAAAGAGGAAGTAGGGATCTATGGTGATCAAATTAGACATGTCAAAAGCATTTGATCGGGTTGAATGGGTCTTTGTGGAATGTATGATGCGAAAACTGGGTTTCTTTGAGAGATGGATTTCTCTAATTTTGTGTTGTATCTCCTCTGTTTCATATTCCTTTTTGCTTAATGGAGATATTTGTGGATTCATCAAACCGTCCCGGGTGTTGCGGCAAGGTGATCCGCTTTCTCCCTACTTATTTCTTTTATGTTCAGAAGGTTTTTCAAGCCTGTCTAATCAAGCAGTAGGCAATGGCGACCTCCAGGGCTTTAGTTGCAGCAGGAATGGGCCGACTATCTCGCACCTATTCTTCGCGGATGATAGTCTTTTATTTGCTCAGGCTACGACTTCTAACTGTGTAGTGATTAGGAAAATTCTTGATGATTATGCAAACGTTTCAGGTCAGCTTATTAATTTCGATAAATATGCTATATGTATAAGTCCTTCTATTTCTCCTGCTTTTTGTGTTTAGCTGGCTGCAATTTTCGGTTTTAAAATTGTGGATTGCCATGATAAGTATTTAGGGCTCCTCTGCTTTACTGGGAGAAAGAAAAAGGATCTTTTCTCTAATATCTCTTCTAGAATCTAGGACAAAATAAAAGGGTGGAGGGACAAATTTCTTTCTACTGGTAGGAAGGAAGTCCTTATTAGGGCTGTTATTCAGTCTATTCCCACTTACGCAATGAACCTTTTTCAGCTTCCAAAAGGGCTTTTGAATGAGATCTATCGTCTTAGTTCGCGCTTTTGGTGGGGGGAGTAATGGTACCTCTAGGAAAATACATTGGTGTACTTAGGCTAAGCTTTGTGAGTCCAAAGATAGTGGGGGTTTAGGTTTCAGAAATTTGGAGGTTTATAATCAATCTTTATTAGCTAACCAATGTTAGCTGGAAGAGTTTGATGTGGGGCAAAGAGATCATTGCTGCCGATTCTAGGTGAAGAGTGGGAGATGGCAAATCGATCCGTATTTATAGAGACAGGTGGATACCAAGACCTTCTACCTTTAAGCCTTTCTCTCTTTCCTTTTTAGGCACTAACACCACTGTTGACAAGCTGATTTCACCCTCTAGTGGGTGGAATGTTGATCTAATTCAAGGAGTTTTTGTGTGAAGAGGATTCTACTGCAATTCTGAGTATTCCCATTGGTCAAAACCGTGTAAAAGACTCCCTCCAATGGCATTATGAGCAGAAAGGATCTTATACTGCTAAGAGTGGCTATCGAGTGGGTTGCTCTATCAGGTCAGATATTGGTTCTTCTCTATGAGGTTCCTTCTCAATTTTGTCCTCTTTTTGGTGGAAATCTCTATGGAAGCTTCATCTCCCCTCTAAGATTAAACTGTTTGTGTGGAAGGCTTGCAAGTTGCAACAATATGCTTCCTTCAAATGAGGTCCTGGCTCGGTGGAAAATTCTTGTTGGCAAGTTGTGTCCCATCTATAAATGCAAAAATGAATCTATCCTTCACAGCCTTTGGAGCTGCAGCAACTTGAAAATGGTGCGTGCCTTCTGGTTTCATAAGCTGACAGGTATCCATAAGAACAAAACTTCTTTTTTGATTTTATTCTTGATTGAGGTTAAAAGAAGAGGAGTTGAGTTGTTATGTGTGTGTTTATGGAAAATTTGGTCTCTTCGTAATGCTGAGGTTCATGACCCCTCCTCAAAAAATGATGTTGATGTGGTGGAGTGGCCTCAAGGCTTTGTTGAGGAATTTCACAATGTTTGTGCTACTAGAGATAGGCCGTCTGCTGTGACCATCTTTAGGAATCCAATTTGGATTCCTCCTGATCCAGGCTTGTATAAGATTAACTGTGATGCTGCAATTAATGTGGCTAGTTTCTTGGTGGGTTTTGGGATTGTAATCCGAAATTCTGATGGTCTGGTTATTGCTTCAAGCTCTCAAAAAATTGCGGCTTCTTTTTCTCCTCAATTTGCGGAAGCTGAAGCCATTCGTAGGGGTCTGAAACTTGCAATTGAAACTGGTTTATTTCCTTGTATGCTTGATTCAGACGCTAAAGTTGTTATGGATTGGATTAACAATGCAAATCCTCTCTGTTCTGAGATTGGGACTGTCATTTTGGACATTCAAATCCTATTGATGCAGGAGTATTGTGTTTCTATTAATTTCGTTCTTAGAAAAGCTAATCAAGTAGCCCATGTATTAACTAAAAACGGTCTTTCCTGTGTTGAAGACATGTTTTGGCTGGAGGATTCTCCTCCATGTGTTGATGCTTTAGTTTTGGCTGAGTGCCGTTCTGTTATGTAATCTCTGTTTCCTTAAAAAAATAAAAAATAAAATTTAAAAATTAAAAAAAAAAAAAAAAGTCGGAATGTATTTTCCTTAAAAAAAAAAAAAAAAAAAAAAAAAAAAAAAAAAAAAAAAAGTGGGATTGCATTTCACAACATAAATTACATATTAGTTTTAATTTTCTTCTTATTTTTTATTTTTTATATATATACTTACATGATAATACATTTCAAATGAAAAACCAGATTATTCTTAAATATTGGGACAAATATAATTTAATCTAGTATATAATTATAAGAATTCTCATCGATTGAGCTTTTTGTTGTCCATATGCTTCAACTTAATTATAACCTTGTACGGTTGTACCTTACACGTCTTAAAAAAATTCTTTTGATGGAGAAAAAGGTAAATTTTATTCATTAAACTATTGAAATCAAATTAAAATTGATTAATTTTTATTTTTTATTTTTTTTTTGTTAATTTTTACAAGAAGAATCTTTCTTCATGACATGTCCTAAATCTATAGGTTAATTCAATCCATTTTTTTTAATTGAAGGTCAATAATACTTATCTAATCCATTTCTTATTTTACCTTAAAATTTGAACTCAATCGATAAAGTTAGATTAGGTGCATTTTTTTTACCTTGACAATTAAACTTATAATCCATTAAATTATTAATTATTTCTCTTTCACATATATAATATTTTTGTTTTATACCCTTGATTATTGATTCTCTCTTTATAATAAATAAATAAATAATTCTAAGTTGATTGGAGTAGCAATGGAATTAGATATGTGTTATTGACCTTCACCTCTGACAAGACTCTACCAAATATTCTCCTCACCTCTCACAAGTATGTAATTAAATTTTGTAGATACAAATGTCTGTAATTTTTTTTTTTTTTTTTTTTTAATCTCAAATAGAAATTTCAACTTTAATTCTGTATTATTTCCTTCTATTTGAATCTCTTATATACATGGATAAAAGAATTCATTTATCGATAATAGTTGAATCCATCGAACAATTGAGATTCACATTGCAAAATTAGAAGAGACCCCTTTACCATGAGAGTTGTATCCTGTACAGTATGTACTGGATAAGTGTTAGATTAAGAAGTCATTCAATAAAATGATCCTATAATTCATAAAATGATTTTCAAATTAAGATTACAAAAAATGTAATTGGGTGAGCTGTCAAATATTTGAAAACAATGGGCGGCACAAGTAGAATGATATGCAATAAACAAAAAGGATTTATGAGGAACCGCTACGCACGTCAGTACTAGATAATTCTTTTATTGGGATTATCTCAGCCCCAAATAAGAAAAATAATACATAGTGACAGAGCTGTCAAGAAGAATAAAATCACAGAAGCCAAATTCTCGCTGGAGCACCTGCACGACAGACACCGTTGTGCCACAGCGATTTCCTTAATTGACACGTGTCACACGCCGCAGAACAGGCTGTCACTATAATCATTATCTTTTTGTGTGTTGAGAGTTATATTTACGATACCTTGACATTATCGCCCTCGGTAAAAGCCGGCCGAAAACGATGTCGCCAGGGGCTGATTTGTCTTTTGTGGTTTCTTTCTCTAGTTGAGTGTGGGACCCAACTAGACCAGTCTTTGCCTCTTAAAGCAAGCCAAAGCTGTTGGCTGGTTTTTTAAAGATTTTTCTTTGCTGTCCCTTTCTATTATTTTGAATTTGAAAAATCAAACTATCTTTAATGTCAAAAAAATTAAAGAAAAAAACATTTTTTTAATAAAACAAAAAGAGAGCAAATTGCACAAACTTTCCTCATAAATAACTTTATTTAAAATTGAGACTCAGATCTTCTATCGTTAGTCACCGTAAAAAGTAGCCATTGACCATGTCACACAATCAAAGAGACGAAAATAATCCTAAACTCTAAAATAAACAAATAAATAAATTTAAAAAATCATTTTTTAAATCTTGAGATAGATAGTGAAGATTAAATAAAATTTAAAAGAATTAAAAACATAAAATCCAAAAAAAAAAAAAAAAATTGAAAACTGAAAAAACTAACAAAAAAAAATTGCATATCCATCATTCCATCATCCATCTCTTGGAGATTAAATACTTAAAATATATATATATATATATATATATATATATATATATATATATATATATATATATAAAATAAAAAAAAATAAAAAAAAAATGTAAGAATGTGGAGATCAGATTGGACCTCCATCCTCCCCCATCGAGGGGTGGCGAGGGAGGATGGAGATCCAATCTCCCCAAGTTGGAACTTCACCTTTTTTTTTCATTTTTTTTTTAAATCTCCACCATCCATTTTGAGATAGATGGTAGAAATCCATTATTATTATTATTATTTAAAGTTGTTTTTTTTAATCAAATTTTCATTTATACTTTATTTATTTTTAATTTGATCTCATCAAAGATAGATGATGAAGAGATCTCAATTTTTTTTTTAATATTTTTCATTTTAAATTTCCTATTTTAATAAATTAAGGGTAAATTAAGCTTTATCACCAAAGCTTAAGCTTATAACAATAGCAAATTCGATTGCTTTCTTCACATTTCTCTTTCCTTCTTAATTTGTTTAGTGGAACTTCTTTTTGTCTATTTCTCAGTTTTTATGGATGATATTCAGAATATTTTGTAGTTATTTGTTTGCAATGAATTCCCATTTCTTTACTCAAAAAAAATAAAATAAATAAATAAATAAAAATATGGGCCGTTTTTGGATTTGGATCAGCTAGCCCAGCCCAACCTCACCCATTCATTTCCCTCTGTGATTTCACACACCTGTATAATGAGGTTGCGGGTTCGAGTTTGTTCCTCTCTTCAAATCCCAAATTATATTATAATATTTCAAAAAAATAACACTATCAAGTATCAATAAATCCGGTAAATGACTTCGATCCACTTTTATTGTAAAATAAACATAAAAAATTGGTCCAAAGTTTTGATATCTAAGGGTAAGACATCAAATAAAACAAATATATATATATATATATATATATATATATATATATATATATATATATACATGATTTGTCTGTAAAAACATCCATTCAGTCTCTGGAATGTTTATATTTGAGTCGTCGATATATATTTCACGGGTCATACTATCACTAAATCAATTGTGTCAATCATATCAATCAATCAAGACAATGTCAATGGAAAAACAAATGGACAACACTTGGGTGCTGACCGATCAGTACCCAAGGTGCTGACCGGATCAACCCAATAGTTGGTTGTCACGTAACTCAAAGTAAAGAGAAAAATGTAAAAAGTGAAAGAGTTTTAGCCACGTGGCAACACCCTATTGGGTGGTCAGTATACTTGCATACTGACCGGTCTATACCTAAGTGTTTTTCAAAACAAATATGTTTGTTGCTTGGAAGAAATTGCACTAGATTTACCGGGATCAGAGTTCTCAACTTGGATCTCTTTTATTTGAACACATTTTAAACCTGTGAATAAAAATAATAAATTAAATCCTAATAACCTAAATAAAAAATCTTATCGAAAAAATGAGCGCATGGGGTTAGTTTTGAACGCGCTTGGTGTGTCCTCTTGGTGTCTGCTGCACGCGCCTCCCCTTTCTTCTTGGTTTTCCAGATTGTTCTTCGTTTTTGCTCATTTTTTGCTCGTTCTTTCTCCGATTGGCATGGAATCCATTAATGAAACCTTCGTTTTCTCAGCCCAACCTCCACCTATGACTATTCCGTGTGTTGATACGTCTAATAGTCCTGATTTGAGTGGGAACGCTAAGTGACCTAGAGCTGATTTTGCTTCTCTGGGCCGAAACGATGTGGCTATTGATCCCTTGCGTCAAGAAGCTTTGGGTAGCTTTAAGTCAAAGCTTATGAATATGGCAAATCCGAAAACCTAGTCTGGATTGGAAAACTCGAAGGAGAAGCTTAATATTGCGAAGGAGGACATTCAAATCTTAGAGGGTCTGACTGGTCCTATGATGACTCTATCGACGAACTTGAAGGCACAATTACAAAAGCCATGGGTTAATGCACTTATCTTGAAGAATATGGGTCGAGCCCACACTCTGAATTTCATGCTGACCAAGCTATCTCAGAAATGGATTCTCTTAGGGCCGTGGCAACTCACTGATCTGGGTGATGGGTACTTTGTTGCTCGATTCCAGGTCAACGAAGACTTGGATTATGTCCTAACTAATGGTCCATGGATTATCACGAATCAGTATTTGGTGGTTCAACGGTGGAGGCCAAATTTTGTGCCAGGTGAGGATAGCATTCAGAGTATGCCTATTTGGGTGAGGCTGTCCAAGCTCCCCATGGAATGGATGGACTCAGAATTATTGTGGAACATTGGCGGAATGCTGGGACAAATGTGCAAAGTTGATCCGATTACTCTGAATCAAGCCCGTGGTAGGTATGCTAGGATTTGTGTGGAGATTGATATTTCCAAACCACTTATTGCTAATCTTAACATTGATGGGAGACTAATAAGGATAGAATATGAGAATTTGGGTTCCATATGTTTCAAATGCGAACGATATGGTCATAATAAGGAGGGATGTAGAGATGGAGTTGTGGAACCTATCCGTGAGGAACCTGTAGCTACTTGTAGCAACAATATGGATTCAGAGAAGGAGGCTCCCACTTATGGTCCTTGGTTGTTAGTATCCTATGGTAAGCAGGGGAATAAATGTAGGGAAAAATACGGTCAACGCAGCGGAAGTGAGACTAAAATCGATTTAGTATGTTTTAAAAATTTTCCTTTGATGAACCTTAACCCTTTAAATTAATTAAACATACATATAAACTAACAAAAAGAAGAATACCTTTTGTTGCGTGATCCGATTGACTTACGTCGATGGTAATCCGTAAGATTTTCAATCCTAGCACGAACGTGAATCACCTAGGAGCGTGGTCTCCCTTTTCTTTGAATTGTGTACCTGAGAATGGACAAACAAACTTTCTTTTTCTTATTGTTATTCACAAAACAACCAAAAGACTACAAAGATTATTCCGGTCACTTTTGAGTTCTCAATCTAATGATCGAAACTCGCGTGAACCTTATTCAAAGTTGTACACACAAGCCTATTGACGTATAAGCAATTAGTGTACTATCAAAAGAATAATCTCTTCTCTCTTTTTTTTGTCTTGGCCGAAAAATCAAACACTTTTCTATGAGTATGAGAAGAAGAAGAAGAAATTGATCAAGTAAACTAAGGGGGGTTGGCCGAACCCTATAAGGTGTATTATAAAGGGTGACCGAATTCTACTTCTATTTCTATTAGGGTTGCCGAAATCTCCGTGTGATGCAATTAGGGTTGGCCGAAAGTCCTCTACTAAAAAGGATTTGTGCTTTACCCTAATTCCTATCAACTTTAGAATCCTAACCCTAATTCAACTCATAAGTGTTTTTATTCTTTTTATTGACTTAATAAAAAAAATTTCCTTTTTGATTAAATAAATAAATCTTATTATTTATTTTCTTACCAAATAAGTCCTTTACTTTTAGTATACTACTACCAATAGTATAACTCTAGAAAATATATTTCCTAATCAGAAAAAGATTTTGTTTCTTAATTAAATAATTAATTAATTAATTAATTAATTCTCATTTAATCAAACAATAAAATAAAATAATATTTTTGACTAATTATTTAGCCTTGCCGCCCCACATCATATATATGGGCCAAATATTATTTTCTTATTTTATTTAATCCATTGGACTTTAAATAAAAAGCCCACATGTGAACCAGACTTATTCTTACTAAAAGAAACAAGCCCACATGCCTTTCATTAATATATTAATATAATTGATCAGCCCATTAAATAAATAATGTGCAAATTATATTCTTAATATATTAAATGCAATTCTAGATGGACCCATAAATTGGTCCAGTAGAATATATCAAGTGATCCATGCAACTCTGTGTGGATTGGGGATCTTGACGGGCTATCTAAATTTAAGCTTCAACAGACATAACCTAATCACAATCAACAAATGATTCACTTAGGTCCGATCCATTAATTTTAACTCATTCCACTAAAGAGCTAAAATTGAACTCTTAAATAAAGATAGAAAAAGAAGATGTTCCTTATTCATAACCCTAGACAATCATATTGGAGATAGTGTATCCTCGTGATTAATATCAGTAATCGCCAAAAGTTCATAGACCGCCTATAACTCTCCAAGTTACCATATTTACTCATATGACCATGTTTTGAACTTGGATATTTTGACTTGTCCAGAAGCCATGTTTTTAATAGTCACTATCGAAAACTCAAGAATATCCAATTACCTCAAAACATCCATATGATGATATTATACTCTCATTTAATAAATGGAGCCATGATGTCCATATCTATAAATGAAGTCCTCTATCGATTAACAAATGAATATCACAAAACTATCGAGGATAGACTATGCTATATAATCGTACTCATTGATAACTCAAATGATACCACTTGCAACCATAAGTCCATCATTTATCTCAGGATTAAGATAGACTCTCCGATTTTCCTGATAATGAAAAGACTATTATCTATTGACGGTTCTAGATAAAGCTTTTCATTGTGATCCAGTTCAATGCACCCAGTGCACTAGATTCTTTTGCTCGAAGACCCTCCGATGATTTTAGACTCATCATATCTCATTTGATCCCACTCAAATGCTAGCAAAAGAATTCTACAACTTTAACAAGGTAAAGGTGCCCAGCCTTTAACTTAAGTTGTGAACATTATTCAAGACTAACTAAAGAATTGTGTCTACCTCATACATATCCAGATGTACGAACAATTCTTCTTTTCTCATAGTCTTTAGACCTTATGATTATTTACTTTGACAATTATAATATTAAACTATAAATGCTATAAGATTTGTTAAACCAGAAATCACTTTATTAATATGAAAAAGATTGTCAATTACAATATTACACTCTTGCTATTGAGCATAATCCTAACAATAAATCCAATAAAAGCAGAATTGGCAGAAATGGTAATGGGAATTCTGGTTTTGTTAGTGGAAATGGGAATGCTGGCCATGGGAATTCTAGTAGGAATTCGGGCAATGGGAACTCTGGCAGTGGGATCTCTGGCAAGACTGGCAGTGGGAATTTAGCTAGGAATGGTAGTGGGAATTTAGCTAGGAATGGTAGTGGGAATTCTGGTAATGGAGTTATTGGCAGTGGGAATGCTGGCTCCTCTGGGAAGTTTTCTAGTAATGGTAATATTAGTTCTAGGAGACCTGATGATGTTGGTAAGGGTATTGGTATGGGTAAACCTGATCAATTGAAGAGTGGTGTCAATGGTAAAGTTTCTAAAGTAGTTAAAACCCCTAGGACTGGTAAGAATACAGGCTTAAGGTTTGATATTCTTAATGAAGAGGGAGATGTGATTATGAGGGAAGGCAGTTCTCAGGTTAGTAACAAGACTGAGGAGGGACGGAAGATCAAAGGTAAAGTTTTCTTATCGGAGGTGACTAATCAGAGAAATCTTTAGGGGAGGAAGTCTAATAAGATCTCCTCACAGAATTCAAAACTCTTGGCCAACAAAGGAGCCAAAAAGTTCAATCCTGTTATTCAAGCAGAAGTGGCTTGTGAGGGAGATAGCACTGTCAACACTTTTTCCTGTTTGAGTATCCCTACCTCATCTGAGCCAGTTTTAGATGATTTTGACAGTGCTACTATTCTTAGGCATCTCCACAATGAGGTGACCAATTTTGAAACCCATTTGTCTGATAAGAAGGGCACTTTTACCCAGTTGATACAGAATAATACAAGCACTAATATGGTGAGTATGGAGAATTTTGAGTCTATAGCCTCTGAGTTAGAAGAGGCGATGGTTGCTATCTCTGAATAGAGATCCGTTCCTCTTTTGTATTTTTCATGATTTGTGTGTGGAACGTGAGAGGAGCGGGGAAACAAATGTTCTCTAGGAACATTGCCAATCTTCAGGGGATGTACCATTTTGATATTCTAGCTGTGCTTGAGCCTAGGATTAGTGGCTCTAAAGCGCTGAAAGTTATTGGAAGATTAGGTTTTTCTAGGAAGTTTGTGGTGGATGCTGAGGGCTTTTCAGGGGTTATATGGGCTGCTATGGAATGAGAGCAAAGTCAAACTCCATGTTATTGCTAGTTCAAGGCATAGTGTGACTGCTCTAGTTAATGATAACAATTCTATGTGGGTCTTTACGGTGGTATATGCTAATCCATGTGCTACCACTAGAAGACTTCTTTGGGGCTACCTAGATGCTATTAGAAAGTGCTTTTCGCTTCCTTGGCTTGTGGCCGACGATTTTAATGAAATTACCAGTCCCTCTGAAAAGAGAAAGGGTAGACCTACTCATTCCAATAGTGGCTTTTGTGGATGGATTGATAGAAATGAGTTGGTTGATTTAGGTTTTCTTGGTACCAGGTTTACGTGGATGACTAAGAGGGGGATTGGTGAGGAAATATGGGAAAGGTTTGATAGAGCCCTCTGTTCGATGGATTGGAGAGTCAAGTTTGGGGAGGGTTTTGTTAGACATCTCCCTAGAGTTATGTCGGACCATTGCCCGATCCTTATTCAACTTCAGAGCAACCAATTACCGAAGACTTATGGTAAGCCGTTTAGGTTTGAAGCCATGTGGCTCAAGCATACGGACTTTGAAGAACTTATTAGTGACAATTGGAGATGTCAGGGGGTTTCGGTGGCTGATAGAATTCAGCATCTCACGGGGATTCTCAAAGTTTGGAACAAAGAGAAATTTGGCAACATTTTCTACAATAAAAGGAAATTGCTAGCTAGGATACAGGGCATTCAGTACCATCTCAGTGTTAAGCCTTCCCGTTTCCTTGCTAATCTTGAAGAGAGTCTCTTGATTGATTATAGGGACATCCTTGAGAGAGAAGAGATCTTTTGGCAACAAAAGTCTAGGAATTGTTGGCTTAAAGAGAGTGATAAAAACACCAAATTTTTCCATCTTTCAACCATTATTATTAGAAGAAGAAATAAGATTGAAGGACTCATGAAAAAAGATGGTTCTTGGACGGGGGATATTGATGAAATGAAGGAAGAGGCTGTGCAGTTTTTTCAGGATCTTTTTATGGAAAGGCATAGTTCTGGTTTGTATTCCCACATTCCCTTGTTTTTTCCTAAGATCAATACAGCTGAATTAACTGATCTCTGTAGGGCGGCTGATGAGAATGAGGTGAAGAGAAGTTTGTTTAGTATATGAGGGATTAAAGCCCCCGGGCCTGATGGTTTTCCAGCCATTTTTTTTCCAAAAATTCTGGTCCGTTTGTAAGGCTGATATCTTGGAGCTGGTTTCGGAGTGTTTCAAGAATGAAAGGGTGCCTAGTTTGCTTAATAGCACTCTCATTTCCCTCATTCCCAAAATCTCTAATCCCACAAACTTATCTCATTTTAGACCAATTAGCCTTTGTAACACCTCCTACAAGCTTATTAGTAAAATTCTTGTACAAAGACTTAGAGGGTTACTTCCTAAGTTGGTCAGTCCTAACCAAGTGGCATTTGTGCTAGGTAGACACATACAAGATAATATTGTGGTTGCTCAGGAAGTGCTTCATAAGTTTAAGACTATGAGGGGCAATAAGGGCTTCATAGCTTGGAAGATAGATCTTGCCAAGGCTTATGATAAGCTCCAATGGAGTTTCATTAAGCTTGTCTTAGATGAAGTTGGCATTATAGGGGGACTGAATAACTTGATTATGAGTTGTATTTCTGATGTGCACTACAAAGTGGTCCTAAATGGTGAATTGACTGATAGTTTTCATCCTAAATGTGGTATTAGGCAAGGTGACCCCTTATCCCCTTACATTTTTGTGTTATGTATGGAAAAGTTGTCACACATTATCCATCAAAAACTCTTGGATGGAGATTGGAAACCAGTCAAGATTTCAAGAGGTGGCCCTGAAATTTCCCATTTGTTTTTTGCGGATGATCTCATACTGTTTGGCCAAGCTTCTCTACACCAGGCTGCAATTATGAGGGAATCTCTTGACTTGTTTTGTGATATCTCTAGTCAACAGATTAGCTTTCCCAAATCTAGAATCCATTGTTCTAGTAATGTCAGTCGTGGGTTTGCTAAAGCTTTGGCGAATGTTTGTGGCTCTCCTATTGCTCTGAACTTAGGAAACTATCTTGGAGTCCCTCTTATACATGGTCGAGTTACTAAGGGAACCTATAAGGAGATCATTGAGAAGACTCAGAAAAGGATGGCCTCTTGGAAAAGTGCGACTTTATCCTTTGCAGGAAGGTGCACTCTCATTAAAGCCGTGACTTCTGCTCTCCTGACTTATGCTATGAAATCTATCAAGCTCCCCATGGAAGTTTGGAATACTCTTGATAGAATTAATAGGGACTTTTTACGGGGTAGCAATCCGGATTATAGGAAATCCACCTTGTTAATTGGGATACGGTTTGTTTACCTAAGAAATTAGGCGGCTTAGGTATCAGGAAGATGAAGTTAATGAACCAGTTTCTTCTTGCCAAAGCTGGTTGGCGTTTGTATCAAAAGAATTGTGGGCTTTGGGGTGATTTAATCAAAGCCAAATATCTCAAAGGGGGTCGTGTTGCCATCCATGATATCTCTAACTCTAGGAGCTGTTCTAGCACTTGGAGAGGGTTTTCCTTTGGGGCTAAACTTATTTCTGAAGGTGTGCATTGGAGAGTTGGGAATGGTTATAATGTGAAGTTTTGGATTGATGTGTGGCTCATTGATCTGGGTAAACTTCAGAGTGTTGCTTCTTGTATTCTCTCGGATGACCAGCTGCAGGAAAAGGTTTGTGATTATCTGTGTGGTAGGGAATGGAATCTACAAAAGTTGGTTTCGGTTCTGCCCTCTGCTGTTGTGATCCGAATTTTCAGTGTCCACATTGTTAACAATGGTAGTGGTGAGGATTCTATGATCTGGGGGCTAACCAAAGAATGGGGAATTTTCTATCAGCAGTGCGTATGGTTCCCACTTCTATAAGGAGGCTGCTGATATTTGAAAATGGAATTTCATTTGGAATATTAAGTTGCCAATTAGAGTCACTCACTTTCTCTGGATTCTCCTTCATGGGAAACTGCTCACTAATGAGCACAGGGCTGCCAAGGGTATTACTGTGGATCTTATGTGTGACAGATGTAGGTCAGATGTTGAAGACTTAGACCATGTGTTTAGACTTTGCAGTGTTTCTTGCAGTATTGGGGAGGACATATGTAAAGATATTACTAGGAGTAGCAAGTATAAGATTGATTGGAATAATTGGCTGTGGGAGAATCTGAAATGCAATTCTGTTTTGATGGATCGTATTCCTGAGCATCTTCTTTTTGCTGTTACTCTTTGGTACATATGGAAATGGAGGTGTGAGAAGGTGTTCAATCCCAACTTTCTTCTTCCTATTGACCCTGGTAAGATTATTCTGAAGTATGTTAATGATTGGCTTGATGCCAATTCTATTGGTGAGATTAGCATTGTTAAGGAGAATAGGTTAATCTCTTGGATCCCTCCTCCTCTTGGTTGGGTAAAACTCAATGTTGATGGTAGCTAAAAGCCTGAGACAGATGCTATTTCTACTGGTGGTGTGATTAGAAATGACATCAAGAGTTGGCTAGCGGGTTTTGCTCTCAATAAGGGATTGGGTACGGTTATTGAGGCTGAAATGTGGGGTGTCTTTGAAGGACTTAAGCTGGCTTGGAGGGCTAGTTTCAGAAGAGTGTTGGTGGAGTCAGATTCTCAGTATGCTGTTATTCTTTTAACAAATCCTACTCCTTTGAATCACCCTCTCCTCAACATTATTGAGGACTGCAAGAAGTTGATTGATCAGAATTGGAGCTGTTCAGTTCATCACATATACAGGGAAAGCAACAGAGTTAGCAACAAAGTTGCGGATTCCATGGCCAACCTTGGTCATTCTTTGGAGTTGGGGATTACTCTCTTTGATGAGCCCCCTGCCCAGATTTCTGCTATTTTAAATGAGGATTGTAATGGGTTGGCTGTTGCTAGGCTGATTGCCTGCAATTAGCTTTGTGTTTGGGCTGCTGTAGCCCCCCTCTTTACCAAAAAAAAATAATCCTAAAAACCTATTTGCTGATATGCAAGTCAAGACTCAAGAGTTTGTATTTTGATTAAATTATTCACTCGCTACTTTTATTCACATAATAGAATGAAAAATAATCTAAATACAATTCAATAATTCAATAAAGCTACAATTACAGAAGCTTAAAAGGAAACTACATTAGCATAGCAGTTTCCCTCCACACAATTTCTAGCTACAACAACAACAACGGCACTGCATTTTATATTACACTTGCTCTATTATAAATGTATGATTTTGCAAAAAACAAGTAGAGAATAATTTCTATACCACTGAATCCAGCAAGAAGCCAATAGAAGTAATCGAGGTGTCCCCGGTTCAGATTATCAGCAAACCAGCTAGTATGGCCATGTCCACCGGTTGCTTTGTCAATGGCTGAGATGAGGAAGCTGCTTAGGTAGCTCCCAACACCAAAGATGCTGAGGTAGAGTGAGAGACCCACGCTTCGTAATTCTGTCGGGACCTGATCATAGAAAAACTCTTGGAGACCAACCATGGTGAATACATCGGCAACACCAAACAGGGTATATTGTGGAATCAACCAACACACACTCATTGGAATAGTCACATTTGGCTTATCAATCAGCCCGTATTCTTTAGCAGTTTCCAGCCTCTTCATCTCCACTAAAGCTGCAATGACCATGGCTATAACAGATAAAAACATCCCTATTCCTATTCTCTGAAGCATTGTGATGCCCGCAGGTTTCCGGGTGAAGCCTCTTGCAACAGGAACAAAGATACGGTCATAGATGGGAATGGAGAGAACACTAGCAAGGCTGATGAACGATTGAAGTGATGAGGCTGGGATGTTGAAGCCTGGTGTAACCGATCTGTCCATGGTAAATCCCTGTTTGGTAAAGAATGTTGATGTCTGCGCAAACACAATGGCATACATCAAGCTTGTAGCCCATATTGGACCCAGCCCGATAATTGCCTTTGCTTCTTCAACCTCACTGAAGCTACAAACCATCCCATATTCCTTTGAACCATCTGGAGCAAGCAAGGCCTTGTTGAGGAACCTGCCAGAGTTTCAGTATAAGAAATTAATCGCACAAAACGTTTTGCTAACTACAAATTCAATGATTTCATATAATAAAGCAAGAAATGCAGTGAGATAAATACAGAAAGAAAGAAGAGCAGTCCTCTAATAGCAAAAAATTGTTGTATGGCAGCATTTATAATAATGGCTACAAGTCCCGTGCTAGTGAATAACTACACAGTTCAAATGCATCTGATGGCAGCGGCAGAAGATAATAACTTCATGGAACTCAATAAATCAATCCAACAAAGCAGAATGATTAGTTTCCCATGACTATTTATTTTCACTAAATCTAAATAAGTTTGAAGGATAAATTATGGTCCTGCATGAATGGAGCTGATATGAATATTTTACTCATCAAAATTCTTCATAGAAACTATCTTGATGCTTTTGTATCATCTCTAAACATTTAAAAATGTTTCCCTTACTTGAATTGCTCAGAACCTTGGTGAGGCAAGGTTCCACGAGTCTCCTGTTCAAGAGCGATTGCGGAAGGAGTAGTTCGCCAGTTTCTAACTGCAGCAACAAACACCCGACCAATTCTCACACACGGGTTTTTCTCATCCCCTTTTATACTATATCGATAAGACTTAGTCCCAAGCAAGAAAACAATCAGTGCAATGGCCATGGAGACACATGGGAGTCCAAATCCAAGACCCCAATTAAGGTTGTCTTGGATGTAGTTTAAGATCGAAACTGTAAAAATAGTTCCTCCACACAATCCAAAATACCACCAATTGAAGAAAGAACTTCTTGCTTTGCATTCTTCTGGGTCTAGTTTATCAAACTGATCGGCACCAAAAGCCTGAACACAAGGCTTGTGCCCACCTTGCCCAAGTGCCACTAGATAAAGAGAAAAGAAGAACAAGATTACTTGCAGTGTGTAAGGAGAACATGAGGTCATTTCATTTGTGTTTTGGCAATCAGAAGAGCTGGACGAAGGTAACATAGCTGATAAAGTCAACAAGCCCAGTCCCTGTAATTCATTCATAATCATTATTCAAGTCAACGAATCGAAACATATCAGAAATTTAAAACCTAACACTAAGATAAGCATTCAAACTCTTTATTAGTAAGTCAAAATGAATATTCCTAGATGTTCCTCCAAAAAAGAACGTAATGAGAATAAATTCAGATGAGTTGTTTTGTGTCTACTGTCTAGTAATTTTAATCTTAAGCTTTTAAGATTGTGGATAACCATTCCTATCCTGTCAATCAACATGAACAACCAAGGAACTAAATTCTCAACATGTTTTCTCAATGCAGATTGGCAAAACCAAACAAAGCAGAAAACCACATAAGCTGTTCTTGAACTAGTGATTACCAATTTGACTTAGAGTTTTGATAGGCCTTATAATTTTTCTTATTAAATTAGCTATATTGCAACTAACATAAAATGTATACTATATTGCAGCTAAGTTGGTTAAAATTAAACAAAACCAAGCCATTGATTCTTGAGTTGTTATGACTAATAGTAATTCTTTCATTTAAAAAAGCCATAATAACAGAATATGAAAAGTGACAACGCAAACCCCTAACTGGATGTGATAGAGACCAAATGCTTTGCTTTTTTTATACAAAAGTCTCTTAATTTAGTAGTAATAGTACTTAATAATATGAATATTTGTATAATTTTAGCAATATACTAAATTCACTTATTTTCATTTGAATTGATAACTTGATAACTTAAATGCAAATACAAACCCCAAATTACAAGTGAAAAAGAAGAGAAAACTAACCAAGACATATATAACAGATGCAGCAACAATAGTCCTGTAACGCCCGAGAAACGAATCCGCAAGAAACGCCCCAATAAGCGGAAGCACCATAGTCGTTCCAGACCAGGCGTTGACGTTCTCCGCCGCGGCGGCCGTCGACTGGCCCATCGGTCCGGTTAGATAGGAGATGAGGTTGGAGCTGATTCCGTAATAGGCGAATCTCTCGGCCATCTCGACAGTGATGATGAAATAGGCCGATCTCCAGCCGCCGGAGCCGGATCTGTTGACCGGACGACCATTGTAGTCAACGCAGCCGTCAACTGTGTCTTGTATAAGCGGAGTTTCGGCGTCGGAGATGGGCATATTATGGAATTTGGAGTAAAATAATGTGATGAGAGTTGAAGAGTCATGTATCTTCCTCGTGAAGTGTATTTTTGTCGATAATGAAGAGCATCTTCAATGCAATTTAGTACAAAATAAAAAAAATAAAAAATAAAAAATAAAAATCTAATGCAATGTTAAATATTATACTAAATTTGACATAAAATATACTATATACCAAATTTGGTACATCAATAAATATTGTTTTTTAAATTATAAAAATACATTTTTTAATTATATTGAATATATTAATTATTTACTTTGATACTTTTAAATTAGGGTTAATTGCACTAACTTACCCTTATTTTATTGGATTTAGTAAGATTTCAAAAAGATGTCCTAAATTAACATAAACAACCATTTCCATCAAGTCAATCCGCTAACTTTAACGGTTGACTAACCTTGACATATGGAAAACCAAATATACCATTGTCACATCATCCCAAACATAAAATATTTTTAATTAAAATTTGATAAATAAAAATTAAAAAAAAGAAAGATAATATATCTACTGCCTGCGGAAACATTCTAAATTCACGGAGGAGTCTTCTTTGCAACCCACAGGAGGTCGATTGTCAAGATTGATGAATATCTCTTCCGGTAAGTAGGAGATCGTCAAAGATTTTTTGTTTCCTACTCCACCGCGGTTACATTATCTTGTTTTTTGTTTTAAAATATTTGATTTTTTAATTTTAATTAAAAAAATATTTTATGTTTGAAGTGATGTGGCAATGGTATATTTGGCTTTTTAAGGGTCAAAGTTAGTCAACCGTTAAAGTTAATGGGTTGACTTGATGGTAAGGGATGTTTGTGTTAATTTAGGGAATCTTTTTGAAATCTTGTTAGATCCAATAAAGTAAGGGTAAGTTAGTGCAATTAACCCTTTAAATTATAAAAAATATTATATAAATTGAATGCATTAATTATATTTGTTGACTTTTATAATTTTAAATAATAAAAAAAATAAAAATAGCATTTCAAATAGAATTATGCTACATTGCTAAAATGATGTGCCAAATATAGTATTTTACTATATTTTTTTTTTTGTGCTAAATTTAGCTTTAACATTAATATATGCATTGGAGACGGTCTAATACTTTGGCTCTTTCTGTCTTCTTCATGGAATCGTGACGATGGATTTCAATGATTTTTCGATAAATACCAAATAACTACTCAATTGTTTTAAAATTCCAAATACTTAGTCAATTTTATATAAGTTACCAAATTTGTTCTCATATTTTTCTCAAGTGTCAAATTGATCCCCGACTTTTTAGAAATACCAAATCGATCCTTGTTGACTGTTAATTTGATTTTGGTTGAAGTTGTAAATTTACTTTAATATCCGTATTTAAATTTCATAAATTAATAAATTTAAAAAATATTAAGTTAATTTTTTTTTTTTTTATAAAAAAAGTATAAGGATAGGTGTAGGTCCCATATCATGGAGGCCTCCTCCACAATTTGGTTTCTCAAATGGTGGAAGTCCTACATGATCTAAACCCAAATCGTGGAGGAGTCTAAAAGAGAGAAAAATGCCGCCCAAATTCAACCCATATAGGTAATGCTGTCTTCATTTGGGCCACGGGTGGAGAGGTCGAAGCTTCCAGATTGCTTGCTCCTAACATTGGTCCACAGTCCACTACTCCACTCAATCTTTACCAAAAAAAAAAAAAAAAAAAAAAAAAAGTTTCTCCTTACAATCCATAAATTATCTATTTACACTCCAATTTAATTATTTTTATTAATGACAATTTTAACTTGAATTAAAATTACTAAATAAGATAAAAAATTCTAAAGACACTCCAAACTAATTAAATTATTAAAAAAAAAAATTCTCTTTCCTAAATCATTAGATTAAATATTATGTATTAAACTCTATCTCCTAAATTTATTATTGCCATATTATGCTCTCTCTCTCTCTCTCTCTCTCTCTCTCTCTCTCTCCATTTTTCAAAAAAAAAAAAAAAATTCCTATATCTATACTTTCTTAATCAATCTCTGATTAATAGTTAAAGAAAAAAAAAATTATGAATATTTTGGTTTTTTATTAGCAGTAATATATATATATATATATTAAAAAGTCAATACAAATACTTTGTTTCTAAAAAAAAAAATAGATATATGAAAACTTGATTTGTTTCAACTAGATTCAATTAAACTCAAAATTTCTAAGACTAATGAAAGAATTAAAGTTTTCTAGGCAATCACATATCTACAAAAGTACAAAAAACATTTTCATATTTCAATTTTTTTTTTTTTTTTTGAATAGCAGGGTACTTGTTTTTTGTGTTTTGTTTTTAATATATACATATATATGGTTCCTAAAAATCAACCTTATTCGTAAGTTTTTTTTTTTTTTTTTTCCTTAACTGTTAGTCTTGCTTGAGAAACAACGAAGATAGAAAATTAGAGATATATATTGGAGGAGAAAGAGTTTAACATGGTAATTAAAAATTTAGAAGAGAGTGTTTAATATGTAATATTTAATCTAATGATTTAGGAGAGATAATTTCATTTTTAATAATTTAATTCAAAAAAGATTACTCTTTAGATGAATTCAAAGGCTACGATGGTTTGTCCTAACTTTTATTAAAATAAAATGGAGTGTCTTTAGAAATTTATTTTTTAAAATGGAGTGTCTTTAGAAAAAAAGTGTCAAAAGATGAAAAGGATAATCTTGGAACAAAAGGGAGTGTCTTTAGAATTTTTTTAAATTTAAATTTTGAGAATGAAGTGTCTTTAGAATAGAAGTGTAAAAAGAAAAAATTGGATTGCCAAAAGAAGCTCAATTGGCAAACACATCTCTGAAAGGACCGCCAAGGACTAAAAATAATGAGTAGCCAACAATTTCTCCGGTCGGCGGGCAACCAATTTTCGATTGAAAATACAAGCGGAGAGAATTTTCACAATGACAACAACAACAATAATAATTAATAAGGGAAAAAAATCATAAATACCCTTATAAACATTAAGGGTTTACAAGTATACTAAACAAGTTGAAGATAATTTTTATATTATTTATATATGTGGACTATATGTTTTGGCTAGAAATAATGAAGAGTTTGTAAAACCATAATAAAATGGTAATTCTCAAATTTTATTGAGATTTTATATGAGCAAAGTGGCTTATATATTAGGAGTGAGAGTTGATTCGAAATAAACAATTATAAGCTCATATATACTCCTATTATGAAATCACAAACTCTTAGTCTCAATGTGTACCCTGAAACTTCATAAGATCAAGGAATTGATGACAAGTTTCTTATGTTAGTACCATATAGAGTCTCATGTACATTGTGATATGTACAATGTCTATCATTAGTTACGCCATAATATTGGTGAGTGGACACTAATATAATCCTAGATTACGAGTACGTTTGGGAGAGCTTTTCAAATAGATCTTTTTGCAGTAGATCTTTTAGAAGTAGATCTTTTAGAGGTAGAGTTTTTAAATGAAAGCCGTTGGTCGTTTGGTTGTCAATTAAAAAAGAGCTTTTTTTAATGAGAGAATTACCAAAATACTCTAGTAAATATTAAATTAGAGGGTTATATTGGAGATTTTAGTGTTATTAAAAAAACACCAAAAGATCTACTTGGAAAAGCTTTAAATTTGGGCTTCTCCAAGTAGACGTAAAACAGCTTTTTTAATCATCTAAAAGCTCTACTGAGTGACAACCAAACGATACAGAAAAATTTAAAAAGAGCTTTTTTAATTACAAAAGCTTTTTTAGCCAGTAGACAAGCTCTCCCAAACGGACACTACAACATTAAGATGTTATTAAGAGGATTATAACATACCTTGAAAGTACGATTAACTACTTAGTGTACATTGTGATATGTACAAGGCCCAATAGAAGTTATGCCACAAAATTGGTGAATGTATACCAATATAATCATAGATTGAGAGGATTGTGATATACTAATATAACTTAATAGTAAGGGAAACTACTATTTATGCTAGCATAATTACACACATATGTGATAGAAATATGTTGTTAGGTTGAGACCGGCATTTTTACACGTACGGTCGCCTCAGTTGCTGAGATAACATGCTGAGATGAGACACATATATATTACAGAATATGTAGGATATATTCTCGCGGAGCTAATATATATGAATTTGTCGCCTTGACTAGGTCAAGATAAGGTTCACAATAAATATACTAATATTTTAGAACCGATCATGATAGACCCTACTATCATTGATACCTGATCAAGCCAAATGTGAGGTCTTAATATGGCGTTAGAGAGGGGCGAGCTTTTAAGAACTCAGGTTAGTCACAAGATTTGTGACTGAACTAAGATCTATATAGTGAATGATATAAAGACATATGCATTCTTATTTAGAATGAAATTCACTGTAACAAGTGTTTCATACCACGTGTGTTATAAGTGATCGATGTGGAAAATGAGAGAATGAATCCCTACTTCCTAATTGTGTAAGTTCCACTGAAGTTTTATATAAACTTCAAATGGTATCCTTATGACCATTCATTCTATCTCGAAGTGACAAGATAATATTATCACTTTTAGCGTGTTATTTATATGGCTATGATAATTCAGCCTATGAGTCACGTCTAGGGTATCAGCTGTTTTGGAGATCAAGAGATAAAGATGGAATGAAAAGATTTAATGAATTTTCATCTGACTTATGAATTCATTGGTTGGCTAATTGTATTTGGAGATACAATTGTGAATACATGAAATGTGATAAAGTCAAGTATAGCTTTTTGAGGGATTAAGTATGCTTTGGACTGATAAAAATTATAAAATTAAATCCATGATACAATAATGAACAATATTATCTCTTGTAAATAGAGAATTTACATTTGAGATTTGAGATTGTTAGCTCCCTTTTATATACATTGATTATTCATAGGTCACATGATGCTTTTACCCGTATGAACATTCTGATGATAACATTTGTGTTTAAAGGCTCAAAGACTCCTCTGTATGTATCACATCTTATGTCATTTTGGGTGAGTGGGAGATGTTGATTGATAACGGTGCACCTATAAGTCGCGCAGTGGAAAAATATATCAATAGTTAAGAACGATAGGTTTTAAAAAATTTATCGTCTTCTTGGGACCTTTTGTATACACGAATATGGGGAAGAGATTTGTTTTCATACTTTTGGAGAACACTCCTTCGTTTTCTTTTCGATCCTTCACCATAAGCCTTCCGAGCTATGTCCCGCGATCTAGCAACTGTGTGTGTGGGCACGTCACAGGTTCCAAGAGCAGTTGAATGGAGGCTTGCGAGATCTGGAAACAACCCCTTGCTTTCTTGCTTGAGTTCGGCCACCTTAAGAGCCAAAAAAAAAAAAAAAAAAAAAAATCTTTTTCTTTTTCTTTCTCCTTGCCTTACCACTCTTGTCTAGAGATGACAATTAAACCCGAACCCGTGGGACCCGCTCGAACCCAACCCGTTTAAAGAGGGTTTAGGTTGGGATAATTGAACCCGTGGGCTGGTTTAGGTTTGAAAATTCAACCTATCACAGGTTCAGGTATGGGTTTGGAAAAAAAAACCAAACCCGAACCTGCGAACCCGTTTGTTTAAATAAAACATAATTTATATTAACTTTATAAAAGTCAAATACTCAGATATCAAAACTATGTAGTTTTGAGTTAAAAGTTAAAAACCCTAAACTCACATCTCATTCTCTTCATTGCTTCACCAACGCCACACTTTCATCTCATCTTCACCACTTATTTTTCTTGCTGTCGATTATTGTTTTTGATGCCACTTCTTCTTCTTGCTGCTGCACTTCTTCTTCTTCTTCATATATGCTTAGACTGTCGTTGCTTGCTCTGCCTCATAACACTGCTCTGCTCATTATTAATAAGGGCCACTAAGAACTCACAGTCTCCGTTGCGATTGCCATCGCCGCCGTGGCGAAGATGGTGAAGCATGTGATGGAGATCCTCTCCTCCAGCTTGAAAACACTTACATAGACTCAATCATGTATGGTATTTGTACTGTATAGTGTATTCACTTTTCTTTTGTTAATCTAAAGATTCTAAACACCCATTTTTCATATTCTATGCATTTGTGAATTGTGATTATGGTTGTGTAAATTGGAAGTCAATTTTTTTTTTTTTTTTTTTTTTTGAGAATGAAAAAAGTCTTAGAAGTTCACGTGTTTGCGAGCGGGTGTAGATTTTGCTAAAATCCACAGGTGAAACCCGAACCCGAACCTGCTACATGTCGTGGGTTTGTGGGCAGGTCTGGATGTCATTTTCTTTCGTGAGTTTGGGTTTGGTTTTTCCCAAACCCACCCGAACCCGGCCCATTGACATTCCTACTCTAGTCTCTCTAGGGTTTCGATTAGTTTATTTTTCCTCATAAGTATATCTTATATACTAGGATCATAGGGTTTAGTAGACGAAGTCAAAATAAGATTCTAAATCCTTTTTAATTCGATCACCACTAGGGTTTGAACCTTTGACCTATTTAGAGCAAATAAAATAATCTTTATTATTTTATTCTTTTGCTCTTGTCAAGGTTCGAAACTGAAACCTCCATATATCAATTAATAATTCTTAATTATTAATATGTCAATTAAATAATCATATTATTTAATAATATTTAATTCATCAATTAAATAATATATTAATTAAATAATCACATCATTTAATTAATTCCCATAATATATTTAAGTTACTTTCATAACACGATTAATTGGACCATCCAATTCTCCGCGAGCCTTGTTACTATCAATCGTAAAGGGCTAGCAAGGGGATTTAATGGACCCACAGTTTTGAGCTCCAATAATAATTAGAAAAATTAATTAAGCTCTTTAATTAATATTTCACAATTATTAACCTCAAAGTTATTCCACTAAAACCCCAAGGTTGTACTCTCATAACTGTAGATGTTTTATACACCCAAATTATCAGTGTCCATCGATATAGCTATTACATATGGTATAATCCTCCACAAGTAGTTCATAATTAAAGCTAGGTCATAAATTCTGGTATAACTCTCTAATTATATATTTTCCTTTAAGTATAATTGATTCTCTAATGAATAATTATATCCTTCATTCCTTTATGGAAGAAGGAGAGTGCTCTTAATTGTTCAAGTCTCGAATCAACCCTTAAAGGAATTACTCATCTACTTCTCGCAAGAAGAAGTGGATTCCACTATGGTGTGCATACATTCCCAGCCATAAGCCAAACCGTGATTCCAAGATACAGAGTTATTGACCGAGAATGCTACTCCGATCTCACCCATAGTATTTCAAGAAACACGATCTAACTCAAAGGAGTCAGTAAGACACTCAGGATTTAGATCACCCATATACAACCATCATTTATTAATATATATGATTCTTTTCAACTAACAGATCTTAGTGATAGATTCATATAGATCATGGCCCAATCCTATATGATCACATCGTATAAAGTGCCTCCATTCTCATAACATCATATGATTAGTCTAGGATATGACCATCGTACATTACGGAATAGACCGCAGCTGTAGATTAACCACAAATAAAGTACCCAGTTTTATTTGCTTTCTATGGACTCTTTAGATTACATGTCTCAAAATGAATTCCTCTGTATATGACATTCATATACTCAGTTTGAGATTACATCTAGCAATCTTGGATGTCAGCACATATAATATAAACGTATGAGTCATGTTAATTGAATGAAATAACTACTTCTTTTATTAATGAATTTATAACATTTATAAATTACAAGCTTTAGGGCATAAATCCCAACAATCTCCCACTTGCACTATAGCATGTGAGACATGTCTCGTAATCCTAGACCCTCTAGGTGACTTTCAAACACTTTAGCCATTAAGGTCTTTGTAAATGGATCAGCATGATGATCTTGCGACGCGATCTTGGTCACGGTCACATCTCCTTTATGCACTATCTCCCTGATAAGATGATACTTCCTCTTTATACGCTTTCCTCTTTTGTGACTTATTGGTTCTTTGCAATTAGTCACTGCACCACTATTATCACAATAAAGTATCATGGGCTTATCCAAATTTGGAACAACTTCCAGATCACTCAAGAACTTTTGGAGCTAAACAACCTCTTTAGCTACTTCACAAGCTGCTACATATTTGGCTTCCATGGTGAAATTAGCAATACAAGATTGCTTGATACTCTTCCACACTATTGCTCCACCACCAAGGGTGAATACTAACCCAGATGTGGATTTCTTAGAATCCCTATTTGCCTAAAAGTCAGAATCTGTATATCCTAACGGGATTAGATCCTGTTCTGAATATACTAACATATAGTTTCTCATTCTTCAAAGATACTTGAGAATAAGCTTCCATAGCCACCCAATGATCTAATCTGGGGTCAGAATGGAATCTGCTGGCTACTCCCACTACAAAGCAGATGTCAGGTCTCGTGCATAACATAGCATACATGAGACTGCCTACTGTTGATGCATATGGAACTCGTTTTATATCCTCAATTTCTTGAGGTGTCTTAGGACACTGTTCCTTAGACAAGTGAACTTCATGCCTAGAAGGTAGATTACCTTCCTTGGAGTTCTCCATTGAGAATCGCACAAGAATCTTGTCGATGTACGATGCTTGAGACAGTGCTAATAGTTTGTTCTTATGATCCCTTATTAATTGGATCCCTAGAACATAATTTGCCTCTCCCAAATCTTTCATTTGGAATTGGCTAGCTAGCCAGCCCTCCCTTTACTTCCGATAATACTCCCACATCATTCCTAATGAGTAGGATATTATCTACATAAAGGACTAGGAAAACTACTTTCTTGTAAATGATTCTTTTGTAAACACAAGGTTCATCAATGTTTTGCTCAAAACCATAGGTTTTGATAGCAGTATCAAACATGATGTTCCAAGATCTAGATGCTTGCTTCCATCCATAAATGGACCTTTGCAACTTGCAAACCTTTTGCTCTTGATCTTGGAACACAAATCCCTCTAGTTGCATCATGTAGATGCTTTCATCAAGATTGCCATTCAAGAATGTAGTCTTAACATCTATTTGCCAAATTTTATAAATGAAATGGGCTGCAATGGATAAGAGTATCCTAATAGACTTAAACATAGCCACTAACGAGAAGGTCTCTCGAAATCGACCCCCTTTTTTTGGGTATAACCCTTTGCCACTAGCCTAACTTTGAAGGTCTCTACCTTCCCGTCTATTCCTCTCTTTCTCTTGTAGATCCACTTATATCCTATGGTTTTATCCCATCAGGTAAGTCTACAAGTTCCCAGACCAAGTTTGTAAGTTCCTCAAGTTTGATTGACTTATTTCGGTGACAAACCACAATTGGGGTTTGAAATGTAAAGGGTAGCTTAAGTGTTAGTGATCAAGCTCAAAGGCCCTCTTAAGACCTCAAGTTGATAAGCACTTCAAAGGTATATCACTTGTGCTTAGTTTTCATTGAAGAGACTTATTTGCACACACACACACTTCTCATGCTTGCTTATATGCTCATTGCTCTTGTGTGCATTCTCTTCACATTTCACACTTGCACTTCTTTGTTGTATCTTGTTGTGTGTTAGTGTGTCTAGTAGTTCATTTCTCGAAGATTGTTTGGAAATGTCCACGCATGCACGTTGGTGTGCTTGGTTTAGCGCGAGGATCGCCTTTGGAGAATGCCTTTGGCTTTTCCTTGGTTTCACCTCATTTGGTGAAATGGCGGTTGTGATCGGTGGCCTGACCGTCAAATGGAACCACCGTTTGATTTCAAAAGTCTCTGGAATGATTCTACGGTTATGATTGGTGGCCCCGACTGCCGATGAGACTTAATTGATTTTAAATATCTTGGTCTCAAATTGGCGGTTGGCATCAGTAGCCATGAAACCGCTGTTGATACCTGACACTCTTGGGTTCAATTCGGCAATTATGATCGGCGGTTGGTGGCCGCTGAATGAAACCGTCGATTGGTGCGTTTCAAGGGTAAACTTGTCTTTTCACCAAGCTTTTTGTTGCCCTCTATAAATATACCATTATGTCACTCTCTTTCATTAAGCTCTTTGAACATCAAGAACCCTAAAAGAGAAAGAGAGATTTTTTAGAGAAAAAGCACAAAGATTGCTCCTTTGATTCTCCAAACTCATATCCATGTGCATCAAACATCATCTAAACATCATCTAGGATTGTATAGGATGTATCTAAGCATGGGTCTTCTTCAACATACATAGTTTGGTAAGTTGAACACCATACTCATCTATTTTAGTGTTTTTACTTATGAATTAATCTTTTTTTTTACTTGTATGCATTTAGATTAAATTATATTTACAAGATTGAGATTATTGTGTTGTTTGATTGTGAGTTGTATTTTGATAGCTATAACATCTAGGATTATTTTATCTTTGATAGCTGTGTTGTATGCCATGTCATATAGCAATATTGATATGTAGAATTATGATTATTGTCATCTTTCATCCTAGATAAACATTTAGTGTAACCTAGCATTAATTGTATAATTGAATATCATGATATTCACTTAGGTTGTTGATCTCTTTAGTGAGAATTAAATCTTGTGGCTAAGGTTGCTTGGTCCACAAGCAAATTGATCTAGGTTTGCTATTAAATGCATGTTGCATAGTAGTGGTGGGTTAGTGACCGTGTAGGGTTTGACGTGGTCAACTTAGGTTGTAAACACCATTACAAATAGTGGATTCAAGGATCGTGTGTGGCGTACATACCAGCCCGTGGTTTTTCGTTGTTGAAGTTTTCCACGTAAAAATCAAGTGTTATTTAATTTCCGCATTTTATACTTGATTGTAGTTTTGACTAGATATGAGTTTTTATTGAATATTGACTAATCAAGAAAAATTGGTAATTAACTTGATTAAAATCTATTCACCCACCCCCTATAGATATAATTAGGCACGCCATAATTGTTTAAGAGTTGGAGTACATGGACTCTATCTTGAGATTCATGGCTTTAAGCCATTCCTATTTGTCATAATCTTCCATTGCATGTTTAAATGACAATGGATCATCCATACATCATCAGAGATGACACCATGTGCCTCTCCAATACCCAAATAATGATTAGATTGTTGTACAACCCTCCCACTACGTTTAAGTAGTAGTGTGATCTGACTAAAAATCGTCTGACTATTAGACATTAATAAAACAACAACTTTTGTTGACTGATCACTAGTTGAACCAGGTTCTAATTTATTTAATACAATCTTACTTCGAGGCTTATGATCACTCATATAGTTTTCCTTAAGAAACGTTACGTTTGTCGATACAAACACTTTGTTTTCTTATGGACTATAGAAGTATCCTCCTCTAGTCTCTTTTGAATATCCTTCAAACAGGCATACTTGTGAATGAGGTTCCAACTTTCCACATTTGTTCTTCAGTACATGTACTGGACACTCTTATATGCAAAAATGTCCAAACTAGCTTTACAACCATTCCACAACTCTAAAGGAGTCTTAGGAACATATTTGGATGGAACTACAATCAATATGTAGGCTGCGGTTTGTAGTGTATATCCCCAAAAAGAATTTGGTAATGATGAAAAACTAATCATAGATCTCACCATTTCCATTAGGGTTCTATTTCTTCTCTCCGCAACACCATTTTGTTGTGGTGTTCCTGGAGCTATGAGTTGGGATACAATCCCATGCTTAACCAAATAGTCCTTAGACTTAGTCAAGATACTCACCTCCACGATCTAATCGTAAAGCCTTAATAGTTTTGCCTAATTGGTCCTCAACTTTAGCTCAAAATTCTTTGAACTTTTCAAATGTTTTCGACTTACGTTGCATTAGGTAAACATATATGTATCTTGAGTAATCATCACTAAATGTGACATAATACTCAAAGCCACCCCTAGCTTTAACATTTATAGGTTTGTAGATGTCTGAATGTATAAGCTTTAGCGATTGTGTAGCTCTAAGCTCTTTTCTAGTAAAAGGTCTCTTGGTCATTTTACCTTATAAACAAGACTCACAGACAAGTAAAGTGCCGATCTCTAACTGACTTAAAGATTCGCCTTTTACTAGTCTATCTATTCTGTCAAGGTTGATGTAGCCAAGCCTTAGATGCCACAGATACGTTTCATTATTTGGAGAAATCTTTTGTCGTTTTGTTTTGGGTTTTTCAACTTTAAACAATTCAGTGTTAAGCAGTGATGCATGAAATGATGGTCTCAAAACATACAAGTTGTTTTCAATCAAACCATAACAAATATTCAAACTGTTTCTAGAAACAATAACTGAATTATTATTAAAAGAAACTGAATATAAACATTCCAATAATCTGGATACAAAAATCAAATTCCTTGTAAATCCAGGAATGTAATAAATATTATCTAAAGAAAGAAAACAACTATTAAATTGAAGTCTGACTTCTCCCACTACCTTTGCTGAAACGACATCCCTTGTTCCAACGCGCATTGAGAAGGCCCCCTCCTCAAGCTCTATCCAAGAATCAGTCCATTGCAAGGAAGAACAAACATGGTTAGTTGCCTTTGAATCTACTATCCAAGGTGAAGACTCATCTTCCACTAAACATGATTCAATGACAAATAAATCTGATTTACCTTTCACTTTCTTCTTCTTAGAGAGCTCTTCGAGGTACTACGAGTAGTTCTTCTTCCAATGACCAACCTTGTCGCAATGGAAACACTTCCCTTTTGCTTTATCGGTTGTGGTGCTCGTCTTCTTCTTTGGACTTGCTTTTCTTGGGCTTAGCCTTTGCCTTGCCAACATACCTCATCCTTTTCTTAAATCCAGAAGAAGATGGTTCAGCAACATTTACCTCACCGATCTTACTTTTGTTGTCCTTAGTCATGGACTCAAAATTTGTAAGCTCATTAAGCAACTGAGTCAGACTGAACTTCAACTTGTTCATCCCATAGTTGCTTTTAAACTTATCAATGCTCTTTGGAAGAGTTGTCAGTATGATGCTCACCTAGCAAGCCTCATCTTGGCCCCACCATTGACTTCAGCTGTTGTTGACGGTGAAATTTGGATTGCCACGCACTCAACAATTAAATCAATTTAATATAAAGCAAGAAAATCAAGAACACATGCAAAAGACAAGTTTTACGTGGAAAACCCTTGAATGGGAAAAAACCACGGCGCCCCTGAGGGCAGAAAAATAATACTAGGTTTTAGTTGCTTCGTTACACTCTCTAATCTCTCACAATTGCTCTCTTTTCTCTCTCTCTCTATTTCTGAACCCCTTCCTCGTAGGATAGGTGATTCTATTTATACATGTTTATTTAGGGTTTCCCCTTGTTGATTTGCATTAGGATCCTTTTCTGTCGCGGATTGGGTCTTCTTTCTTTTTTGCGATTCCTTGTTGCTTCTGTGTTTATGCCGAGTCGGTTCGAGCCCAGTGTGCTGGTCCAGCGAGTACTTTTACTTTCTGGGTACTGTATATCTGGCGAGTACACTTCTATATTCGGCGAGTAGGTTTTTGGTTTTGGCGACCATGCCTTTGACTTCCCTCTGGTCTAAGCTATTTATTCATCCTGACTGGTCAAACCTCTACCTTTTACACGGTCAATGAATGATGTGGCAACCTTTTGTTAGCTCCTTTGATGACGTGTCAGTTGGGCGAGTTTATACATACAACAATACCCCCATAAATACTTCGAGCTGGGCGAATGACTTGTCCTTCCTACTTCGTTTGCCTTTGCGAGCAGTATTTATATTTACGTTTATGAGATTTCAACGCATTTTTGCAATAATTTCTTCTTTTAACCACGCGCTGTATTTATTAATTAATTCTTCCGGTGCACGCTTTCAATCTGAACCACATAACTTCTGGCGTCTCCACTTGCTTGACAGGTGAAGGGACGTTCTGACGGCTCGGTTCTCCCCAAGATGCCACATGTCACTTATTGGGTGGTGACCGTCGCGGTTTGGTAATAGTGGCCGTCATTCCCATTAAATACGCATCATTGTACTTGATTGCTCTTTTTTGAATTTCGAAATTCCCTCTTTTTAAGGCCCGATCGTCTCTCTTCTTTTTCTTTACTTGCTTCATCGTATTTTTATCAGAGCAAAAGAAAGAACAGCTGATCTCCTGCTTTCGTCTCTTTTACTTCTTCGAGAGCTGACTACAATCCTTTTCTTGTGCCTTTTACTGTCGGTCGATTCACCGAATTTCGCCTCTTCTTGTTTCTCCGTGTCTCCTGATCTTTCCTGCATATCTTGCGAGTCTAGGGTTTTCTGGTGAGTTCTCATGGATCCCTCCTTGCGTTCTTTTCTTTTTAATAGGATGATGCAAGCTATGGAGCTTGGTGATAAGTGTACTGCGGACAAAATTGAATCTCTGATTCGCAACTTTCGTCCAGATTCTCCGGTCCCGATTTCTGTTGATATTCCATTTTTGAGAATGCTTCTAATCCTGACATCTCTCCTCCACCTTTTGACAGTGATTCTCCAGAAATGACGAGATCTCCTAAAACTGCAAGTAGTAAACGACGCTCCACTAGGGCTCCTCGCGAATCTCTGCTGGATGTGCAGACGGTCGTTGACTCTGATGTTGAAGATCATCAGAGGGATAGGTTGCTTTTCTCGTCTGCTCGCCCTTGTTCTTTCGATACGGAAGTAAATGTGGTCGGCGAGGGCGAACTTCGTAAATACAAGAGTCGTTTCGATATTCCAGACTCGGTGACTCTTGTGTTACCTGGCGACCGGGCTGTGTGGAATCCTCCTGAAAATGCGGTCGCCATTTATGGAGCTATGCTCAGTTGTGGGGTGACTCTCCCCCTTCAGCCTTTATTGCCAGGTTTTTGGCGGAGGCTCAAATCGCACTGGCTCAGCTCGCCCCAAATAGTTACAGGATACTGATGTGCCTGTGTCTCATGTGGAAGCTGAAGGGTTACGGGCCTCCTACGCCTCGTGAGATCCGCCATTTTTATACTTTGAGACAGGCGGGCAATGGTGGCACATACTTTCTCCTTTCCTCGCCGGTGGAGAACTGGATTCCTGAGGGTGTGGTGAACCCTGGTCAGGTCGAGGTCTCCAGTGACGAGAAGAAAAAGGGCTTCATCTGGGGCTTTCCTACCTCAAATAAGAGGTGGAAAAACAGTTGGTTTTTCGCCAGCGGCGAGTGGGGTCGAAATGTACCTGCCTACAATCGCCACAATCTTTTGGCGAGGAAAGTTCCCAGGCATTTTACATCTCCTGAAGCCTGGTCGAAGGCGGCCCCTACTTTGATGGATAGGGAGGTTTCTCATCTGGCCGCGGCGGCTGTTCTTCCTTTGGACTCGAGGGGTAGGTCCTTCCTCTTGGATGAGGAGAAGATGATTTCTTCTGAAATCTTTACTCGGCTTCACGCAAGGCTCCCTCGCCGTAAGTTTCACTCTGTTCTTCCTTTACTTTCTCGCCTGATTTTATTCTCTTAGTTTGACACTTGGTTTTATTTTCCCTGCAGTGTGTGATTTTGACACCGTTTGCGATTTGCAAGCACGGGCGGTGAAGAATTCTGAGGCTGCCAGCAAGAGGCATGCTGCTGGTTTGGCTAAGGATGGAATTGCTAGTCCTGACGGTGATGATCACTCAGACGGCGGCGAAGAGGCTGGTGATGCTTCTAGGGGGGGTGCTGTGAATACTCCCGCTGCAACTGCAGCTGTTACCCCCAGCCGTAAAGGCAAAGAGAAAGCAGGTGCTTCAAGGGGGGTCGGCAGTGCTGACAGGAGGCGTGCTGAGTCAGGGCCATCGCCTGCTCGCCCGAAGGTTGTCGCGAGTACTCCCGCTGCGGCTTCTACTCCTGCTGTGAGTACTGCTGCGACTGTTCCTGCTACCACAACCCTCAATCGTAAGGGAAAGGAGAAGGTGGGGGTTTCAGGTGTAGCTAGCGACATCCCTATTTTTGACGCGGATGTTCCTGAGACCCCCCTCGATCCCGCGAGTGACTTGGCTCCCAGAGCTAGGAATAAACGCCCTGCTGAAAGCGCTCCTGATCACTCGGCTCGACCTCCTAAACGGGCTTCGCGGTAGTGCAGTTTGTTGTCTCTTCTGATGAGGAGGATGTTCAGGAGCCGGATGTCGCCGAGGTTCCTCCTGCCCAACCGGAGAGGTCTACTGAGGCGGAGAATGTGGCGGCTCCTCCCTCTGAGGGGGTTAATGAACAGACTCCCCCTGCTGCTCCTTCTCAACCAGCTTCTCCTCGGCCAGCTTCTCCTGCAGTGGTTGTGGGCGAGCCAGGTGTCTCAGATCAACCTAGGCCATCTGGCCCATCTGAGTCGACTGTTCGGCCAGGCCCATCACATCAGGCGGGGACCTCTGCTTCCGGTTCGGGCTCGGCCCGTGAAGTTCCTCCTACCGGACCGGTTGAAGCTGAAGAAGGGAGCGTGTCCCTTTTTGATTTTTCTGCCACTGAAATATGCTCCCACTTGGCTAATAATGATGTATATGTCGGCGAAGGCTGGGGGCATGTTAAAAACAAGTCTTGCAATAAGAAGATGGAGTTTTTCTTCAACTGCCACTCCTTGGTAAGTTCTTCACCGCAAATCTCTATGTATTTGTATTTTTTATTCTCCTTTTTTTTTTTTTAACTTTGGCTGTCTTCTTCCTCAGATGATGTCTGAGATGGGCGATAGTTATAAATTCGGGATCAAAGCTTCTCGTGAAATTAAGCGCTTGCGCGAGCAGGCTTCTGTTTTGGCGGCCGAGAAGCTTTCCGCTGAAGAATCCCACGCCCAACAATTTGCTCAGTTGAGAGAGTCCTCAGACGGTCATCTATCTGCTCGGCTATCCGCTGAAGAAAAACTTTCTGCTGCTGAGGAGGAAATTCGCTCGTTGAAAGAGCTCCTATCCTAGAGTCAAGAATCCTTCGCAGCGCGTTTGGAGGCTGAGCGGGTAGCCGAGGAGGCTAAGGAGAAGGCTGAACTGGAGGCGGCGGATTTACGTAACCAGCTATCTTCCCGCGATCTCATTTTTGAAAACCTGAAAGCAGTGCTGGAGGTTGAGTCTGTTGATCGCTTCAAGAGATCCCCTGCCTATGATGCGCTTTTGCTGCGCGAATTTGAGAAAGGCATGAGGCAGGCGAAGAAATTCTTTGCCATGAAGGATCATTCCAATGAGAAAGCTCTAAAGCGTTTTGACAAGTCCCTCCAGCAGCATATGGCCCACGGCGTGGACTCGATTAAAGACCAGATGAGACGATGGAAAGCCCACTGCCGTTATAACCGGACTGAGCCTCATCCTATGCATCTTGAGATTCCCAATAAACGTACTTTCAACACTTACTACTCGGGTCAGAAGGGCAGCTTTTCTGGCTCTGGTGCTGAGCCTGATTTGGGCCCTGTTGCTGGGAGAGATTATGAGCCCTTCATGCCAACGGAGGATGAGGCAGTCATTTGGCCTTCAGATGAGGAGATCGAAGACGAGGAAGATAGCGAGGGCCCTCCTGCAGCCGGTTGATTCTTCTTTGTTTTGGAAGACTATAAATTTATTCTTTGTCCATTCATTTGTAAATAATACAAAGTTATGAATATATATATTTTTCTTCGTTCAGCTGCCTTTGCTGAGTTTTGGCTTTGGCTTGGTTTTCCACCAAGTGCTGTTTTAGCTTACTGTTGTTTTCCATTCAGCTGCCATTGCTGGGTTTTCGGCATACTTAGTATTCGCCAGGACGTATCCGACTATATACCAAGTTTTTATTGTGTTTTATAGCTATATTCAGCTGCCATTGCTGTATTTTGGCGTACTCAGTTTTTTGGCAGGTTTATTCGACCATGCCCTGAGTTTTTATCATGTTTTCATCTTTTATTCAGCTGCCGTTGCTGTATTTTGGCGTACTCAGTTTTTTGGCAGGTTTATTCGACCATGCCCTGAGTTTTTATTTCTCGCCGGTTATCGCTGCAGCGAGCATAAAGCTCGTTTTCATGTGATGTAGCTATGTGTGCTGGCGAATGCCTTTTGCGTTTGGCGAGTCAGAATCGAGAATCTCTTAGTAATAAATTACTCTTTATTGAATACTTCCTGCAACTTTATTAACATAGTCATAAAGAAAAAATGCTAAAACGAACAACTTCTCTAAGCTAAATAGAAAAATAGAAGGAATTCAAAAGAATCTAACTTGTCCCTTAAGGATAATATATCTTCAAGTACTGCGCATTGCATGGACGGGGTAACTCGCCAAATCCTTCTCGAGTAATGCGATATGCCCCATGGCCAGCTATCCCCGTAATCTTATAAGGCCCTTCCCATTTGTCTGCGAGTGATCCTGCAGCCTTGTCTCTTGTTCCCGGATTCACCCTCTTCAGTACTAAATCACCAAGTGTGAACCTCCTTTCACGCACATGCGAGTTGTAATATCTAGCTACCCTCTGTTGGTACGCTGCATTCCTTATTTGTGCTCGCTCTCTTCTTTCTTCTAACTCATCTAGGCCGCACTTTAGCATATCAACGTTGATTTCTGGCTGAAAGAGTTGTACCCTTGGTGAAGAGAACGATGTTTCCACGGGAATAACAGCTTCTGCTCCGTAAGCCATGGAATACGGGGTTTCGCCTGTTGAACCCCTTTCCGTTGTGCGATATGCCCAGAGCACTTGCGGTAACTTATCCGCCCAGCTCCCCTTTTTGGTTGCTAACTTAGCTTTCAGGTTGTGCTTGATGATTTTGTTCACTGCTTCAGTTTGGCCATTCGTCTGTGGATGTGCTGGAGAAGCGTAGTAGTTGTTGATGCCATACTTATCACACAGTTCCCTGAATTTCCTGCCATCAAATTGGGTCCCATTGTCTGTGATGATGGTGTTTGGTATCCCGAATCTGTACAAGATATTTTTCTTCACAAAGCTAATGGTGTTTGCTTCTGTTATATGCACCAATGGCTCGGCTTCTACCCATTTTGTAAAATAATCCACAGCTACTATGGCATGCTTTGCTCCTCCAGTTGCTGTTGGCATTGGGCCGATCAAGTCTATTCCCCACATGGCAAATGGCCAAGGCGAGGTAATACTTTGCAGGAGCTCAGGTGGTTGTCGGATGTTATTGGCGATTTTCTGACATGCTTCACATCTCGCTGCCACCCTTTTGGAGTCGGCGAACAGGGTGGCCAGTAAAAACCCTGTCTCAATGTTTTGTGGGCTAGGCTGGCACCCCCAGCATGGTTCCCACAATTTCCGCTGTGTATGCTTCTTAGGATACCTTCTGCTTCTTCAGGCCCGACACATCTCTGCAGTGCCCTCGAGTATCCTCTCTTGTATAGTTCTCCATTGAGTACCGATATCTTGTTGCTCTGTATTTTAGCCGCTTTGCTTCCAGTGGGTCACTTGGAAGTATATCGTTGATGAGATACTCTTTAATTGGCGTGATCCAGCTGTCCCTCTCGCCAAAGATTGCCCCGACTTCCTTTGTTTTAACTATACTCGGCTGCGACAGGCGGATCATGGAGATATTGTTGGGCCAAATGTTGATCGTGGCAGATGCCAGTTTGGCTAAGGCGTCGGCCTTTTCATTTTCTTCTCTGGGGACGTGAACAATTCTATACTCTTTGAATCTTTCTAACAGTTCCCTTACTAATTCCAGGTAAGTGATCATGCTTTCTTCTCTCGCCTGGTATTCATCTAGTACCTGATTGACAACAACTTGAGAGTCGCTGAAAATTTCCACCTCGTCTACACCTAAGATTGTGCTAATCTTTAAACCTGCTATAAGTGCCTCGTACTCAGCTTGATTGTTGGTGGCTTTGAAGTCAAAACGCAAGGCACATTCGACTGAGTCTCCTTCCGGTGTTGTCAGCACTATACCTGCGATGAGCCATCAACGCGAAGTTGCCATTTGAATATTTTCTTATTTTGCTCCACCATCATTCTCGCACCTCTACGCTTGGTTCAGTGAACTCTGCTACGAAGTCTGCCACTGCCTGGGCTTTAATTGCTGTCCTTGGGAGGTATTCTACATCGAATTCACTTAATTCGATCGCCCACTTTGTTAACCGACCGGATACCTCTGGTTTCTGCAGGATTAACTTCAGTGGGCAGTTGGTGTATACCCTGATTCTATGAGCCTGGAATATGGTCTTAGCTTCCTTGCTGCTGTTATTAGGGCGAGTGCCATTTTTTCTGCCGGCGAGTACCTTGTTTCGGCTAGTAACAGTGCCTTGCTGGTGTAGTATACTGGCTTTTGGATTCCATCTTCCTGTCGTACTAGCACGGAACTTGTGGCTGCTTCAGAAACGGATAAGTACATGTACAATGTCTCGGCTGTTTCTGGCTTTGATAGCAATGGTGCCTGTCCAAGGTAGTCTTCAAGGCCTGGAAGGCTTTTTCGCAATCCTCATTCCATTCGATCCCTTTTCCCTTCTTTTAAAGCTTTGAAAAATGGTAGGCATCGGTCTGTTGATTTGGCTATGAATCTGCTCAGCGATGCTAGGCACCCTGTGAGTTTTTGGACATCTTTCAGAGTCTTTGGCGAGACCATTCTTGCTAATGCTTGGATTTTTTCAGGGTTCACCTCTATTCCTCTTTGGTTCACCTGATATCCGAGAAACCTCCCAGATGGTACGCCGAATACACATTTTGCCGGATTTAACTTCATTCCATACTTGACCAGTACGTCGAACGTTTCCCTCAGGTCATTTGCATGTTTATCTGCGGTAATACTCTTTGTCAGCATATCATCAACATAAACCTCCATATTTCTCCCTATCTGTCTGGCGAACATCTTGTTGACCAAGCGCTGATAAGTTGCCCCGGCGTTCTTCAAGCCGAATGGCATGACCCTGTAACAATACAACCCCTGATCTGTGGTGAATGCTGTTTTCTCTTCGTCAGGCCTGTGCATCTTTATCTGGTTGTACCCTGAATATGCATCCATGAAACTCAACGTCTCATGCCCGGCCGTTGCATCTACTAACTGGTCAATCCTTGGTAATGGGAAGCTGTCCTTGGGGCAAGCTTTGTTTAGGTCGGTGAAGTCGACGCACATCCTCCATTGATTGTTCTTCTTTTTCACTAAGACTACATTCGCCACCCATTCCGGGTACTTAACTTCTCTAATTGACCCTGCGGCGAGCAATTTCGACACTTCCTCTTTAATCGCTGCACTCCTTTCCGGGTTGAAGCTTCTCCTTTTCTGTACTACCGGTTTGCATTTCTCATTCACAGCTAAATTGTGGGAAATTGTGCTTCTATCAATCCCTGGCATGTCTTCGTGGCACCAAGCGAAAATCCCCCTATATTCTTTCAACAAGTTCGTCACATCTTTCTTAACCTGCTCAGCCAACCTCGCTCCAATTTTTACTGTTTTATCTGGTTCCGCTTCATCTAGAATAATCGACTCAGTTGGTTCTTCCTTTTCTCTGCTTGTTTTGTCTCTTGGATCTAGTTCGAAGTTTTCCGGATTATCCTCCTGCGTCTCTGTGTCTACTTCGAATATGTTCAAAGTTTCCATCCCTGTTTTATCTTTGAAGACTGACAAGTTGGCGCGGCGAGCCATCTCCTGTGACCCTTTCAATTCTCCGACGCCGAATTCTGTAGGGAACTTTATTTTCAGTGCATGGGTTGAGGTTACAGCTCGAGCTTTGTTAAGAAACGGTCGGCCAAGTAGTGCATTATACGGCCAATTATGGATGTCAACCACGACAAAGTCTAACAGGATTGTTCGCCGGCATGGTGCTGTTCCAAATCTTACCGGTAGTTTCACTGTTCCTAACGACCTAACCTCTGCGCCACCAAATCCTTTCAATGGTACATGGAACGGTTCAAGATCTTTCCGGTCCAGCCGCAACTCATCATACACTCTGGCACTTAAAATATCAGCCGAACTTCCGTTATCAATCATCACTCGAAGGACATCCCTATGGGCTATTCGAACTCCCACGACTATTGCATCATTAGGCTTTGCATCAATCCCGTCTGAGTCTTCTGCTGTAAACGTTATGGGATCATGCCCTTCTCTCCCCTTCTTGGGGTTTCTCTGCACAGAATTGACTTCCATGCTTCTGCCTTCATACATCACTTCTCGAACTTCCGACATCCTCTCTCGATTGCTCCTCCCAGTGTGAGGTCCGCCGAAAATAGTGTTTATGGCTGCGTTAGGACTGTTCCTCCTTGGACTCTTCCTATCTTGCCCGTTTCCTTGGCGGCTATCTTGGCGACCCCCGTGCTTGTCCCCTTTCAAGGCAAAGTCTTTCAGGTGCCCATCTCTGATCAGGCTTTCGATGTGATCGCGTAACTGGAAACACTTTGAAGTTTCATGTCCATGATCTTTATGGAATCGACAGTACTTGGTTGTATCTCTCCTTGCATTCGCTGACTGCTGTCGGGGGTATTTGGCGAGTCCCTTGTCTTCTACCACAGATAATATCTCCTCCTGGTCGCCATTTAAAGGGGTGTAATGGTTGTACCTTCCTCGAAACTTATTGGCCCGAGTGTTTCCCCTGCTCTCTCTTGAGTATCCTCTTTGGCCCTTCTCATCCTTCTGGCGATCACGTGATTGCATCTTTTTGTCGTCCTTATGGTCTGTTTTCAAGTTAGGCTTGTGCCCATGCACATAGCTACCCCCTTGTGCTACTTCTTCCTCCTCTGCCAGTGCATAATCGCCAGCTATTTCCATCATCTCTTCGTAAGTTTTAGGTCTATCCCTTCGCAGGTCAAAAGACAATCGTCCACTTTGTAACCCATTAGTGAAAGCGGCGATTACAGCTACATCACTGGCATCCTCAATTTGAGCTACTTGCTTCCCAAACCTGGCCAGGTACTTCTTGATTGATTCGTTATGTTCCTGTTTCAAGTTCGATAGATGGGCGAGTGACTTTCTTCTTTGGACACTTCCCATGAACTGCCTTATGAATGCCTTGCTGAGGTTTGAGAAGCTGCTTATGGTTCCGGGTGGAAGCCTTCCGAACCATCTAGAGGCGAGGTCGCCGAATGTTTGCGGGAAGGTGAGACACAGCAACCCGTCATTGGATGAATACTGGGCCATGATATTGCGGAATCGGCGAACATGCTCTTTGGGATCCCTGTTCTCCTTGTACTGCTCAATAGTTGGCATTCTAAACCTGTCTGGAAATTGGGTGCGAGCAATAGCTTCGACGAATGGGCTATCTGACTCATCATCCGAGGATACATTACGTCCATACCTTCGTGCCATTGCTGAAACCTTTCTTGATAGCTCTTGTAAGGTGACATCTCGCTGACCGGTTGGTTCTCCTGCTGGGTCGAGCCTACTCTTGATTGTCATTCTACCATGATTGCCTCTCTCATCTGGGCTTCTTCGATCTTCAGTGCTCTTAGATCTTCTCCGCTTCGTTCTTTTAGATCGCAACTCCCTTCGCGGACGAGGACTCTTGTCCTCAGATGAGATGGACCGGTGTCTCCGCCGGTTTCGCTGGTATGTGTCGCTGGAATTGACCCTATGTGCTCGCACCTGATCTCGTTCCTCCCTGGACTTTTCATTCATCACACCCTTTCCCTTCCTCTGTTTTCTCCCCTCGAAATCCTCAATGTGGTCTTGGGGGGTCTCCTCGGTGGATTGTCTTGCTTGATTGTCGGGAACTGTGATATGAACTTCTGACCGCAGCCTTCCGGGTGGATGGGTTCCAGGGGTGGTTAACTCGTAAGGAGATGAGACTCCTAACCCTATAGGAAGCGAAAGTCCTATTTTGCCGGCTTCGCTGATTAGGTTTACCAATGCGGCTTGGAAGTGCTGCAAAATCCCGGGATCAGCCGCCCTAGTTCCTGGCGTTGCTGCTGATTGCTCCCCGACTGTCACTGCCCTGTCTCCCGTTGGCGCAGCTGGTTCAATAACTAAATCTCCACTGGAGTTACCATATCTGTCGCTGTCGTTGTTCATGCTGTCTGATTCGCAAGGGTCCCTCGAAGTTTTCTGTTCAAAAGCACCCCTCCTTCTAGCGCCAATTGTTGACGGTGAAATTTGGATTGCCACGCACTCAACAATTAAATCAATTTAATATAAAGCAAGAAAATCAAGAACACATGCAAAAGACAAGTTTTACGTGGAAAACCCTTGAATGGGAAAAAACCACGGCGCCCCTGAGGGCAGAAAAATAATACTAGGTTTTAGTTGCTTCGTTACACTCTCTAATCTCTCACAATTGCTCTCTTTTCTCTCTCTCTCTATTTCTGAACCCCTTCCTCGTAGGATAGGTGATTCTATTTATACATGTTTATTTAGGGTTTCCCCTTGTTGATTTGCATTAGGATCCTTTTCTGTCGCGGATTGGGTCTTCTTTCTTTTTTGCGATTCCTTGTTGCTTCTGTGTTTATGCCGAGTCGGTTCGAGCCCAGTGTGCTGGTCCAGCGAGTACTTTTACTTTCTGGGTACTGTATATCTGGCGAGTACACTTCTATATTCGGCGAGTAGGTTTTTGGTTTTGGCGACCATGCCTTTGACTTCCCTCTGGTCTAAGCTATTTATTCATCCTGACTGGTCAAACCTCTACCTTTTACCCGGTCAATGAATGATGTGGCAACCTTTTGTTAGCTCCTTTGATGACGTGTCAGTTGGGCGAGTTTATACATACAACAGCTGTATTGAAATAGAACGTCATGCCCGGGACATGTTCCTGAACTGATGATCCTTCCTTCATACGAGTAATCATTGCGGAACGAACAGCTTCGTGTCGCTTTTGCTCAAAAGGTTGCCCAAACATGGCCTGCAATTACTCCATCATCTCATATACTGTAGTCATTGATTCATGTTTTGAATAAAGCACATCAGTCATGCTAGCTAGCAAATAAATGCGGGCCTTTTCATTTTCTAAAATCCATTTTTCATGGGCCTCATGAATAGCTCGTGCTGCGTTGGGTATAGGCTGTGAAGGACATTCCTCCGTAAGCACAAATTTTAGGTCTTTGGTGACCAGGATTGCATTAATGTTGTTTTTCAGTTTTGTATAGTTATCCTCAGTTAATTTGTAATTGGCAAGTATTTGAAGTAAAGCAGAAAACATTGCTGAAATAAACATAAATATAAAAATCATTCATTCATATGACATTTAAATCACATGTTAAAATATTTGGCATATAATTAAATATGATGCATGAAACATGTTTAATGAACAATAAAAATCCCTAAAAAAGTTACTATGCCACGACAATCCAACATACCATAAGCAAGTGCAGCCTTAGGGTCGGTCAAGTAATTGCATGTCGGATCGATACAATCTCAATTAAATGATACACTAGAATAAATCTTTATTCTTATATTATTTAACTATCGTTTATTTTAGTCAGGATTTTAATTAACAATTTAATTAAATCCTTGTGAGTGTAACCCATCATTTCAGATCTCATGAACTTAACTTAAGAGTTGCTGCCTTAGGGTCAGTCAATGCCAAAATACATTAAGAAATATTATCCGTTAGGAAGTTAACCTTGGTATTGACTCTCATGGAGACCTTCCTTAGGGAGGACGAAAACAAAGCTGTCTCTAGGCCCTACTCAAATCTCACGGTGTTAAACTAACGATGGAGACTGCGGGATATAATGTTATATACCCCTCCCCCATTCACTTTTTGTGGTTAGGGTTTTCTAATGCATCTAGATAAACCTATATTAAATGGCTAAGAAAAATCTAGTTATTTTAGGTTATGTTACTAGAATCTCATCCTATTCACATGAAATAATAAACCGGATTTTAACTATTAAAAAACTAATTTATTATTCGAATTCTAATCTATGTAAACTACTTTAAATAGACTAGAATTATATGTGAGTAGTACCAAGTTTTAACTATTAAAACTAAATCACATTATTTGGCCCAATTATTATTAAGGCCTTAATCATATTAATGTTAATAGTGATTTGGGCTTTACTAACCTAATTAATTAAACTCTTTAAAGAAATATTAGTAGTTAATGAGAATTACCAAGTTTTTACTCCTAAAAACTAATCTCATTATTAATAGCCAATTTATGTGATTATTCAATTTTAATCATATTAAAAATAAACAACATATAAATTAAACGGGCTATTAATTATGTATGATATATTATAATGCAGATGTAGAAACTTCTAATCTATATGGCATAAGTATGCATGACAATGTTTTAATCATCTTATAAATAAAACATACATGAGTTGACTGAGTACAATGAGCTATCTAACTTTAAAAAAAAATAATCTAATTACAAAAAATTAATCCAAGGCATTCCTTTGTCTTCTTGTAATTCCTTTTTCTTCTAGTCCATCTTTTGCTTCTAATGGGCTTTTAACCAAGTCCAACTTGATTAACATTATATATATATATATATATATATATATATATTATGGTAATCCATCTCATGAATCAAGAACTAAGGCCCAAATGTTACATTAACATTTATTGGAGGCCCAAAGTGTTTAAAAAAAAATATATCAGCCTATACACACTTCCGAATACGTAACCCCAGCGTCACGAACACTTAGCCTTGCGCTTTCACGCGTAGCCATCATCTGCATGAAGAGGGCGGCTGTGCGCAGCCTTGCGTGACATTCGCGGTTGCTGCCACCCCTTGCGTAAAACAGCGCATGTCCACTGTAGCCCTTTGCACAAACTAGCCTAGCTAATGCGCTAAGTGCTGTGCAGCAGCCTTACTTGTGCGCATGCCTTGCGCACAGCAGCTTGGCACTACACCATGCACGTGCGGTGTTGCTGTTGCGCAAGACCAGCGCACAACTATTTGCGCTGCTCCAAGCATGCGCACTACTGTGCCTTGCGCGTGTAGTAGCTAGTGTAGTAGCTAGTGCCCTTGGCTGCCATATGTGTGTCCTACACACGCTCGGCTTCTCCATCTCGAATCTTCTTATTCGTACAATATTACATTGATATTACAACAAATGAAAATTTACATAGAATGATTACATCCGAAAAAATAAAATTAATTATTACAACTCGGAACAAATTAACAAAACTCATTGTACCATACAATTAACGATCAACCATGTTTATAACAAAAATATAAACATTATACAACCCTAGATTGTGCCTACACATATCATACATATCGAAAAGAAATTGAAAACAAATATAACATATTTGTGTATATCAAAAATTGGCTCTGATACCAATTGTAAGTCGCGCAGCGGAAAAATATATCAATAGTTAAGAACGATAGGTTTTAAAATTTTTATCGTCTTTTTGGGACCTTTTGTATACACAAATATGAGGAAGAGATTTGTTTTCATACCTTTGAAGAACACTCATTCGTTTTCTTTTCGATCCTTCATCACTAAGCCTTCCGAGCTATGTCACACGATCTAGAAACTGTGTGTGTAGGCATGTCATGGATTCTGGGAGCAGTTGAATGGAGGCTTGAGAGATCCGGAAGACAACACCTTGCTTCCTTGCTTGAGTTCAGCCACCTTAGGAGCCAAAAAAAAAAAAAAACCTTTTTCTTTTTCTCTCTCTCCTTGCTACACCACTTTAGTCTCTCTAGAGTTTTGATTAGTTTCTTTTTCCTGATAAGTATATCTTATATACTAGGATCATAGGGTTTAGTAGACCAAGTAAAAATAGGATTCTAAATCCTTTTTAATTCGATCACCACTAAGGTTTGAACCTTTGACCTATTTAGAGCAAATAAAATAATCTTTATTATTTTATTCTTTTGCTATTTTCAAGCTTCGAAACTGAAACCTCCATATATCAATTAATAATTCTTAATTATTATTATGTCAATTAAATAATCATATTATTTAATAATATTTAATTCATCAATTAAATAATATATTAATTAAATAATCACATCATTTAATTAATTCCCATAATATATTTAAGTTTCTTTCGTAACACAATTAATTGGACCATCCAATTCTCCGTGAGCCTTGTTACTATCAATCGTAAAGGGCTAGCAATGGGACCTAATGGACCCATAGTTTTGAGCTCTAATAATACTTAGAAAAATTAATTAAACTCTTTAATTAATATTTTACAATTATTAACCTCGGAGTTATTCCATTAAAAATCCAAGGTTGTACTCTTGTAACTATAGATGTTTTACACAATCAAATTATCAGTGTCCATCGATATAGCTATTACTTATGGTATGATCCTCCACAAGTAGTTCATAATTAGAGCTAGGTTATAAAGTATGTTATACCTCTCTAATTATATATTTTCCTTCAAGTACTATTAATTCTCTATTGAATGATTATATCATTCATTCCTTTACGGAAGAAGGAGAGCGCTCTTAATCGTTCAAGTCCCGAATCAACCCTTAAGAGAACTACTCATCTATTTCTCGCAAGAAGAAGTGGATTCCACTATTGTGTGCATACCTTCCCTGCCACAAGCTAAATCGTGATTCTAAGATACGGAGTTATTGATCGAGAATGCTACTTCAATCTCACCCATGGTATTTCAAGAAACACGATCTAACTTAAAAGAGTCAGTTAGACACTCAAGATTTAGATCATCCATATACAGCCATCATTTGTCAATATATATGAATCTTTTCAACTAACGGATCTTAATGATAGATTCATATAGATCGTGGCCCAGTCCTATATGATCACATCATATAAGGTGCATCCATTCTCATAACATCATATGAGTAGTTTAGGATAAGACCATCGTACATTACGGAATGGACCGTGGCTGTAGATTAACCACAAATAAAGTACCCAGCTTTATTTGCTTTCTACAGACTCTTTAGATTGCATGTCTCAAAATGACATTCATGTACTCAATTTGAGATTACATCTAGCAATCTTGGATTTTAGCACATATAATATAAATGTATGAGTCATGTTAATTGAATGAAATAACTATTTCTTTTATTAATGAATTTATAACATTTACAAATTACAAGCTTTATGGCATACTTGTGTTGGCCCCACTTGTGCAAGCGGGAGATATTGGTATATATTGGGTACACCCAAGATCGGTCCAACCCCAAATCCATGTAAACCATACTCAAGCCCAAGTCCATGCACCTAATAACTAATGCATAACTGCATGAGCAGTTAATATACAAAAAGTGGGAAAAAAAAAAAAAAAAACATTAAAAGCTATTAGTTGAATACGTGGACATTCTGGGCAATGCAAGGCAACAGAGAATATAAAGAGTGAGTGCATGTGTGCTTGTGTTTACAGAGAGCAACACAATAACAAAATACAGAGAAAATAACAGAGCAGATGTAGATAAAATTATTCTCTCATTCTATTAGAGTGTGGGTATTCGCATTGTGATCAGAGGGAACTTTTTGGATTTCAATATGTGATCGTTCCCTCACCTTCAGTGATACAATGCAGTGTTTGATCCGCTTCTGCTGTACAATTTGGATTCTGATAGTGAACGGTAATCTAAATTTTTCTATTGTTTATTTATTGAATTTAATCTTCACATGGATTACAAAAGAAAAAGGAAAAGAAGGGTGCAGTATGATGAACTTACAAAAGAATTAGATGAATCTTCTACTGTGAAGCAGTTACTGATTAGGGCTGTGAAATGTTCAGAAAAAATAGGGTTTTGTGGGTTGAATCGAGTTTTTATATCATAAAGAATAGTTGCTCTTTTGACTCGGTGCCTTTAAAAAAAAAAAATTAAAAAAAATCTTAAAAGCTCTTCTCAATATTTTTTGGGCTTGTTTGGTATGGCTTTTGGAAGCTTGCTTTTGGCTTTTGAAGCCCAAAAGTCACTTTTGAGGCTGTGTTGGATGTCTTGTAAGAAGAGCTCTTCATGTTTGAAAGCTCTTCTTCGATAACTAAGGCCCATTTTGGGAATGCTTTCTAAACTGCTTTTGGGGCCAAAAGTGATTCCGAACTGGGCCTAGGGTGTTTGGTAAAATTCCAAGGAAGTGCTTTTGGTCACTTTTGGTTTCCCCAACAGTAGTTTTGAAAAGCTATTTTTTATAGCTTTTAGAAAACGGCTTCCCAAGAAGCAGTCATGAAAAGGCAATAGATTGTTGATATATATGGCAATAGATAAAAAAAAGAAAAGAAAAAAAAAAGTAATAATGTGTTATGGTTACACAAAAATAAAAAAATTATTTATTTATTTTATAACATGTTTATGGTCACACAAAATAAAATAAATTATTTATTTTTAAAACATCTTCAATATTTATTTATGTCATTTCTAATCATTTTGTACAGTCAAACACTTTTTACTTACAGTTTACCAAACACATTGAAATTGCTTTTGGTTCTCATAACAATTTTAAAAATCGGTTTATCAAACACTCAGTTGATTCTTCTGACAGTAAATCCAAAAGCAATTCTCCCACGACAGAACCAAAAGCAATTCCAAAAGAGCTTAAATGAAAACACGTGAAGCCACATTTGGCTTTAATGAATTTTTCATATTCCCAATATTACCCCTCTCATAATGAGTAACAAACTAAATTTTTCACTCTGGTTTTTCCCAATTGTTCTTCTTCTCATTCTCAGATAAAGATAAACCATACAGGCGCGTTTGGTAAGTGTTTTTCATTTCTATTTTTCGAAAATAAAAATGAAAATGAAAGTAGTGTTTTTGGTTTCGATTTCGAATTCTAAAAACGCGTCTGGTAACATATACCAAAAGCTATATTTTAAAAATGAAAACGGAAAAAAACGCGTCTGGTAGGTTAACCGAAAATATCAAAAATTAAAATATAATTTTTACTTTTTGTTTAATATTATAACAACTATAAAACAAATTGGTTAAAAATTAACCAATATAATTTTTTTTATTGTAATTTATTTATTTTTGAACAATTTTCATTAAAAGAAGAAGGCAAAAAACGCCCCAACAACAAAACAAACAGCTACAAGAGTAGAATAACACAAAAACACAAACACAGAAAAACCAAACAAACTAATAAGACAACTCTCAACACCCAAAATGCAATACCAGACCCACCAGAAGCAAAAACAACCACCTCAAAACAAAGCGCCTAAAAAAAATGAAACAAAGCAACCCAAACAGCCACAACGAAAACACATTAGACACCCCATTGAACTAGGTCCCCCCGAGAGCTAGACCCCATTTTAGCTAATGAATTTGAAAAAAAAAAAAAAAAAAGGTGGCTCAATAACAACGATGTAATTAGACGATTAGCAACAAGAACATCCCCTACCAAACAAAGGAACCCATCAACATTCAAATCAAGTTCTTCACCAAGTTGGAAATTTTACACCAATAAATCACAATGCCTCATCAAGCTTGCAAATTTTACATCACTTGAATCACATCTCTTACAATTTTCGCTCAACAATCAAATAAAAAAAACTGCCAAAAAAAAAAAAAAAAAAAAAAAGTGAAATGATTGTTGTTTTAATTCTGGATCCAAGATATTTTCTAAAGCAACAACAAATTTAAACAAACTTGGACCAAAAACACAAAACAAGATTTTCCAGTTTTTTTTTAATTTTATTTAAATTAATAAATCTGGAAAAGTTTCCAGATTTCCTCTCTTTAAGATTTTTTTTTTTTTTTTTTTTTTGTTTATTTTGTTTGAGAAGAAGAGCCGATCGGAAGAAGAAGAAGAAGAAAAAGAAGCAGATCGGAAGAAGAAGATCAGAAGAAGAAGAAGATCGAAAGAAGAGGAGATCGGTGGGTCAATCTGCGTTTGGAGGAGCAAATGGCCGGCGAAGAATGAGCAAATCGGAAGAAGACGAAGAGATCGCCAGCGGCGAAGAAGAAGACGAAGAGAAGAAGATGATCTGTTGAATGATGAAGAAAAAAAAAAAGAGGTTTTTTTTTGTTTTTCAAATTTTTCACTTTTAACATTAGTTTTGTTTTCCATTTTGTTTTTATATTTTGAAAACAAAATGAAAATGGTTAACGAATACAAATTTGACTTTTGGTAAATAAAAACAAAACAGGCCTTTTGGTCCCTACCGGACAGCCCCTAACTTTTGGATTTGGTTTGGGTTTTTGAATTTAACGAAGCCATGGCTAATCTGTTAAGAAGGGGGAGAGAGAGGAACGCGAAGGAGAAAATGGTACCTCCACTGCCGACACCTTGACCATTGTCCATCGTACTGGGGATCAGGTAATCTCTAATCCTAATCCCTGACTACAACGAAATTCCCATGAATATTAGATTTCTGTTCTTATCATCATATCTTGAAATCGCATGTGAGATTTGTCTTCTTATCATTGTTGTGATTATCATGAAATTGCTTGATTATTATATCATAATCAAATTATCAATATAAAATCTTAATGTACATGTAGGAATAGGCTCCCAAGTTTCAATTCTTTTCTTTTTTCACCAAGAAACGAATCATTTGTAGATATTATCTCAAGTAATCCGAATTAGCTACAATCACTTTTTAAATCCTTCTGTTGTGTATATCAATTGCGAAATTGTTGTTTTTTATTTCCTGGAAAAACTCTGTACAAATTCCTCATTTCAGAAATATGAAAAATAAGGTCCTCAATCTACATTCAATTGAATGAAGCTCTTTCATATCTATACGCTATTCTAGGAGGCCCTTTGACGCCTCTAGTACTCTACTCCCCCATTAAAATGATATTTGTTGTGTTCAATAATGTCTGCTGAAAGTAGTGTTAAGCAGAAGGGAAAATTAAATTGGTAAAACCCCTTTGTTCATTAGAATTTTAGATTGGGTTGAAAGAGAGAAATGGAAAACAGGGAGATAGTGAGCAAGGCAGAGAAGCTAGTGGAAAGAAGCATGAAAGGCAATGACGCGTCACACGATCCTTCTCACATACGGAGAGTTGGAGACCTGGCCCTCTTCCTTGCTCGTGACCATGGTCTCTCTTCCAACCCCGACTCCATGCTTATCGTAGAGCTTGCTGCACTTCTCCATGATATAGGTATCATTATTCTGCTTCATTTAATCAATTATTTATCAAATGTATCATGTTTCAACACCTTCCACTCTAAGCATATACAGTGTTGCTCTTAATCATCTCATCTGCACCTATTTCCAGTATAACTAATCACTTCACTAACTAATTTACAACCCTTATTTATAATGTTACAAGCAACTGTATAAACTGTCATTTTTTTTTTTCTTTTCGGGTTTCTTTTTATTGTTATCTTGTTTGTTTATGTGTTTTAGTTTCTTAGAATACATTTTCTAAGAAGTTATTGATAATTTCATTTACTAGATTCTTATTGCAGGTACTGCAAGTACTTGAGGTTTGTACTTATCTTTCTTCGCTATATGGGTTTGTTATTAATGTGTCTCTACTTGTTTGTTGAGTGTTCTTACTTATTGCTCATATATATACAGATTTTCTATTATCAGTTCGTCCTGACAATAAATATATTAGGACGAAGAATGTGGACCACTAGATTTACATACTTTGACTCAAAGTGTATGTACTTTCAAAACTTCTCCATAATCTATGGTCTACATTTTTCGTCCTAATATATTTATTGTCAAGACGAACTGACAATAGAAAGAATGCATATTTATATATATATATATATATATATATAATCTTTGAACCAGAGAAGCTTTGTGTCTCCATGGTTTTCTCTATATTTCTTGTTCTCGACTATAATCATTCTTTTCTTTCCTGGAAAAAGGCAGAAAGTTTCTGATATGGTACACAGATTTTGTTTCAAATTTCTTGGGAAGATGTTTAAAACCGAGATCGATTCATCAAAGCAACTGAGTGTAAAAGACAAAAGAGTGTTCCTTTAATGGGTATTTTCTATTTTGTTTCCTCTGTCTCAAATTTATCATAGTCTAAAGCCGGTAAATTTCCACCAGTGGTACAATTTTGAGTCTTCATTTGTAAATTGTAATTTGTTGTTTTCTTCTCCTAGAAATCTCAATTCTTCGTATTTATCCATGTGTAGGTAATCAGAAAATGTAAAACATTTCTCATTTGTAAATAGAGTCATGGTTTCAAACTGTTGTGTTCCCTAATGTTAGTTTATGGTTACAATCTTTTAACTTGGTGTTGGCCTCTTATTGTATAGTATGTTTCATATTTGATTGTGTTCTGTTGTTCATTAGCTAGCAAAGAAGTATTTGACTCAGACTAATAAAGTGGAAAAGCAGAATTTTTATTTTCTATTTAATTATTCCTTTAACTGGTTTGTTACTTGCAATTGTATGATCATCAATTGTGACCTGTTATATTTTAGTATGATTTTTGTCTAGTTTGTGGTATGTAATGAATTTTTGTTACTTTATTTATTTTAGTGGATTTTTTTTGACAAAATAAAAAAGAAAAATGTTATGTTTTATCCCTATAATATTTTTTTTGGCAATTACCGATTAGGTCATAGATTTTTTTTTTTTCTTTAATTCCAAGTTGTTTGCGACTTTTATAAAAGTGACCAAATTGGTTCTTACATTTTTCCCAAGTTTTAAATTAGTCCCTATATTTTTGGAAGTGATCAAATCGGTCTTTCTAACGGTTTAACGGTGTTAAATATAACAGTTATCTTTAACAATTTCAATTAAAGTACGTAAATACCATTTATTTGTCCTATTAGAGCAAAGTTGTTTTGTATTTTGTGTATTAAATTCACCATTATAATTACAACAAAATCCAAAATATTATTAATAATGAAACACCATTTGTAACTTTTTTAATTAATTTTTTTTTTTAAAATCTAAAAATATTTAAATAAGACGATGTCAATTATACCCTTATTTTATAAACAAAGTTACCATTTATTTCTAGTTTAGTCTTTTACCATTTTTATATAATTGTTTTTTTTTTTTTTTGGTTAAATATTATACAAGCACGATTGTCAAAGTTATTCAAAAATCAAAACCCACAAATAAAATAAACAAAAATATACTTGTTTAAAAAAAAAAAAACTTTTTATGTATCATTATTATATTGTTCAGGCGTAAAGTACAATTTTACCCCTACATAGTTAAAGTTGATTGACGGAACTTTGTTAGAGGGACTAATTTGGCACTTGGGAAAAATGTAAAGACCAATTTGGTCACTTTTATAAAAGTTGCAAACAACTTGGAATTTAAAAAAAAAAAAAAAAAATCTAGGACCTAATTGGTAATTGCCTTAAATTTTTTAATATATATATATACAGTCTTTTTATTATCAGTTCGAACTGACAAAAGTTATATCAGTTCCTTGTATGTGGGCCACTGAATTTAAATACTTTGACTGACAAGTACATATAGCCAAGTCAAAGTATTTAAATCCAGTGGCTCACATGCAAGGAACTGATATAACTTTTGTCAGTTCGAACTGATAATAGAATTTATATATATATATATATATATATATATATATATATATACAGTCTTTCTATTATCAGTTCAAACTGACAATAAATATATCAGGACGAAGAATGTGGACCACAGATTTTGGAGAAGTTTTGACAAGTACATACACTTTGAGTCAAAGTATGTAAATCTAGTGGTCCACATTCTTCGTCCTGATATATTTATTGTCAGTTCGAACTGATAATAGAAAATCTGTATATATATAAACATTATTATTTACTTCAATTAAGGTACAAATATCACATTATAGTTGGAAGAAATTATAAAATGTTTCAATCAAATAGACTCCTCTTTTAGAAGGGTAAAAATGTCATATCATTGTTATAAAAGATTTTAAATTGTTGCAACCAAAAAGTTTCAGAAGCTCTTCTTGATGCAAAAGCTCTTCTGAAATACATTATCCAAACAGTATCTGAAAAGCTTACGCTTTTACTTTTCTTCTTCTGCTGTTAAAAGCTAAAAGTAAAAGTTATCCAAACGAGCCCTATGTTTCGTTGTAATTTTAATAGAGCTTTTGGGGATTGAAGAAATTCCTAGAAGCTCTTCTCAATATTTTTCGTGTTTTGTTGTAATTTCAGTAGAGCTTTTTGGGTTTAAATAAGTTCCTAAAAGCTCTTCTCAATATTTTTGCGTTAGGTTGTAATTTAAGCAAAGCTTTTGGGGATTAAAGAAGTTGTAATTTCATCCATCGTTGGATAATTTCCAACCAAAAGTTTGCTCCAAATCACAAATGGTTTGCTGAAATGAATAAGGTGAAAGAAAAGTACAAGTTATCTAAGTCTCGGATTCATATAGCAAAATGTAGAATATTTCTTGTAGAATTGCCTTTCGAACTGTGTTTGTAGCAGTTAATCTCGCCGATTGACAATAATTAAGTCTAACTTTATTAGACATGAAAAACGATTTGAAATCCCTAAGTGGAAATTTTTTTACACATGAACATGATCAAAATTTTGTCAAGCACATGGTGTTTCTTAAACTTTTTATATATAGATATGAACAACAATAGTAAATGGCAACCAAAATTTTGCAATTTGTAGGAAAAAAACATCCTCATTTGATGATTAAGAAGTTCAAACACATTCTTACAATCTTAAGTATTAGTGTTAAATTACAATTGCATTTTGGGTACCACAAAGTTGAGAATCAATAAGCATCACCAAAGGATCAATTGCATGTTCCAGTTGGGCCAATTACAAGGGGCCAAAAGGATCAAAGAAGCATTTAATGATGGGCTGATTCTGAGTTTCTGAAGTCCAAGTTTGGCCCAAATCCGAGCTGAACTTCGTGGGCCTCTACAGAGAGCATCTGAGGTCAGATCGTCTATTATAATATGTTTCCGGAAAGCCCAAGATGAGCCCTACAGATGTTATGAAGACTCCGTCCTCTGTAACAGATCACAATATGTCCAAATTCGGCCATCTATCTTGTTGTGCGAAGAATTGAGTTGAGGAGTTCGAATTTCAGCATATTTCCTAATAAAGAGCTGATTTGGGTGTGAGATACAAGATAGGGTTAGAGGATTCCGAATTTTAGCATATTTCCTATTTTTAATTATTTCTCAAATAAATAGTTGATTTGTTTCCCAAGAAAAGTCAACTAGTTGTTAGTTTTTATTCTTTTACTTTTCTAATTGTAAGGCAATTAATAGCTGAATATTTTATTTCCTTTTCTTTTGTCGTCTAGGGTTTAGATCTTTTCTTAGTATTTAAAGGACGCATTGATGTATTATTCAGCAGATTAGACTTTGAATAAAATATTATTTGAGAGAACTTTTTCTATTGGTTCTTCATTGAACTATGAACTTATCAAGGTTCTACCTTGTGGCGTTTAAACCTTGACTTGTCACTCACCTTCTTTCTTGTTCTTGAGTGTGGCGTCTAAAACCTTCTTGATACCGTTGGTTCTTATCTCCATATAGATAATGGGTCACGATCCTTTATTTTCTTTGTTTTTATAAACTTGAATTAGAAAACGATCCTTCGTTACCGTATATTGGTTCCGGGTCTCACTATTCTTGATGAGGTTCATATCAACAAAGTTGCTTAGGCCATCTCTAACCCATTGCACCAAATTGGAGAAAACTTTGCAACAAATTGCAGCAACTTTCACACCATTTTTTTTTTTCCATCTACAACCTATTGCACCAAATGTTACACTAAAAAGAATATTCCCTAAATATTCACTTTTTATTATTTCTCAACAATTAACATTTCATCCTGAAATTAACATAATATTACGATAAGTTAAGAAATTAACAAATTAGTAAATTAAGAAATTAAATTTAATTAACTAAAATATTTCATTTATTATTAATTGAACTTTGACATTACATTTCATAAAAGAAATAAAAAACACAAAAATAAAGTACATATCGTCATTTAATTCTCTGAATTCGGTGTGTAATGTGAGCTTCTTTATCCTTGATCTCCCGGACTACTAAATTGTTGTTGTCATTTCTGTTGTATTTTTCCTTTTAATTTTTTAATGTTTTTATTAATGTGGTGTGTTGCTTTAATTGTTTTGTTTTCAATTTAGTGTTTTTTTTTTTAATTAACATTTAGTAATTTTTGTATTATATACTTAGTTTTAGTTTATTATAAATATTAATATAAATAATAATTAAATTAAAATAAATATAATCTAAACAAAAGCATTAAATAATGAAAAGGATACAATACAATTGGAATAAATTTAATTGATTAAGGGTAAAACTGTGATTAAACAAAACTTTTAAATAAGGGATATAATCATAATAGATTTTATTAAATAATGGTCAATCTGTAAATAAGTACAAATTTAGAGACTAAAAAAAATAAAGAAGTGCATCAAAATAGCGCAGGAGATTGGTGCCTTTTTTGGTGCTTGCCCTGCTTCAAAATAGCGTAGGAGATTGGTGCCTGGTTCACTGGTCGGAGAGGAAACTTTGCAACAGATTGGAGATGCTTTTAGTGGTTACAACAATGTCTTGTTATATGGTAATAGAAATGTACATTCTTTACACAAGTGCTATCAAGCTACATTTCTACAAGTAAATTCCCTCTTATAAATGTATGATTTTGAAAAATGCAAGAAGACCATCAATCCTATAGTATTAACTCCACCAAGAAGCCAATAGAAGTAATCGATATGTGCCTGGTTCAGGTTATCGGCAAACCAACTATCCTGGCCATCTCCACCGGTTATTTTATCAATCGCTGAGATGAGAAAGCTGCTCAGGAAGCTCCCGAAGCCAAAGATACTGAGATTGAGCGAGAGTCCAACACTCCTCAATTCAGTCGGAACCTGATCGTAGAAAAATTCTTGAAGACCAACCATGGCAAATGTCTCAGAAACACCAATCAGGGCATATTGCGGGACCAACCACCAAACGCTCATTAGCTCATCAAAAAGTCCATATTTTTCAACAGTTTTAAGCCTCTTCATCTCAACTAAAGCTGCAGTTACCATAGACATAGCAGATAGAAACAACCCTGTTCCTATTCTTTGAAGCATTGTAATACCAGAAGGTTTCCCAGTGAAAACTTGTGCACCGGGAACAAAAACACGGTCATAGACAGGCATGGTGACAAGAATCGAAAGGCTAATGATGGATTGAAGTGAAGCCGCCGGTAGGTCAAATCCTGCAATAACTGATCTATCCATAGTAGCTCCTTGCTTGGTAAAAATTGTTGAAGACTGAGCAAGCACAATGCCATACACCAAGCTTGTAGTCCATATCGGAACAAGCCTGAGGAGTGCCTTTACATCTTCAACATCTCTGATGCTACACACCTTCCGGAATTTGTTCGAACCATCCGGCACAAACAAGGCTTTGTTGAGGAATCTGCACAAGTTGTTATTATGAACAAAAATTAACTACACAGATACATATTGGAGCTAATATAACATTTCTCTTACTTGAATTGCTCTTCAGACAAAATTTCCTGAGCTTCCTCTTCAACAACCATCACAGAAGGTGAAATTTTCCGGTTCCTAAACGCAGCAACAAACACCTGGCCAATTCTCACAAATGGGGTTTTCTCATTATTTCTTTTAATACCATACCTGTAAGTCTTGGTTCCGAGCAAGAAAACAAGCAGACCAACAATGATGCATATACAAGGGATTCCAAATCCAAGACCCCAACTAAGGTTGTCTTGAATGTAGTTTATGATCAAATATGTCTGGAAAGAAACAACACATATTCCAAAATACCACCAATTGAAAAATGAGCTTCTCATTTTGCATTCCTCAGGGTCATGTTCATCAAACTGATCAGCCCCGAAAGCCTGAACACAAGGCTTGTGCCCACTGTGCCCAAGTGCTACTATATACAGAGACAAAAAGAACAATATCACTTGGGACTCGTATGATGAGAATTTATTTGTATTTTGGCAATCAGAAGAGCTGAGAGAAGGAAGCAGAGCTGATAAAGTTAACAATCCCATTCCCTGTAATTCATGAATTCATGTTTTCAAATAAATCAAGATAATTATTTCTCAAACATTTCTCCAAAAACTATAGATAAATAAACATCAAGTGTCAGATTTTCTTGTCTAACATCAGATTCTAGATTGTCACAAACTAGACCTGTCCTCCCAATTGTAATGAACCGACAGGGATATGAATTCTCATATTGAATCAACTAAACTTTACATCAATCAAGTTTTTACTAGGGATGACAATAGGGTGAGTTTGGGACAGGGTGACCCTCCCCGTACTCTGCCTCTGCTTCATTTATTTTTTGAAAACTCATTCCTACATAAAACCCTACAATAGATAGAGTGAGGCGGGTATGCTTTTTCCATCCCCACCTTATTTACCCCATTTATCAAAGTTATTTTTTAAAATAATAAATATACAACCCAATGAATATGACATAATATATATAGTAATTTCAAAAAACTATTGAAAATCATTCCATAAACATTAAAAATAAACATAAATCTCAAAACTAAACAAATAAATTCAATAATCTTTAAACATAAACATTGAAAGAAAAATACTAAATAATAAAAAAAGTAAAGATTATATTTTAAGTGGGGTGGGACAGGGATTATAAAATCCATCCCCACCCAATACCAATTGCAGGTTTAACTATCTATCCCTATCCTTACCCCCATAAGTACGGGTTTCCATAAAGCAAATTAAGTGTACTCAGTATTACTTGCTAAGTAACATCTAAACCAACTACAAAAATAGATCTCCAAAAATTCTTCATATGATCTTTAATAATGCAGTTATCAAATTTTAATAATGGGTGAATTGAGAAAGTAATCACAGTGGAAAACAGAAAATTCACCGACTGAATTCGGTGAAATTCATTTACTTGCATTTGAGCAGCTTTGTTCATTTACTTGCATTTGAGCAGCTTTGTTCTTTGATATGAGGTTGACTTGATTTTCTTGTATTTTAATTTTGTATTTGCTTTTGTTAAAAGCATATTTTCTTGTATCTAATAATATAATATTACATTATAAATATTTGAAGGAGATATTGGTTTGGTTTGAAAACCAATTAAAATATAATAAATTTTCATTTCATGTTTGTTTTAGTCATTATGTAAAGTATTAACCAAAAAGTTGCCATATTAACTTCACAGTTAACGATGATTATTTTAAAAGCTACCTCAATACCAAACTGATCTTATATCTATTTAAATCACAAAAAAAATAAAATAAAATAAAATAAAATAAAATAAAATTACAACTTTGTTTCAATACATGCGGGCAACTTACATCATGGTCACAAACAGCGGGATCATTCAATCATATAAAAGGCCCACTTGTGTCGTATGAAGACTCTCATAATGGAATTTGGATCCTTAGCTAAGTTAATCTTTGTCCTGACCTAAATAGATCTGGTGACATGTGTAATCAATGACTATATTTGTTTCACTCTTTAAATGCAGAGTATTATCTTCAAGTGTTAGATCATGAAAAACATCAGTTCAGCAGATGATTCAAATCCCTCGTAATGCTATTATATAGTATCAAAACCATAAGAGAAATGCTAGGTTGCTTAAAACATTTACCCAAATTCATGTCCAAATGATGTGGTAGGTGAGTTGTCAACATTCAATCATTTGATTAAGTGATAAGTGATGAGATGTTGTCAACATCCTACAAGTTTTTTTGGGTAGCCTAGCATTACTCAAACCATAAATGGTAGGTAGTTGATAACTAATAGGTTTCAATTCAAGGTTTTTCTCCTTACAATGACAAATGACAATCCATCCAATATCTATTCGCACTCCATTTTTATTATTTTTTGTTAATGACAATTTTATCCCTAATGAAAATTATTAAACTAAATAAAAAGTTCTAAATACACTAACACACGGTTATTTAGAATACATAATGTCTTATATCTTCTTCATCTTTTTGACATTTCATAAATTTTAAACCCTATAATTTTTTTCTTTCTCTCTCAGATATCTTTGAAGATTTATTTGATTTGAAAGTGACAAAGAATGTTATTATGCAATTATAAGCAAAATTAACTAGAAAGTAAGTTATTAATCAATTTAAAACTTGTAATTTTAATTTTTATCGAAAAGAAAAAGAACTTTTAAAATTGATTTTAATTTTCTTAAAATGATCTTTCTTTGGAAAAGAAGACCTGAAAATATTAAAAATTTATTTATTTATAATATCATGTGTCTTAACAATAACCTCCATGTAATCTTTTTAAAGAAATGAATACAAAAACAAGGGTTTTCCAAATAAATATTTTTACGAAATCATTATTTTTTAAATGAAATTTTTTTAGAAAAAGAGTATAAAAAGATATTAAAAAAAATGGTATTTTTTTATTAAACCAAAGTGTGTTAAGAAATTTACATTTTTATTTTTTTAAATGAAGTGTCTTTAGAAAAGGATTGTGAAAAGAAACAAAAAAAGGATTATAAGAAAAACAATTCTTACTAAAGATACTCCACCTAAAAACTTAAATTTAAAAAAAGTCTAAAGACATTTCATTTTATTCCAAAAGCATCCCTTTATTTATTTATTTTTGACTCATTTTTTGAAAACACTGCATCCTAATAACCTAAATCTTAAAACAAATTCTAGAGATACTTCATTTTGCTTCATTTTTTGATTGAATAGTGAATTTGACAAGTTTAATTTTTTATTTTTTCCTATAGCTTCAACTATTTTTCAAAAATTTTAAGTGTCAACACTTCAAAAAAAAAAAAAAAAAAATGCACATTTTTTTTTCATGCATAAATCAACACTTTTTTTCAATATTTTTTTGTTTTTTGTTGTAAATTATTCACATCACTTCGGAATCAAATAAAACTTTAATGATATTAAAAAAAAAATTAGGGTTTGTGAAATGTAGAAAAAAAAAAAAGTAACGTTGAACTGTTAGAGTCTAGAAAAATTGGTTTGTATGGTGTAACATTTTTAATTTTTAATTTTTTTTTTGGGAATGGAGACACCACCTCTGATTTTGTGCTTCAATGAGGAGTTTTTTGAGTTGAGTTATTGTGTTTTTTTTTTTTTTTTTTTTTTTTTTTTACAAAAAAAATATATTTATTTTTAGTAATTAATTTTTATAATTTTCATTTTGTACTGGTATTTTAAACTTTTCCCGAAGTCAAATTGGTTTAATCTAATAGAAGAGTAACTTTAGAGGTGTTTCTATATAATAGTTAAACTTTTCCATCTAGGTGTCTTGAGACCAAATTTTAAGGGGTCCATAATTTCCCCTTTACACAATCTAACATGGTCAATTGTTAAATTGAATTGCCATTGACTAACAGCCAGTTTTCGAGAAATCGACCGTAGGCCAATCAATCGACTCAATATAGTTAGTCAGCAGCAAATTGAGGCGAAATGGCCAAAATCACCCTTATTAGTAGGTGGTCGATTAATCGGTCAAGTCGCTGATTAATTGGCCAAAAATAAAATAATAAAATATAAAAATATATAAAAAAAGGTGATTGGATTTTTATGTAGGAAAATAGAAAAATAGGTCTAAATTCGCCGATCGATTAATCACCGACTTATCAGCCTAGGCACTAGGCGCTTGGTTTCTGCCCGACTAGCGCTTATCGATTACTAGAACACTGCTAACAGCGGGGTAGTTAAGTGTTAGATTTTGATAAAGTTGATTTCGCATTTGAATGAGCAAACCTCAAAGTTTGGTATTATTTGCTTTTTAATCAATTCAAACTAAAAAAGTTGTTAACCATGTGATGTCCGTACAATTATGAATAAAAGTTGCACACACATACAATTATATCAAATGTCAAGGATGTTTGTGAAACTCTCCCTATATTATTATCATTTTTGAAATCTAACACCACAATCAAATATTATGTATGCAATCCAAGGGTTTGTCACCTTAGTGATTTATCAAAACTTACACTAACCAAATATCGGAACAACGCTGACAACCTCTCTAAATGAGCTTGAGGTGAAAATTAAATGAGTCATTTCAGCATATGTACTCCAATAGTCTCGTTTAATGAGCTTTATCAATTGAGAGGTTGTTTCTCTATCTTTAATAATATCAAGTAACTTCTCTCTTTCTTCAATTCTTATTATATCAATTTTTATGTCACATCAACATTATTATTAATAAATATTATACCTATTAAATCAATATCAATGATAATTATTTCAATGGCTCTATTTGATTTTCACCATATCAAATGCTATTGTAATAATATAAATATATTTTTAATTGAAGATTCTTTTGAAGATGGGCTTACACGTAGGTGTGTCAATCCAAATATCTACTTTCATGCCATCATAGAACATTTACCCTACTTGCAATAGAAATATCTACTTTTACCACGTCAGAGAAAAATTTACTTTACTATTTACCATGGCCGTATGACACTACAAAATTAAAACTCTAGTTATTAGAGAGTTAATTTTTCTTTGGTTTATCAAAATTTACTTTTAAAATTGTTGATTTTTATGAGCCGTTTGTTGAAATCAAAATCCATAGAATCCACTTTCTAGGTAGGTGAGCAGAAAACTAACCAGAACGTATACAACAGAAGCAACAACAATAGTCCGGTAACGGCCGAGAAATGAATCGGCAACAAACGCTCCAAAAAGCGGCAGCAACGACATCGTTCCCGACCACACGTTCACGTTCTCCGCCGCCGTCGCCGTCGACTGACCCAACGGTCCGGTCAAATACGATATCAGATTGGATAGGATTCCGTAATACGCGAACCTCTCCGCCATCTCTACGGCTATTATGAAGTACGCCGATCTCCATCCGCCGGAGCTCGACTTGTGCACCGGCCGGCCTTTGTAGTCGACGCAGCTGTGGACGGTGTGTTCGAGAAGTGGTGCTCCGGCGTCGGAGGAGAGGTCAGAGATAGCCATTTTTTATTTTTAATTGAATTGAAAGCTTATTGTGTTTTGTTATTTATTTGGATTCCGATTGGTGGTCATTTTCATGCCTCTAACGTCACTCGTCACTTTTTCAAAACTAACCATGACCCACTTCAAAACTAATAATAAGAGTTTTATTATTATTATATACACACTTGTGGTGGTTAGGATTCTAAGCAGATATACTAGAAACGATATCTCTTATTTCGATATTTCTTACATTAATGACAATCGATAATAAAGAGAGATTAAATAAATGGAAATGAGATATGGATGGAATATAATAAAATAAAGCCACTTTGAGGTTCCTTATGAAAAGGGATAAGGTATGGTGTTTCCAAGGCAAATCAACTTGTGCAGAGGCAGAGGCACTTGTTGCATGCATTGCTATAAACAGATTGCCATTGAATAAGTTTACCTGAAAGGAATCAGAGGAACATCAAGTCAAGTTCCTTTGAACAATTGTAAATTCTAATATCTTGATATAATTGAACAAAGAAAATTAAACATATATTTACCTTTTATTGATGTAAGTCTTAGCAAAATACAAGTAGACAGCAAATCCTACAACACTGAGCCCAGCAAGTAACCAGTAAAAGTAATCAAGATGTGCCTGATTGAGATTATTAGCAAACCAGCTGACTCCTCCATTTGCACTGCTTACTTCATCAATGGCAGAGACCAAAACACTGCTTAACAAGCTCCCAACACCTAAAACACTCAAAAATAGGGAAATACCAAAACTTCTTAGTTGTTTTGGAACTTGATCATAGAAGAATTCTTGAAGACCAACAAAGGTGAAAACATCTGCCAGCCCAAATAACACATATTGAGGAATCAACCAATAAAAACTCATTGGAATTGTCTCTTTCGGCTTATCAACCAGTCCATAGTCTTGCGCAGTTTTGAGCCTCTTCATCTCAACTAATGCTGCAATCACCATGGATATGCCACACATAATTATTCCTGTTCCTATTCTCTGAAGCATTGTGATACCAGCTGGTTTCGCAGTGAAGGCTCGTGCAATAGGAACAAAAATACGGTCATACATGGGAATGGCGATAATAATGGCGAGGTTGATGAAACATTGAAGTGAAGCTGCTGGCATGTCGAAGCTAGCTGCTGGTGTAACTGATCTGTCCATACTAGCTCCTTGCTTGGTAAAGAAAGTTGAAGACTGTGCATACACAATACCATACACCAAGCTTGTAGTCCATATCGGAACAAGCTTTAGGAGTGCCTTTGCGTCTTCAACATCACTGATGCTGTGTTTGTTCGAACCATCATGCACAAGCAAGGCTTTGTCTAGGAATCTGCAATGAATATTGGAGCTAATATAAATCTTCAGACATCAAAATTATTTATTGAACCTAACCGAACCAATCCTTTGTAAAAATTTGAAATGTCTCCATAGAATCAATAACACTAGACGACTTACTTGAATTGGAGATCAGAACTTTGGTGATGAGGCAAGTTTCCAGAAGCTTCATGATCTTCAACAACCAATTTCGAACGCCGGTTTCTAATTGCAGCAATGAACACCTGACCAATTCTCACAAAGGGTCTTTTCTGATCATCCCTTTGAACAGTAGTAGTATATCGATAAGTCTTAGTTCCAAGCAAGAAAACAACCAATGCAACGACCAAGCATATACATGGAATGCCAAATCCAAGACCCCAACTAAGGTTGTCTTGGATGTAGTTTAAAACCAAACGAGTCGAGAAAGCACCCACACTTATTCCAAAAGACCACCAGTTGAAGAAAGAACTTTTCAATTTGCATTCCTCTGGATCTTGTTCATCAAACTGATCTGCACCGAAAGCTTGAACACAAGGCTTGTGCCCACTTTGGGCGATTGCTACCAGATATAGAGAGAAGAAGAATAAGATTACTTGGAATTGATCAAGAGAACACGATACCATTTTATCAGTCTTCTGGAGATTAGAATTAGATGAAGAAAACGTAGTCGATAAAGTTAACAAGCCGAGTCCCTGTAATCATTCAAATTCAAGTTATAGATTAGATGCATAATTTTGAACCTTTTTCTTAAGGAATCCTGACTAGGTAATCTTATAGAGTCTCACTCTTGCTCTCACTTAAAAGTTAAAACACAAAATTACACTTGAAAGAAACAAAACATAAAACCATCAAATCTTGGATAAAGGGTGAAATACTCACATTTTTTAAAATAGAAATTTACTGAAATAGCCCCTCAAAAACCATGTTTTAACTTTTTGTAGGATAAAATTGCCATCTGGAAGGATGTTTAAGTAATTGTCTCATCATTTAGGTTTAGTTGTCGCACTTGGGCACACGATGACCTTGTGTAGGGATGGCCGTTTCCCTATGGGGCCCCATCTCTCACGGGTCTCCATGGGGTTTTGAGAGTAGATTTGGCTCACAAATAGGTTTTGGAGGTGGGGGCAAACTTAGCCTCCATTTTGTAAATGCGAAGGTGGTGGTGGGACACCCCCTCAAACCCATTCCCCCATTTCTCCCTTGTATATATTATTTTTTTAATTTACATTTAAAGTTTTAACAATTAAAAAAAAAAAAAAACTGATATGTAAATAATATTAACCTAAGTTAGTAGTTACTAGTTAATACTTAATACATGAGAATTTGATTTGTTTTGACTTTTATTGTCTAATAGAATATTAGAAGTATTGCAAATAATAAATAAATGATATTATATTTGATTTTTTAATAAATTAGTTTTTAAATATCAGTGTATTTGGCTATGAGAGCTTCTCCTTACAATCCACAAATTGTCTATTCACACTCCAATTTAAATTTTTTTATTAATGACAATTTTAACCTAAATTAAAATTACTAAACAAGACAAAAAAAGTTAAATACACTCTAAATTAATTAAATTATTAAAAAAAGAAATTCTCTATCCTAAATCATTAGATTAAATATTATGTATTAAACTCTCTCTCCTAAATCTGTTATTACTATATTAAACACCCTCTCTTAATTAACCTTTCTCCATTTTTCAAAAAAAAAAAAAAAAAAAAAAATTATATTTCTATACTTTCTCGATGAAGCTCTGATTAATAGTTAAAGAAAAAAAAACTTATGAATATTTTGGTTTTTACTAACAGTAATTTATATATATATATATATATATATATATATATATATATATATATATATAAGTCAATTAAAAAAAAAAAAAGATATATGAAAGCTTGAATTGTTGCAACTAGATTCGATTAAACTCAGAATTTATAAGATTAATGAAAGAATTAAAGTTCTCTAGGCAATCACATACCTACAAGAGTAACAAAAAACATTTTCATATTTTGATTTTTTTTTTTTTTTTAAAAAGGTACTTATTTTTTGAGTTTTTTATTTTTATTTTTTTATTTTTTATTTTTTAATATATACATACATACGGTTCTTGAAAATCAAGTTTATTAGTAGGTTTTTTTTTTTTTTTCTTCCTAAAATTAGAGATATGTATTGAAGGAGAAAGAGTTTAATATGGTAATTAAAAATTTAGGAGAGAGTATTTAATATGTAATAATTAATCAAATGATTTATGAGAGATAATTTTTTTTTTAATAATTTAATTCAAAAAAAAAGAAAAAGAATAATCTTGTAACAAAATGAAGTGTCTTAAGATTTTTTTTAAATTTAAATTTTGAGAATGAAGTGTTTTTAGAAAAGAAGTGTAAAAAGAAAAAATTGGATTTTCAAAAGAAACTCTCTTTGCTATTTGCCTTGGCCCTCCAAAAGGCCTTCTTTGCCCATGACAACAACGGCATCCAAAATTTAGTTAAAATATCCTGCCCTTTAAATTATATAATTAGTGATTTTAATCTAAAATAGTAAAATGTGATTATTTTAAAAAAGTGAAATTTATATAAAAGGAATAGAAAAGTTTTAGCTTTGTATGAGGAGAGAGAGAAAAAACTGACCAGGACATATACAACAGAAGCAGCAACAATTGTCCGGTAACGGCCAAAAAAAGAGTCTGCAACAATCGCTCCCAAAACCGGCAGCAGCGACGTCACACCCGACCATACGTTCACGTTCTCCGCCGCCATCACCGTCGACTGACCGAGCGGTCCGGTCAGATATGTTATCAGGTTGGAGGCTATCCCGTAGTACGCGAACCTCTCCGCTATCTCCACCACTATTATGAAGGAAGCCGATCTCCAGCGTCCGGAGCTCGATTTGTAGACCGGTCGGCCTCTATAGTCGACGCAGTCGTCCACGGTGTCTTCCAGAAGCGGAGCTCCGGCGTCGGTCTCGTCGGAGATGGCCATGACTTATCCAGATAAAAGTAGTTGGGTTCGTATTACTTCTTACATATTTGTCGGCGCCCGTATTGTCACAAGTCACAACATCAACTTTTTTCCTTTTTATTGACTATCTTCTTTTTATTTAGGGATATTGGCACATTTTTCTCTTAAATTATATGCAAGTTTACATTTTTACCCCTATACTTTTTTTTTTAGGCGTTAAACCTCTGGAACTCACATAAATTAGCAACCATCGACAGAATGGGGAAGAAACCCTTATTCCGTCTTCTAACCTAGACACGTGCACCTCACGTGTCAAATGACTAAGGGAAATTTAGGCGTTTCTAGGTTATCTGTTGGGGGGTACGTTGCAAATATTACAATTGTTTTTGTTCTTTAAAAAAAAAAAAATTCTTATAAATGTATCAAAATATTAAAAGTTATTAAAAATACTAATTATTAAAGAAATTTAATGAATTAAAAAGAATTAAAATATATTAAAATATAGAAATCAGTATTGTTTTTATAAGAAAAAAAATTGAAAAACAAAAACAGAACTACCATCAACATCAGATTCTATTCAGATTCAATACCAAATCAATAATTGAAAAATCAAAAACACCATGTCAAATTCAATTCAAGCCAACCCCAAAAGAAACCTAGCCAAACCATCATCATCATCATCATCAAACCAAAATCTAGATTCATCATCAGCAAACCCAAGCCAATCCTCATTTACGTTCATTCAAAACCCAGAAATCAAACCCATCGCCATCTTCAGATCTCTCTATCTCTCCAACTCTCAATCTTTATATCTCTCCTTTGGTAGCATCCTTAGGCAAATCACCTTGGTTATCTTCAAATTGCTGAGTATTGCTCTCATTGTTGGTCTCTTGCTTGACCTCGGTTTTCTTCTCCTAAGCTGGCTCATCGACATTTTGAATAGGAACCACGGATGATGATGTCATCACCCATACCCCAACCAAGCAGAGACCCATAAACAGCACAATTGTCACCGTCAACTAGATCTAAACTAAAACATCATGATCTAAACTAGATCCGCATCTTACACAACACTTATTCAAACCAAATCGAAACCGTGTACCTTATTGTGGAAAGAACAGCAACAAATTTGATCTGAGACACAGATTTTTGCTTTCTATGTCCATTTCTCTTTTGTATTTTGAGACATGGATTTTTGCTTTCCTGCTTGTTGTTTGTTTGGAAGGATACATTGATATAAATAGATGTCAAAATTTAGCTGTCAAACAACAATTGTAAATGAACAAATTATTGTTTGTTTGGATTTGGGATTTTTTTTTTGGTGTTTGTTTGATTTAGGATTCAAATTTTTGATCTTTGTTTGATTTTGGATTTGAGATTTTTGGTGTATACTATTTGATTTGGGTATGGATATTTGTGGCTTTTTGAAATTTTGTTGTGTTTGTTATTGGAACTGATGAGATGAATCATGAATGTGGTGTTCGATAAAGATGAATCTGGGTTTTTTTTTTTTTTTTTTTTTAATCAGGTGGATTGGATCTCCACCGCCCATTTGAATAAGATGGACGATGGAGATCCAAGCTAGATCTCCTCATTTAAATTTAATTTTTAAAAATACAATTCCAATTTTGCCCTTACATCTGCAAGGTACGTGATGAGAAACCAAACAGAATCACGATTCCATCCCCATTCCGTCGTTGGTTGCCAATTTATGTGAGTTCTAGGGGTTTAACGCCTAAAAAAAAGTTTATGGGGTAAAATGCAAACACACCTATAATTTCATAGGGCAAATGTGCCAATAACCCTTTTATTTATTAATTTAATTGTTTTATTATTTTTTTTATAAATTTAAGGGTAAATTGCACAAACTTCCCCCGAGTTTAAGGAATATTTCACGCAGCGGCAATGTTTGCCATAATTGCACAAACATTCCCTGGAATGCGTTGACTACCGTTAGACTTGATATTTGACTAACCCTAAACAAGTAAATGACCAAACTGCCCCTGATCTAGTTAGTTTATTACTATTTTAAAATAATCTCAAAAATTATTTAATGTAACAATATTGATTAATTAAATTTAAACAAATTTAGGTCTTCCTCTTTCATCGCACTGCTCTCTCATCCCCAATCTCACGCCCTTACGCCGTTGTTCGACGTGCACTGCCTGGTTGTCTCTCGCCGTCTTGATCATTCGACGTCTGTTTCTTGTCGCCGTTCAACACTCGCTGCCTACCCTTGCTTCCTAGTTGCTGTTCGACGACCGTTGCTAGCTCTTTATTGGTTGCATTTTCTAGTGAGTGAACTGGTTTGATATATTTAACTAGATTCCATATGGGATTTTTGGTGAGTCAACTCAGTGAGTTGTATTGAAGATGAAGATGGATTTTTTTTTGGTTAGCCAAGTTAGTTGAATGTTTTGAGTTAACTGTATTGCTTGCTTTAGTTGTTTTCAAGTTGTGCGCATAACATTCTTTTTTGATGGGAATGATTAATGATTCAGTTCTAGTTCATTTTTAATACTGATCTATTTTAAGAAACATTTAGGATCAAATTAACAATTGTGAATGATTTAATTGTTTACCAGGTTCTAAATGTTTACTAACCTCCATTCAATTATGTCGTGCAAAAGAGAAAATGAACACACTGTATGTTCTTACAGATTGAAAATTTTCTATTTCCTCGGAGTTCTTTAATTTTTTAATTATTAATTTTATTTTCATTTTTTTTAATATTAGAAAGGTTTTGGGCTTGCTTTATAATTTTAAGGACAATTACCAAATAGGTCATGGATTTTTTTTTTTAATTTTTAAAAGTTCCAAGTTGTTTGCGACCTTTACAAAAGTGACCAAATTAGTCCTAGTCATTTCAAGCATACCAAATTAGTCATTGTTGACCGTTAACTAAGAAGTTTGACTTTAACTGAAGTTGTAAAATTACTTTAATAATATCCCTGTTTAAAATTGACAAATTAATATAAAGAATTTTAAAAAAAGTTGATTTTTTTTTTTTGGTAAGAAAAAAGGTATCGAACTATATGCCCTGCTTTGAAGGTCCCATGATCTGAACCCAGAGGATCTTGCTATTCTTCACGACGGAATCTTTTTAAATCTCAATTTAAGCATCCAACTCAGTTTTATGCATATGGCCATTGTATTTCTAGGTTGCTGCTTAGTGGTGTTCTTGTGATTATAATACAGGTGTTCTTGTTGATTTTGGAAAAGGTTGCAATAACCTTCTTTATTTTCGTCTTCTTGCAAATGAGCTTGATTTTTTTATTTGATATGCGTGGTCGAATCTTTAAAGGGGCCAACATGCAACCCGATTCATACCATACACTTTTTCACATGATTCAACTTTTCCATCCAGTGTTTTCTACTGTCTGGTCGCAAATGATCTAGGTTTTCCAAAGAACTCAGCCGATCTGGTTTTTCTAGATCGTGAAGGAGCCTCCATGATCTTAACCCATACGATATGGGTTTTCCAGATCGTGGAGATGATCTGAACTCTAACGATCTCCTCAAGTGGAGAAGATCATCGGAATCTCGGTGGATATTTTATATATGGGTGCGGATATTGACATCCATAAATATGATAAGCATACCAATATTTATAAGTACACACATATTTAAAATTTAAAATTAAATCATTACTATGATCACCCATCTTAATGTCAATAGTACCCTTATTTAAATGAATGTATTCATTTTAATATAATTTATTTATAAACCCTCTTAAATTATTAACACACTTAATTTCACAAAGATAAATTATCAAGTTCTCCATGCTCGAAAACAAAGTACAGTTGTAGTAAGTTCTTTGCCATCAACAACCGCATCAAATATCTTTTCAACATTTACAAATCTCAAGCATCGTCTATGTTGATAATAATCAAGTTGTTAATATCTATTACAATAGATTACACATCTTCATAACATCGTTAATCTCCTGGATACACAACGATATGTATTGTTATCTTAAAAAAAAAAAATTACTTCTCATTTTTTGTTTATCGATAAAGTTTATAACACAAAAAAAAAAAAAAAAAAAAAAAAATACGTATCTATGTATTATCAGAGTCCTCTGAAAATTCTTTTTCCATTACTTTGTTATATGATAATGAGAGATTTTGATACTTGAAATATAATTAGGGTTTTTTTTTTTTTATTTATTTTTATTTTTAAAATTTTTTTATTTTAAATAAAGAGACATGGTGTAATTAATGAGTGTACATAGTATTTGATTCATTTTTAATTAAACTAATCTGTCCTTATTGATAAATTTCTATTGGGATATATTTATAATTATTATTATTTTATTAAAATATGGGTGTGCTTATCAAATTATGGGTGTCAATATTGGCACCCTATATAATAATAATAATAATAATAATAATAATAATAATAATATTATTATTATTATTATTATTATTATTATTATTATTATTATTTTATTAAAATATGGGTGTGCTTATCAAATTATGGGTGTCAATATTGGCACCCTATATAATAATAATAATAATAATAATAATAATAATAATAATAATATTATTATTATTATTATTATTATTACTATTATTATTATATTTAGATCTATATAATTATTTTTATTATATAAAACGATTCTAGCTTATTTTTTATTTTTAGTTTTTGGTTTTTATTTTATTTACATAAGTTTAAAAATACTAAAATACCCCTTGACTGTTAAGTTTGACTAACATAAGTTTGATGGAAGGACTAATTTGGTACATGTGAAAAAGTTAGGGACCAATTTGGCTTTTGTAAAGGTCGTAAACTATTTGGAATTTTAAAAAAATAAAAATAAAATCCAGGACCTATTTGGTAATCGCCCTAAATTTAATTTTGATATATTGGTAATTTTAGAATTTTTGGGGTTGTTTCACAAATTCATATAGTTTTAATTATTAATTTGCATGTAAAAGACATTTTTACCCTGTATTAGTTAATCAACAATTAGTCCAAAGTTAGTCAATGGTTAGTCAATGGATTTCAGGAGGTCGGAGGAACTCAAGGATTCCTTCGGCGATTGGAGTGTTAGGTTTTAGCTTGTATTCCCAAGTGAACCCAATGTTAAGCAAACGAGACTCAACTGATGTGAAACTTCCTAGAGACGTGGGAAATGTTTGGAAGTTAGAGATGGTGTTTGAGGGAGGCTTGAAGACTGAAGAAGAACTAAAAAATCGGATTCCAGAAGGAACCGCGGTGACGGCGTATTTTGCACACATCTAAAAAGTTGTGCCAAAAAAGGAAATGTTTTCTTCTGGGAAGTTCTTGTATATAAAGGAAAAGAGACTTTGCATGGAAAAAAGAAGTTCTTGTGCGTAGAGGAGTAGGACTTTACGCAAAACAAGAAGTTTATGTGTAAGAGAAAAAGAGTTTCCTTGTAGGACTTAAACTCCCTATAACTAGTATAAATAGATCCTAATAACTAGGTTATTTGTGTGGAGTCAAAAGAAACACCGGTAACATCAGAGAGTGGGTGGATCGGTGGAGTGAGACCTTAAGGAGATTTGAGGGGGACCCTAAGGGATATCCAGGGTTAGGAGACCCAAGGGATGTCTTGGGGGAGACCCAGGAGGAGATCCATATGAATATCTGGGGAAAGATCCAGGGAATATCTAGAGATCTATAGGGGATAATCGGGGGGTGTACTCGATGGAGGAACCGGTAGGCGTTGTGAGCTGAAAGTTAGGATGAAAGCTCGGTTGTGAGCTGGGGGCTCGGTAAGGCTCGGTTGTTTACGGTTTGGGGTTTGGGGTTTGGGGTTTGGGGTATGTAAGGTTCCCATTTGTTGATTGGCTCATTTCGTGGACAAACCACATGTTGGGGATTCTTGTAAGGGTAGCTTAAGTGTAGGTGTTATTGCTAAGGCCCTTTGAAGACCTCATTCTTGATAAGCACCGAAGGTAAATCTCTATGTGCTTACTTGTCTTGAAGAGATAGTTGCACACACTCACAACTCATGCATATGTTTAATTCTTATATGTTGTGTGTCTTATTTGTGTGCTTTAATGTTCATTAACATCTCTTCTTGCATGTTAGTTTGATTGCATCTTGCATATCCAATTGCCTTGTCATGCTTAGTCTTAGGATTGCATTTTTGCATTGGGTGCTCCCAAAAGCGCTCTACAGAAGCGCTGTACGAATAGTCCCCTTCGAGCGCTGTACAGACCTGATCGATTTAATTCGGTCGCTGTACGAGCACTGTACAGGCGCTGTACAAAGCGCTGTACAGGGCGCTCTACGTAGAGTGCCCCTCTGTTTTCTCGTGAGAACAGAGCAGGGGCGCTGTACAGAAGCGCCCTACGTACAGCGCCCAAGGCAAATATGAGGCCAACTTATCAAAACGACCACACTTTGATTTGGCCCCCTATATATATGCCACTTTGACTTTAGGTCAATTACAAGAGTTCATATTCAGATTTCATACTTAGGATATTTTTCAAAGAGAAGAAAAATTCCAAGAACTCATTTTTAATCACTCAAACATTTTTTTCATGATCATCAATCATCATCTAGCATCATCTTTGATCTTCTAGATGTCATCTTGCATGGATTCTTCATCATACTTTGCTTGGTAAGCTTTTCACTAATATCTTACATATTTTGTGTTTCTCTTAACAAGCAATCTTAATTAATTACTTGTATGTTATTTTATATACTTTGAATACAAGTTTGAGATGAGTATGATGTATGTTTGAGAAGTTGTATTGTGATAGCTAATTAGGTTTTGTGCTTAATCTTGATTAGCTAAACTATTTGACATGTCATTTAGTTTGTGATATCTAGGATTGTTCTAATTGCATATTAATCATCTTAGATAAGCATATAGGGTTTCCCTTGCTCTATGTTGCATTTGGATATTCATATATTCACTTAGGGTTGTTATTCTCTTCATAGAGAAAGTAAGTCTTGTGTGTAGCATCCGGGATTAGGTTGCTTAGATCGCAAGTAAATTGGACTAGGTTCACTCATACCGGGATTAGGTAGGTGTGTGATTACTTCCGGGATTAGGTTGTAATCGTTTTACACATTTAGTGGATTCGAGGTTCGAGTGTGGCTTACTTACTAGCCCGTGGTTTTTACCGTGAGGGTTTCCACGTAAAAATCAAGTCTTATTTAATTTCCGCATTTTATACTTGATTTATTGCTTTATCTAGTTAGGGGTAATTTCGTAATTTTGACTTAATACGAAAAATTGGGTAATAAGCTTAAAATCTATTCACCCCCCCTCTAGATATTTTTATACACACCGTGCTATAATTTGTTTCAGGGTAGAGAGAGAATCCTGGAGTGTGTGTTTGTATAAATTTACTACATATTGGATCTTTTCTCTATCGTCCTGACGACCTGTGGTTTTTTTCCCTGATTTAGGGTTTCCACGTATATCTTGTGTTTGTATGATTGATTTATTTTCACTCATCTTATTTTTCTGCTAGTAAATGTTATTTGTTATGTGTGAAAGCTGTCACTTTTGCGTTCATCGTTTTTATTCCTAACAAGGAGGAAGCTGAGTTCCTCTCGATTGGAGGATGGCATTTTCTTGAAGATGGCCTTTGAAAATGTGCGTGTCTTTTTGAATACGACATAGAGGGTGTGAAAAAGGGTTGTTAATCCGTTATTACCAAATTTTTTGGATTAGTCAATATTACAAATATAACCCAAATTACAAAACAATAATCAAGTGTAATATGGTGTGGAAATATAAACGACACTTGATTTTTACGTGGAAACCCTCAACAAGGAAAAACCACAGGCTAGTAAGTGCGCCACACTCGAATCTCGAATCCACTAATTGTGATAGCATATACAACCTAATCCCAGTTTGATGGCCTAATCTCGACCAATATCCCGCTAGGCCGCTACCACTACCCGCAGGCCTGTAAAAGTTGACTTAGTCCAATTTGCTCATGTGACCACCTAATCCCGGTGTACGACCTAATCCCAGTCTATCACACAAGACTTACTTCTCCGAAGAGCCTAAGTGAATATGCAATGATATCCAAATATGCAATATAGAGCTAGGGTACTCTAGATGCTTACCTAGGATTATATGATGACAATAAAATCAATCCTAGATATGAAAATAGCTATATGTCATGGCATACAACTTTAGCTAAGTAAAGGATAACCAATCCTAGATACAAAGCTATCACAAAAAACCCACAAACATTCAAAAGATTAACTAGTTGATTAAAAAACAATTTATCAACCTAGTTATAAATAAATCACACAAGAATATTTATGGCATAGCTTTTAGGCAATAAAGACCTAATCAATTAAGCTATCAAAAATTAACCCAATCAACACATAATCTCAATCATGTATGTAGAAATTAATCTAAACACATACAAGTAATAAATGAGATAAAATTGATAAGTAGAAACACTAATTATGTAAGATAAAAGTGTTCAACAAATCATACCATGTGTGTAAGGATTCCCATATCTTGATTGGCTTATTTCGTGGACAAACCACGTGTTGGGGATTGTATGTAAGGGTAGCTTAAGTGATTGATATTCCTGCTCAAGACCCTCTCATGTCCTCAAGATTGATAAGCACCAAAGGTAAACTTCTATGTGCTTAATTTGCTTTGAAGAGATTAGTTGCACACACACATTCACATCTCATGCATAATTCATTCTCTTGTATGTTGTGTATGTGTTGTTATTATGTGCTTATTAATGCTCATTAACATCTCTTCTTGCATGCTTTACATGATTGCATCTTGTATGACCAATGCCATGCCATGCATGTTCTTAAGATTTCATACATAGTGACAGGCGCTGTACAAGGCGCTGTTGGAAGCGTTGTTCGTATAGCGCCCATCCTGACCTGATTGAAAATGCATTTTTAAATGTATCAGGTCTGATGCAATTTTGAAAGGCGCTGTACGAGCACTGTACAAAGTGCTGTTCGTACAGCGCCCCTCTATTTTCCCATGAGAATAGAGTGGGGGCGCTGTATAGGCGCTGTACAGAGGCACTCTACGTACAGCGCCCAAGGCAAAAATAGGTGTTACTTTTCAAAACGACCACACTTTGATTTGACACCATATATGTATGCCACTTTGACTTTAGGTCAATTAAGTGAGTTGATTTTCTGATTTCATACTTAGAACATTTTTCAAGCAAAGAAAAATACAAAAGAACTCACCTTTAACCACTCAAATCAAATCCTTTGTGCATCAAATTTCATATTGCATCTTCTATGTCTATATAGAAAGCATCCATGTATGGGTTTGCATCATCACAACTTGCTTGGTAAGATTTTGATTAAGTTCATCTTATTTTAGTATTTTTACTATCAAGCTATTCTCTTTTAATTTACTTGTATGTTTTGATCATATGATAAATACAAGAATAGAGAATTAATTGTGATGAATTGATTGAGTGTTGTATTGTGATAGCTAATTAGGTTTTTGACTAATCTTGATTAGCTAAGCTATTTGACATGTCATCTAGCTCTTGATATCTAGGGTTGATTTAATTGAATATATTATCATCCTAGATAAGCATCTAAGGTTCCCTAGCCTTGTTTGTTATTTGAATATTCATACATATTCACATAGGTTGTATAATCTCTTCATAGAGAATTAAGTCTTGGGGCTAAGGTTGCTTAGGTCTCAAGCAAATTGGACTGGAGCCACTTTTAAAGGCCCGTGTGGTAGAAGTGGGGGGTTATTGACCGGAGTGTTAGACGATGTCTACATAGGTTGTAAACTCCATTTCAATTAGTGGATTTCAAGGTCCGAGTGTGGCACACTAAACAGCTCGTGGTTTTTCCCAGTGGTTGGGTTTCCATGTATACATCAAGTGTTATTTAAATTCCGCACTATATTACACTTGCTTGTATTTTTGACTAGTAGGGGCATTTTCGTAAAATTGACTTGCATGCGAAAATTGGGTAATAATTGTTAAAATCTATTCACACCCCCTCTAGATTAATATATTGAACACACATTGAGAACTTTCAATGTGTATTGAAGAAGACCCATGCATTAGCACATGCTAGATGAACCTAGATGATGCCTAGATGATGATTTGTGCATGTGGGAATGGGTTTAGAGAGATAAAGATGTAATCTTTAAGCTTTTTCTCTCAAGTCTCTTTTTCTCTCTCGAGAATATGGAGCCTCTCTCTCTAGGGTTTGATTTTGTGGCTCAGCCCTCAAAATGATGAGAAAGATATGTATTTATAATGCCCAAGTGAAACTATGTCGTTTTGGAAGAAATGGAAAAATTATGGGCATTTTCGCGGTATTCGCGTTAGTGCAACAACTCATGATTCGAGCACTTCGAAACATGACCAAAAGATATCGGAACCTTTCATATTATATATCATTGGAAAGGTATGGATGTCCACTTTCTACTCGTTTTTACAGAATGACATTTCGATGTCTGTAGAAAAATTTATGGTTAATTGAGTGACCAAAGGTCAGAAACGGACAACAACAGAGTTGCCATGTTTTGGTTAAAACTTTGGAGATTTTAAAACCAATCCAAACGGTCATGAAATATTATGAATAATATACTGTTGGAAAGGTATGGATGTCTAGTTTGTTTAGAATTTTACAAAACTCAATTTCAATCTTTTTATAAAAAGTTATGGTCACACGACCATACAAAGGTCAGTTTTGAAAAACATTTAAAACATTGAAATCTAATCTTTTGAGACTAGACACTTTACTCCAAACAACCAAAACAAAACTACCACTTATCCAAGAGAAGAATGAGACCTTCTCAAGTGGTCAACCATCGCGCTAAGACATGCCACCATCGTGCAAGCGTGGACGTTTCCGATCAGACAAACGGAATCGAATTACACCACACTTAAGACTAATCATGAAGTGCAAGTGTGGGAAGTGAATGCATCCTAATGCCTAAACATATCATGGCATTTCAATGAACAAGATGCAATCACTTAAACATGCATGAATAGAATTCATGGCTTTGCATCCTAATGCCTAAACATGTCATGACATTTCAATGAACAAGATGCAATCAAATAAAACATGCAAGAAGAGATGTTCAAGAACATGCATGCACACATATAAAACACACAACATACAAGAATAAGATTTATGCATGAGTTGTGTGTGTGTGCAACTAGATCTCTTCAAAGCAAGTAAGCACTAGAATTTACCTTTGGTGCTTCTTCTCTTGAGGTCTTGAGAGGGCCTTGGTTGTGTAAAACACCAACCATCAAATACCTAAGCTACCCTTACATCAAGCCTCAATATGTGGTTTGTCCACGAAATAAGCCAATCAATAGATGAGAATCCTTACAGCCTCCTTCATTTTTATTTTAAATAAGAAAATAAATTGATTGAGAAGAAATTTTCTTGGTAGAACTTAGATGGAAAGAAAAGGAACAAAGAACGACTATGAACAGAGCAGAATAAAAGAGTAGATGTGGAGAAATCTGTAATGTCGTAGAGAGAGAGAGAGAGAGAGAGAGAGAGAGAGAGAGAGAGAGAGAGGAAATTTCTAATGTGGCAGTAATTATGTTAGGTTTGTAAAATTATTGACATGGTGAAATTTGACCGGCGGACATTCCAACTCACCTCTTATACCAAATGTCACTCTTTAATTCATTAGGTCCATCTCACCAACATCAGCTATGAGACATGTTAGCGAACAAACGTCATTAAATGCGTGGAAGCGTTGCCGGATAGAACACAAACAAATGATAAAGAAAAGATAAGATGAAGAGAAGTAATCAATCCAATCAAACACAACACAAGAATTTATGTGGTAACCCAAATCAGGGAAAAAACCACGACCGTCAAGATGACAAGAGAAAGTTTCAATATGTAGTAAATTGTTATAACCACAAACTCAGAATTCTCTCTCTAAAATACCCCAAACCTGATTACACACAATGCTCACTTTGAGATCTCTCTAGTATTTGCTATTTTGCTCCACACATAATAACCTAGCTATTATGGTCTATTTATATGAATTACAGGGAGTTTAAACTAATAAGGAAATCTATCACCTAGTTGTACAAAATTTACTTGTTTCACATAAATACTATTCCTCTTTATGATAAGTCTTCTTGTAAGGAGAAATCCTTTTCCTATAATCATTAGAACTTCTAGAAACAACATATTTCCTAATCCATGAATATTTCCTAATTTGACGCATGCTTGTGATTGACTATGATTCAAGTTGCAGTTGGCCACCCACTTTCTAAACTGTGTTAAACTTGACCACTCAAAAAACCGTGATCCATGCGCTACATCATTGTCGATCACTGTTGGTACCGTTGTGAAAGCCATAGCGGTATCCACTGGAATTGAACCGTTTTCAGTTCCACTGTGAAAACTGCAAGTGAGAACGTCATTAAATGCGTGGAAGCGTTGCCAGATAGAACACAAACAAATGATAAAGAAAAGATAAGATGAAGAGAAGTAATCAATCCAATCAAACACAACACAAGAATTTATGTGGAAACCCAAATCAGGGAAAAAACCACGACCGTCAAGATGACAAGAGAAAGTTTCAATATGTAGTAAATTATTATAACCACAAACACAGAATTCTCTCTCTAAAATACCCCAAACCTGATTACACACAATGCTTACTTTGAGATCTCTCTAGTATTTGCTATTTTGCTCCACACATAATAACCTAGCTATTATAGTCTATTTATATGAATTACAGGGAGTTTAAACTAACAAGGAAATCTATCACCTAGTTGTACAAAATTGACTTGTTTCACATAAATACTATTCCTCTTTATGATAAGTCTTCTTGTAAGGAGAAATCCTTTTCCTATAATCATTAGAACTTCTAGAAATAACATATTTCCTAATCCATGAATATTTCCTAATTTGATGCATGCTTATGATTGACTATGATTCAAGTTGCAGTTGGCCACCCACTTTCTAAACTGTGTTGAACTTGACCACTCAAAAAACCGTGATCCATGTGCTACATCATCGTCGATCGCTGTTGGTACCGTTGTGAAAGCCATAGCGGTATCCATTGGAATTGAACCGTTTTCAGTTCCGCTGTGAAAACTGCAAGTGCCTCACTTTTGATTGGCGTATTTCGCTAACAAAATCACAATGGGGTTCAATTTGTAAAGGTAGCTTAGGATTGAAGAAATCCTCATCAAGTGCCAAAAGACCTCATTGTGGAATCAAGAGCTTCAAGGAAGGTAGATTCTTGACTTAACTCTAATTGAAGAGATTTAGTTGCACACACTCACCTCTCTAGCATGCATATGTGATTATTGATTTTTGGGTATATGATCTCCACTCACACATCTGCACAATTGCATGTATTTTCTATGTGAGAAGCTGCTGAGAAGGCCCAGCCCTTCTCTGTCGCGGTTGCCGCCATCATTGGCATACCGCGGCACTCAAGCGACAGAGATGTGTTATCTCTACCGCGGTACTTGTCGCGGTTGGATAACCGCGGCAGTCTAGCGACAGAGACCTAATGTCTCTGCCGCGGTGCAACTGTCGCGGTCGGACCAACTGCGTCAGTCGAGCGACAGCAATAATTTACTGTGCCGCGGTTGTTCAACCGCGGTAGTCTGTCAGCGAGAAGCTGAAATGTTTTCCAAAACGACACCATTTCTTCTAGGGCTCCTATATAAGTATCATCTTCTTCCTAGCTCGTTTTTGAGAGCTTAAAAACTGAACCAAGTGAGATAAACTCATATCCTAGAGAGAGAAGCTCCCAAGAACTCATCTTTACTCAACCAAACACTTTCCCATGAGCATCTAACATCTTCCTAGCATCATTCTGGCATGGGTTTTGTTGTCTTTCTTGACTAGGTAATTTCTACATGTCCTAGAATCTCTTGTTTCATTCTTATGACATGTTTGCCTAGGTTTAGCATAACAGCCCGTGGTTTTTTCCCTGTTGAGGGTTTCCACATAAAAATCAAGTGTTTTTTAATTTCCGCACTTTTACTTGATTTTTATTGTTTGTTGAATTGGGTTAATAGTGATTAATTTTGACTAATCGAAAAATTGGTAATAATCGATTAACAACCCATTCACCCCCCCTTTAGGTTGTTTAGACACACGCGAGTATATATTTTCAAAAACCCATATAACTGATTACCGTTGTTGTTACCACTATCAAAGCCATAGCGGTCTTGACATCGGTTTTCACTGTTCTTCGTTTCTTCAGTTCTTCAAGCCTTCAAACCTCCCTCAAACATAACCTCATACTCCCAAACATTTTCACGTCTCTAGGAAGTCTCCACATTGGTAAACCATGTTTGGTAACCATTGGAAAATTCGAGCTATATCCAACAATTCTCACTTATAGCGAGAATTCTTAAAACTTGTCCACATCTATGATCCTCATCACCAAGAATCAACATACCCACACTAGGTATAACCACTTAGGAACACCCATCCTAAGATTTCACTAGCACATGTCGAAATTTACCTTGCTGAAATTATGGTGCAACTTCTCACGTTAGGTTCCAAGGGAGTTCGCTCAGCCATCGACATCCTTGTTCACCACACACCTTGCATCACCTCCTAACCAATACCTGTGCGCAATTGTGGACCCGCTATCAGTAATACATCCTCAATTATGGCAACTATCGGTCATGCCATGCGGATGTTTTATGCCCCTTTAGGGTGCGTTTGGCATAGACATGGGACAGGACAAGGTGGGACGGGACGGGACATGACGGGACGGGACGGGACAGGACAGGACATGTTGTTCTGTATTGTGTTTGGAAGGCCTGGGACAGAACTGTGGACTGTACTATTATGCGTTTGGTATGACTGGGACAGGACAGGACAGGACAGGACAGGACAGGACAGGACAAGAGGTTCAAATGACCAGAGTACCCCTCTTATATATATAACAACATATATTATAATATTTGATCGCGCTTTAAATGTTCACATTTAGCGCTCCCTTTTCCTATATTTTTGTACTTGTTTCTCGGGTAAAACCGGGTATTTAATGGAATAAATAAGTGTTTCAGGTAATTAGGGAAGTTCAGGGGCATTGTTGTCAATATGGTGAAATCAGGGGCAAAAGTGCAAAATTTGGGAAATTATTGAAGATTCTGTGAATAGGATAAAGATCAGGGTGCAGAACGTAATTCGCCAGCCAAGGCGGGTTCTGAAGGCGGGAATATTTCAGCCTTCCCGAAGGTTTGAAGTCGCCAAAGCAAGGCAGGTTCGCGCGGCGGGTTCGTGCGGCGGGAAAGAGGCCTCCGATGGCAAGGCGAGTTCGTGCGGCGGGTTCGTGCGGTGGGCAAGAGCCCGCCTTCCAGGGGATCCAAGCCCGCCGACCAGACCGACTCAGCCATTTTGCACACCCAAAACACTCCCCTATATATTTATTCTTCTCTCTTAACCCTAAACACTATCCCTAATATCCAAATTTACCTTCATATGTCATATATTACTCCTAAATAGCTAGAATAACCTAGAAGCACACCAAGAACACTCAACCCACCTTATTTAGTTAGTAAGCTTTGGTTGCATGTGGTTTCCAAGATTTGGAAAGCAAGAGGAGCTTGATTTATTGTGAAGACTTCTCCAAGATATTGGGTTGTCTCTCTTTCTCTCTTATTTCCTTTAGTTTGTAATTATATGTGTAACTAAACTATTGATGTTGGGATATGGTGTACTTGTAATATTATCTATGATATTTGTTGATTATCTATGTTTGAGCTTCAAGTTATGTATGTGTTGATTTAATTAACTAATTGATTAACATATAATACAATTTAGATAATACATGTATGACTATTTATGTATTGGTCTTTATTCAAGGTTTAAGACCACCTATGTGCTTAATTGTAATCAACTTAGTAATTAGGTGATTGAACTTGTACACCGACTTCCTAGCATCTTAATTCCCATATCCCCTTACTTTCATTATCACTCTTGCATGACCAATATTGGATTAGTGATAATTAGTTTAGTTAGTTAGTTAAATTAGTTAATTTAGTTAATTGTAGTGTTAACTTAGTTGATTAGGTAAATTAATTGCTAAGGAATGACAAACCTTAGTTGTAGTTAAATTTAGTATAATTTAGTCGTAATTTAATTCATACCATTCTTAGTGTAATCATTAGCTCATAGTTAGTTAACTTGCCTTACCACCATCTTCCCTTATTTTTATGCATGCAAATAGTGTTTATAGTGTAAATAGGGTGATTATAATATAGGCGTAGAACCGACTTTAAGTATACAACACTTCCTCCGTGGGAACGAAACCCTTACTCGTAACCACTATACGTGGCAAACGATTCGTATACTTGCGAAAGGGTATAAACTCGCACGCATATCGTTTACCGGTAGTTTATAGAACTATCGCGTACCACATTTGCGGCGATCAATATTATATATTAATATCAAATAATAATAATAATAATAATAATATATATATATATATATATATATATATATATATATATATATATATATAATGGGGGGTTTTCAAATATAGCCACCGTTAAGATGCCAAAACCACATATAGCCACAAGTTATTAAAAAACCAATTCTGACTACTTTATTGTATTTAAATACCTGATCTTACAATTTTACCCCTATTCAATTGTTCTGACTTGACAGCTAATTGTTCTCCTAAAAGACTAAATTACCCTTGTTATAGAATCTCGCAAACCCCCCAAGATAAAACGGAAACGGAAAGGCACCGTCTGAGTCACAAAAACTTGAAAAGTGAGAAAGCCACAGTGAAGAACGACGACCGCAGGCCGCATGTGAGGGAAAACGGGAAAGCCTTGGAAATGGAAACGAGAAAGCCACAGTGTGTGGATACTCAGACAAGAACGACGACCGTAGGTGACCACCAAATACCCCGACGACCACCGTGTGTGGAGACGAGGTAGGATCGGATTAGGTGTGTTCTTAATCGGCACGATCCATAATAATTTCCTTTAATTTGATATCCTCTATCCCTTAATCGGCACGATCGCTAATTACATTTGATTTGATATTAGGGTTTGTTTGGAAATCTAAAATTACTTGAAATCTGGATTTAATCTTGAATTAATTCCCTATTTGGGTCTTGATTTTTACCATGATTTTCCCAAGAGTCGTTTAGGACCAAAGACCGGTCTCCATGATTTCGATGGTTCACCAAAAAAAAAAATCCCTTTTCTAGGAAGCAGGAAGCATCCAATATTCTGGCCTGATTTCCCCTGATGTGCTCTGATGATGCATTCGATGATGTGCCCCATGACTTTACATGAAGTTTTCCATGATTTGCCCTATGGATCCAAGACCAAGATTACATGCCATGATATGCCCCATGACTTTCCTCCTCATTGTAGCCTTTCCATCCCATATGACTTTCGTCCTCCATGTTCCTTCGACTTTCCATGATGTGCTCATGATGATTTCGACTTTCCATAATGTTGCCCATGACTTTACATGAATCTTTCCATGCTGTTGCTATATCCCCATGACTTTACATGAAGCTTTCCATGATCTTGATTTCCATGATGTTGCCATATCCCATGACTTTACATGAAGCTTTCCATGATGTTGATTTCCATGATGTTGCCAAACAATATGCCATGTCCAAGATTAACGTTCCATGATGCATTCATGATTCTTGACATGACGTTTCCATGACATTTTATGATGTGCTCATGATGATTTCGACTTTCCATAATGTTGCCTATGACTTTACATGGATCTTTCCATGATGTTGCTATATCCCCATGACTTTACATGAAGCTTTCTATGATGTTGCCATATCCCCCATGACTTTACATGAAGCTTTCCGTGATCTTGATTTCCATGATGTTGCCAAACAAGATGTCATGTCCAAGATTAACGTTCCATGATGCATTCATGATTCTTGACATGACATTCCATGACGTTTCCATGACATTTTATGATGTTAACATGATTTTTCATGACCCTGCCATGACATTCAATGATGTTTACATGACTTTTCATGACGTTGCAGTACTTTACTTTCCATGATGTTAACATGACTTTCTTTCCATGATGCCATGACGAAGGCTAACATTCCATGATGCTTTCGATTCCATAATGTTTATATATGACTTTCCATGATGCCATCACAATCATCTCCCACGGCTTTCAATTACTTTTCATTACCTTTTCATGTTAGCCTCTTATAATTCTGATTTTCTATTCTTTCATGAATTGCCTATGTTTTTACAGGACCTACCATTATTTCATATATATTCCCCTTATTATTTTCAGATGGCTTTGGACCCAACCTTCTTATATCCGGATCATGAGGGATGGATCAATGCAAGGATAAACTCGAAAAGTCGGCAGCACTGTAACATTCTTGTTGACATTGACAAAGTATTTGGCAGATTACACATTTTAGAGGTGTTTAAGCAAGAACCTTTCGATCACTACCTTGGTCTGCATTTGCCTATCACTGTACATGGAAAGGTTTTGCATTCTATTCTGAAAAGGCAGATCGAATATACCAGTAGGTCTGATAATGCATCACCACCTCGAGATGATGAAATGTGGTTTGGGCTGGGTAGGCAACAACATCGTTTCAGTCAAGTTGAGTTTTGCCTATGTTCTGGGCTAAAAATGGGTAAATTGCCAGAAGGATTAATAAGGGCGAAATATACTCCAACGGAAAATAGCCTATACGCAAGACATTTCCAGAACCAACCTACGTACGATTCTTTGTTCCAAACTTTTAAATGACTGACTGACGATCAAGGTGAAGATGGCCTGAAGATGGCAAATCTGTTGGTTATAGGATATATCTTATGCACTCTCGATACACGTGACCGGGTACCGCTATGGATGTTTGCATTAGTGGATGACGACGTAACTTTCGAAGGTTTTCCATGGGGTTCATACGTGTATAGTTATACTTTGAACCGGCTGAAAAATGCTATACACAAAAACGTTGACAATCTGAGACCCAAACTGTCAAACGAATCAGGTGTTGGAGGAGAAGGTAAACAAGAATCACAGGATGCAGGTCCTTCCAAAGGAAATGCAAAAAGAAGAAGAATTAAAAAGACTGAAAGCAAACCTGAAGCAGACAAGAATGAGTCATACTCCAAAACAATCGAAGCAGGTGTTGAAGGAGAAGGTAAACAAGAATCACAGAACGCAGGTCCTTCTAAAGGAAATGCAAAAAAAAGAAGAATTAAAAAGACTGAAAGCAAACCCGAAGCAGACAAGAATGAGTTATACTCCAAAACAATCGAAGCAGATGTTGAAGGAGAAGGTAAACAAGAATCACAGAACGTAGGTCCTTCCAAAGGAAATGCAAAAAATAGAAGAATAAAAAAGACTGAAAGTAAACCTGAATCGAAACCTTCCATCACTTACAACCTTTCTGGGTTTCTTCTCTCTTTTCAGGTATTTACACCGACCACTATGGCTTAAATACCTGTAAGGATTCCCATATCTTGATTGGCTTATTTCGTGGACAAACCACGTGTTGGGGATTGTATGTAAAGGTAGCTTAAGTGATTGTTATTCAAGCTCAAGACCCTTTCATGTCCTTAAGGTTGATAAGCACCAAAGGTAATCTTTTATGTGCTTAATTTGCTTTGAAGAGATTAGTTGCACACACACACTCACATCTCATGCTTAATTCATTTTCTTGTATGTTGTGTATGTGTTGTTATTATGTGCTCATTAATGTTCATTAACATCTCTTCTTGCATGGTAGTTTGATTGCTTCTTGCATCGTCTTTTGCCTTATCATGATTAGGCTTAGAAGTCATGCATTGTAAAGGGCGCTGTTCAAAGCGCTCTACAAAGCGCTGTTCTGAACAGTGCCCACAAGACCTGATGCAAAAATGGTCTTTTAAATGCATTAGGTCTGATGCATTTTGATGTGGCGCTGTACAAAGCGCTGTACGTACAGCGCCCATCTCAGACCCGAGAGATCAGAGTTGGGGCGCTATACAGGTGCTGTACAGAAGCGCTCTACGTACAGCGCCCAAGGCAAAAACAGGGCAACTTATTCAAAACGACCACACTTTGGTTTGGTGTAAGGTTCATGATTTGTATTGGCTTGATTCCATTACAAAACACTCCATATTTGTATTAGTTGTTGCTTAGGATATTCTTTGAAGAAAGGAAGCTTAAAAGGTGAAGAGCAACGTCTAGTGCAAAAGTCGTCTTCAAGAGGTGAAAAGCATCAAAGGTATATCTTGACTCCTATCCTCTTGCAAGGCGTTAGCGCACACACACACAATTCATACATGTGTGTCCCTGCATCATGGTTCAAACATTTGGTATAACACATTCACACATCTCATAGTATGCTCATGCATTGATCTTTAATAGATAAACATTGTAGAATTGCATGCTTTGTGACTATCTCTTTGATATGGCATGCTTGTGTGAATTAGTGTTTGTATGTTTCTGTATTTTTGTATTTGGACTTGAATATGCTCTATTATGATGCCTTATTGAGTTCTGGTCGTTTTGGTTACTCATTCATAAGGTTTCGAGTCCAAACGATGTAGATACGCTACTTTTTGTTCTCTTTCGTTGAGTTGACTTCATCGTCATTTTCCGAGATGATTTCTCAACCATTTTTCAAAGTTGTGTAGTCGTCATTGTGCATGAGAGATTCATGGTTCGTAATCCGAAAATGGATTCGAAATCGGAGTTCGGATGCCCAAGATACGGCTGAAGAATCGAAGGAGTGCGCGAGAGACATGGGTGGCCGTGGGCCCCACGGCCAGAGGGGCTCTTTGCCCCCGTGACGCCCACGCACCCCCCATGGGATGGGTGATGTGGCCTCATGTGATTGGCCCTGAAAACTCTTCTCTCTCCTCTTTTTAAACTCCTCTCCTTCCCTCCACATGTGTTGAAGATTTTCAAGAACTTGAAGAACATTTCTGCAGAATTTCTTCACATTTTTGTTTTCTTATTTTGATCATAACTTTCTCATACGAACTCGAAATCAATCGATTCAAAAGCCATAATTGTTGGTCTTGAGAAGAGCTACAAACACCAAGCATTTCTAGAGGGAGTTGACTTCGTCATTGTTCCCAGCAGCCTGATCTTCATTACGAGTTCAAGGTTGTTTGTTCAACTTCTTCTTTTTCAATTTCATCTTTGATCATCTCTTGATTCTTACTATTTGATTGATGAAATTTGTTGAGAAGTATGTTAGATCATATGCTAGGGGTGTTTGATCATTTGTCAATTGAGGTTTTAGCTTTGTAATTTCTCTTGAACATATATGTGCTAAACTTGATTTTGTTTGAAATTGATTCTAGAAAATGTATATATGATGTGTCTCATATTATTTTCTAGGTTCTATTTCATGATCTAAGAACTAGGTTTTTAGTGTGATATATTGAATAATCATACCTTGTTCTTATTGATTTCTAGATAATCTTGTGATTGTGTATTGAAAGCATATTCTAGATTATCATTGAACATGTACATTTAGCTTGATTGATCATCTAGCTTAATTTGATTGTGTTTGCATCACTTGCATCACTTAGATCATAGCCTTGCATTAGGTTGAAGTCTCTAGCAAAGTGAGTGAAGCTTTGTGGATAGAGCAAGGAAGTCTTGATTAGAGTCGGGAGGACTCAGATAATCAAGCAAGGAAGACTTGTCTAGGGTCGGGAGGATTCGGATAGGCAAGCAAGAAATCGTCCTAGAGACGTGAGCGTCTTGGATAGGAAGTGCTTTCTAGAGGTGTAGGATACATCTCGGATAGGAAGTAGGCTTAGTGATTCACTAGCCCAAGGGTAGATTAGGAGTTGATAGCTTGAGCGGATATCATGAGTTGGTAGCTTGAGTGTGTAAGTCCTTTTTCACATAGTGGATTGCTTTGTTGGTGGTTATGGTATCAACCCATGGATGTTTCCTCTTTGAGGTTTTACCACGTAAAAACACTTGTGTTCATTTTTGTTTTTATTTTTCTTTATCTTCCATATCTTACATTGATTGCATATCTTGTAAATTGATTAACTCTTGTATTAGTGAAATCAATTCATTTGCTAAATCTAATCAAGTGTGCATTTTCTTTGTTATATTCCGCATTATTTTTAAATTGGAAATTTACACTACTACTTAAGGGAAATTTCATTTGGCCCCCTATATATATGCCACTTTGACTTTAGGTCAATCAAGTGAGTTGATTTTCAAATTTCATACTTAGAATAATTTTCAAGCAAAGAAAAATACAAAAGAACTCACCTTTAACCACTCAAATCAAATCATTTGTGCATCAAATTTCATATTGCATCTTCTATGTCTATATAGAAAGCATCCATGTATGGGTTTGCATCATCACAACTTGCTTGGTAAGATTTTGATTAAGTTCATCTTATTTTAGTATTTTTACTATCAAGCTATTCTCTTTTAATTTACTTGTATGTTTTGATCATATGATAAATACAAGAATAGAGAATTAATTGTGATGAATTGATTGAGTGTTGTATTGTGATAGCTAATTAGGTTTTTGACTAATCTTGATTAGCTAAGCTATTTGACATGTCATTTAGCATTTGATATCTAGGGTTGATTTAATTGAATATATCATCATCCTAGATAAGCAACTAAGGTTCCCTAGCCTTGTTTGTTATTTGAATATTCATACATATTCACATAGGTTGCATAATCTCTTCATAGAGAATTAAATCTTGAGGCTAAGATTGTTTAGGCCTCAAGCAATTGGACTAGAGCCACTTTTAAAGGCCTGCATGGTAGAAGTGGGAGGTTATTGACCGGAGTGTTAGACGAGGTCTACATAGGTTGTAAACTCCATTTCAATTAGTAGATTTCGAGGTTCGAGTGTGGCGCACTAAACAGCCCGTGGTTTTTCCCAGTGGTTGGGTTTCCACGTATACATCAAGTGTTATTTAATTCCGCATCTTATTACACTTGTTTGTCTTTTTGACTAGTAGGGGCATTTTCGTAAAATTGACTTGCTTGCGAAAATTGGGTAATAATAGTTAAAATCTATTCACCCCCCCTCTAGATTAATATTAAACACACCGAGTATTTGTTTCAATACCAATTGACTGGATCCATTTCCTAACACATGTTTATAATGCTACTTAATGAAAACGTTAATAGGTTTGGGCCGATGAAAGATTTCCTTGTCTGACCGGCGAAATTGGCATTCGTCATGATCGGAGTTATCCACGGTTCAAAAACTAGGAGTTTTTGAACGCTTCGACTGGGTTCGATGAATTTTTTTTTCGACAGATGCAATGTATGTGTGTATATACATAATTGTCATGTTAGATTTTTATCTCACTTTAACATTAACAGTAATCCTCTGATATGTGTAGTTGGTAACAGTGGACTTAAAACCTACTCCAGCTGAAATACAGCAAACCTACTTCAAATTAATCGACTTGGACTTCGTCTATGACAGATTTGTTCATATGGGATGCCCTACCCAGCCGTATCGAACTGAGTCTATTAGTGATGATGAAGTAGGGTGTGAATTGCCTGGTGGTATTTCGGATTTGGACAACAAGGAAACCAAAAACAAAAACGAACAAATCCATTCCCATCACAAATCGTGTCCACCTTCGGTCCAGAGGACATTGTTTGCCAACAACGAATCTCCTGAGACTACACCCAATCCAAACAGCATGGATGACCCTGACCCAAAGGAGGTTACATATAAAAGTATGTGTGGGATGATGACAAAGGTCTTGTTTGACGTTCTTCCCAGGGTGCTTCCCCAGGTAGCAGTGAAGGATGTGTTGCCTAATGAGGTTATGAAAAAAAATACTTCTGAGGTGATAATAAAGGTGCTGTATAACGTTCTACCCAAGGTGCTTCCTTAGGCACTTAATGACGTGCTCCCTAAGGTCCTCCCTCAGGCACTGAATGACATTCTTCCGAAGTTGATGCCTGCTTATCTGGAGAAGGCGATGCATGACAATTTGTACAATGTGCATGGGAATGCCTCCGACTCTGCCAACAAAAAAGACAAAATTGAGGCAAATGACAATAAGGACTCCGAGGGCACAAAACCGGATGGACATCCTCCTAAAGTCAATGAATCTGAACAGAATAGGTACAATGTGCATGTGACTGCCTCGGACCCTGTTGAAAAAAAAAGACAAACTTGAGGAAGTTGATAATAAGATCTCCGAGGCCCCAAAACCGGATGAACATGCTCCCAAAGTCAATGAATTTGAAGTTGCAGTGGAGGTACACATATTCTAATCCAAGTCCTTACATAGTACAATATTATTTGGCTTTCTTAATACCTATTCTGCGTTACCCATTTATTATTTTTGACTTTCTTATTACCTATTCCGCGTTATCCAAAAGGGTACATACAAGTTACGGTTTAGTCACTCTTCGAGGTTCTTTGATCATATAGCAATGTTTCTTTGATCATATAACAATGCTTTTAATTGCATTAGTTGGGTCACAGGCTCGTACAGGGTCCCCTATAGTCTGCAAACGTACGATCGATCTTGAACCTTACAGATCTCCGGTTCCCAACTTGAAGGTCCTGACAGTGGAACATAGTATAATTCCGTTGGAAACAAGACCAGACAACTACCCAGAAAGGGATTTAGAAACCGCGAGGAAGCGGAAGAGATCCAAATTCCTGAACAGACGGTGGATCGATCCCGAGACAAGGAAGAAGCGAAAGCGATGAAAAATGCCACAGCTCCTTGATATCAGTGATGATGACGATTTACTTGACACTCAATATGCCGCTTTCCTGAAAATCACCGGCGATAATATTTAGTAAATTTAAGCTTTTATTTTTTGTAACCTCTTCATCCTCTTATTATCTATCTTTTATACTTGCATGTAATACATTTCGTGTTCTACCACAGTCTTTACGTGGGTCAAGAAGAGCGATTTACTCGGTAACATTTTCTCGAAATGAAGTGCAAATCGGTGCTGTTCTCCAACCTGGTAATTATAACTGCTTTTGTACATGGTATTCATTGTCTATGTTATTTATCCCTTTATGATTTGGCCGAACACCTTAAACAATCCTTTTTAATTAAAACCAAAATTCTATCAGCATGTCGACAGCTTTATGGATGTTCTATGGAGGCGGCGTTCATCCAGATATGTCGAGTATGCGTAGGATATCACAATGGTTGACTGTTCATTCTATGTAAGTATACCCGACTAAAGTGCGTATCCAACAGTCATTTAATGAGTATAACACATCCCTGTCTTCGACAAATTAACACCAATCCTTTAAACAGAGTAACCTTGCTACAAAATGGGAGATGATCAAGGCAACCTTGCAACCGACGACCTCGGGGGTACGAAAGAGTTGTAGAATAGATTCGGATTCTTGGATTGATAAATTGGCCATTGATGTCATGTCCTTCGTCCATGATGAACGAAGTCTGGAGCTGTGAGAGGTGGTGGGTCAATTATAGTTCGACCCGAGTGGTGGAAAATAAAGTCGGTGGGTTATCTTTCCTGTACTATTTTTCCTTATCACTAACATTTCATGTCATTAATTGCTAAACCCGTTTCTCATCTTTTTCTCACCTCCATAGGTTCTAATCCCCTGTAATGTGGGTAACCACTGGGTTCTCTGCCATCTCTTCCTTGAAGATGGGGCGTTCACTTTTTACGACTCAGTGCATGCCAAAAGCAAAGCAGCGTGGAGTGTCAGGTAAATGGACTGTGTTAGTTACCTAATGCCCTCCCTTCTCCACCAGTCTGGGTACTATGAGCATAAGGGGATAGAAGTACATACGAAGCCATTCACGCCTTCTGGTTTCGTCAGAAAAAAATTGCCAACCCAGCATGATGGGTATGTAAGTAATAGTCGTTAATTTCTCGCATAACCCTTTGCAACAGTTGATTTTTTCTTCAGTCTTCATATATGTATTTATTTTCATACTTTCTGTATATGTTTTCACTTTTCAATATCCAGTGTGGCGTCTACATGTGCCAGTTTGCTGAATTTATATTAGAAAGAAATGAAGAACCTTAGAAATTCCACTTTTCGAGCGTGCCGTTGCTTAGGGCATGGATGGCATATGAGGTTTACACGAACACAACAACGGAGTGAGCCAGCACCATAACCGCCCAGCAATCATTATTTACCATTTGCACATATGTCCTTACCCAATCACATTATCACTGGACATTGCACTCGTGTGTAAGATGTACTTTTTCAAAGCATTGTCAACACATCATTCTCATGTTAGGATTATGCTCAATAGCAAGAGTGTAATAGTGTTTTTGACAATCTATTCATATTAATAAAATGTGATTTCTAGTTTAACAAATCTTATAGCATTTATAGTTTAATTATTATAATTGTCAAAGTAAATAATCATAAGGTCTAAAGACTATGAGAAAAGAAGAATTGTTCGTACATCTGGATATGTATGAGGTAGACACAATTCTTTAGTTAGTCTTGAATATTGTTCACGACTTAAGTTAAAGGTTGGGCACCTTTATCTTGTTAAAGTTGTAGAATTCTTTTGCTAGCATTTGAGTGGGATCAAATGAGATATGATGAGTTTAAAATCATCGGAGTGTCTTCGAGCAAAAGAATCTAGTGCACTGGGTGCATTGAACTGGATCACAATGAAATACTTTATCTATAACCGTCAGTAGATAAAAGTCTTTTCATTATCAGGACAATCGGAGAGTCTATCTTAATCCTGAGATAAATGATGGACTTATAGTTGCAAGTGATATCATTTGAGTTATCAATGAGTACGATTATATCGCATAGTCTATCCTCGATAGTTTGGTGATATTCATTTGTTAATCGATAGAGGACTTCATTTATAGATATGGATATCGTGGCTCCATTTATTAAATGAGAGTATAATATCATCATATGGATGTTTTGAGGTAATTGGATATTAAATCTCAACGTTGAGTTTTCGATAGTGTCTATTGAAAACATGGCTTCTGGACAAGTCAAAATATCCAAGTTCAAAACGTGGTCATATGAGTAAATATGGTAACTTGGAGAGTTATAGGCGGTCTATGAACTCTTGGCGATTACTGATATTAATCACGAGGATACACTATCTCCAATATGATTGTCTAGGGTATGAATGAGGAACATCTTCCTTTTCTATCTTTATTTAAGAGTTCAGTTTTAGCTCTTTAGTGGAATGAGTTAAAATTAATGGATCGGACCTAAGTGAATCATTTGTTGATTGTGATTAGGTTATGTCTATTGAAGCTTAAATTTAGATGGCCCGCCAAGATCCCCAATCCACACGGACTTGCATGGATCACTTGATATATTCTACCGGACCAATTTATGGGTCCATTTAGAATTGCATTTAATATATTAAGAATATAATTTGCACATTATTTATTTAATGGGCTGCTCAATTATATTAATATATTAATGAAAGACATGTGGGCTTGTTTCTTTTAGTAAGAATGGGTCTGGTTCACATGTGGGCTTTTTGTTTAAAGTCCAATGGATTAAATGAAATAAGAAAATAATATTTGACCCATTTATTTTAAGTGGGGCGGCAAGGGTTAATATATTAGCCTATATATTATTTTGTTTCATTGTTTAATTAAATAAAAATTAATTAATTTATTAATTAATTGTTTAATTAAGAAACAAATTTTTTCTGATCAGGAAATATGTTTCCTAGAGTTATACTATTGGTAGTAGTATACTAAAAGTAAAAAACTTATTTGGTAAGAAAATAAATAATAAGGTTTATTTATTTAATCAAATAAGGAAGTCTTTGAGATAGTCACAAATACACTAAAGAGTTGGATTAGGGTTTGGAATTCTAAGGAAATCTACCTAGGGTTAGGATTTAAGTCAAAAGACAAATCCTACATGGTAAATGATTTTGGCCACAATATATAAATATATATTAAATATATAAGGCTGAAAATATATATGTATAGCATGCAGTATTAAGTGCCGTAAGACATATGATTCTAGCAAACATACATGTGGGTGCCGCAAGATATATTATGCTTGCAAAATATATATTTGTGGTGGCGTGCAGCATCAGTGCACTTTGAGAGGTGTGCAGATTTTATGCAATATATATATTTTAATATATATAGATATTATATATAGGTTGAATTTGGCTAACCCTACTTGGAAGGCTTGAGAGTTTTTCTTTTGCTTAAAAAATAGAATCCAACTCTAGTGATTAGTGTGTGTTGATTTCGACCAAGACATAAAAGAGTGAATAGATTATTCTTTGATGGTACACTAATTGCTTGTTCATCAATAAGCTTGTGTGTACAACATCGATTTAGGTTCACGCGAGTTTCGATCATTAGATTGAGAACTCAAAAGTGACCGGAATAATCTTAGTCTTCTTTTGATTATTTTGTGACTAACAAAAGAAAAAGAAAAGTTTGTTTGTCCATTCTCAGGTTTGCAATTCAAAGAAAAGGGAGACCACGCTCCTAGGTGATTCATGTTCGTGCTAGGATTGAAGATCTTGCGGATTACCATCGACGTAAGTCAATCGGATCACGCGACAAAAGGTATTCTTCTTTTGTTAGATAATATATATGTTTAATTAATTAAAGGGTTTAAGGTTCATAAAAAAGGAAAAATTTTTAAAAGTCACTAAATCTATTTTTAGTCTCACTTCTGCTGCGTGTACTTCTTGGTATTTTTCCCTACATCTCACACGATAAAACAACTATTACTCCAACGTAACCCGATATAAAATGTGTTGCAATAATTACACGATAATGGTCCATATATACACAGTGGTCTGATTAATCTTTGTATTAATATGATTTTGATTAATACCTCACTAAATAGAAACGGTTGCGTCATATTCATTACGTTAGTGTAAAGTAATCAGCAATTAACCTTTACAAACGATTTGACGATTCCTTGGGCAATCCTCTTTGCCATGCATCTCTTTAACATTTAATACCCATAGTACACGATAAAAAACTTGTCGTAGATAACACGGTGGCAAGAGATTTCGAAATCCACCATGTAAAACGTAATATATACACGATAGAATTGATCACCGTGTCACATATTTTCTGACGATACCTTCTAAAATATAACACCTAGCAACTTTTTGGTGACCCAGTCACCCCCTATCTAAGGGGGTTGAGCATTACCCCGTCCCCGGTAAGTAATTAACCTTGTTATAACATAACTTTTTATAATCTAAACATAAGAACACTTGAAAACATACATAAAAAACCCAGAAAATTAACCCAACCGTCCACCTCACAACCAATCAACCCTTTGTTTCTGTAAAATCAAATCAAAAAATAGTAGGATCCCAGTCTCCACCTTACATCTTTTTGGGTTACAATTTGAAACTGAATTTTTTAGTTAATAACAGGTAGGTGGAGGTTCGGATCAAGAATTTAAAGCTATTGTGATAGCTTAGGCATCTCCCATGAGTTTTCGACTCCTAGGACACCTCAACAAAATGGAGTTGTTGAGAGGAAGAATAGGGTCCTTCAAGAAATGGCCCGAGTGATGTTGCTTAGCAACAATGTCCCTAGGAACCTATGGGCCGAAGCCGTCAATACGGGTTGCTATATAAGGAATCGTGTGTTCCTAAGGCCCGGATCTAGAAACACCTCCTATGAGTTATGGAAGGGTAGAAAGCCAAATGTTAGCTACTTCCACACATTTGGAAGCAAATGCTACATTTTAAATGATCGTGATCAACTTGGCAAGTTTGATGCTAAGAGTGATGAGGGTATCTTTATTGGCTATGCCTTGAATAGTAAAGCCTATAGAGTTTTCAACTTGAAGACTCGAACCGTCATGGAATCATCAAATGTTGTCATTGATGATACAAGGCTCAAGTCTAATGACCATGAGGAGGAGGAAGTTTTAAAGGATGACTCTCCTTTGGAGAAGGTTGTGGTGACTCCCAATGTTGGGACGTCCAATGACAATAATGAAGTCACACAACCTATTACTAGAGTCCCTCTCTTGGACTCTAATGAACCCGCTCCATGGGTTAGAAGACTCCATAACAAAGAGGATGTTATTGAAGATGTGAATGATGGTGTTAGGACTAGGCGTCAAATAGCTAATCTCATTAGCTTTACATGCTACACCTCTCAAATAGAACCCAAAAAGGTTGATGAAGCCTTGAATGATGAATTTTGGGTTCTTGCCATGCAAGAACAGCTAAACCAATTCGAAAGGAATGAGGTTTGGACTCTAGTTCCTAAGCCTAAAAGCTCACATGTGATAGGAACTAAGTGGATTTATAGGAATAAATCCGATGAGAATGGCAACATAGTGCGGAACAACGCTAGACTTGTAGCACAAGGGTACTCTTAAATTGAGGGTATCGACTTTGAGGAGACTTTTGCTCCCGTTGCCCGTTTAAAGTCCATTAGGCTTCTCTTGTCCATTTCTTGTGTGCACAAGTTCAAATTGCACCAAATGGATGTTAAGAGTGCCTTCCTAAATGGCTTCTTGCAAAAGGAAGTGTTTGTTGAACAACCTAAGAGGTTTATGGATGCACACCACCCCAACCATGTCTATCGCCTCAAGAAGGCACTGTATGGGTTGAAACAAGCACCGAGGGCTTGGTATGAGCGCCTCACTCAATTTCTTGTTGACAATAACTACACAAGAGGTAGTGTTGACAAGACGCTATTCATCAAGAGAGACAATGATGAGCTTTTCATAGCTCAAATATATGTTGATGATATAGTGTTTGGCTCCACCAACAACACCAAGGTCCAACAATTTGTTGATGTTATGTCTCCTGAATTTGAGATGAGTCTTGTTGGTGAGCTAAGTTACTTCCTAGGTTTGCAAATTAGGCAATTAGATGATGGGATTTTCATAACCCAAGCCAAATATGCCAAAAACCTAGTGAAGAAGTTTGGTTTAGAAAAACCCAAACATTGTGATACACCCATGAGTACCACTTTGAAGCTAAGCAAGGATGTTAGTGGTAAAAGTGTGGAACAAACGTTATATCGTGGCATGATAGGAAGCTTGCTTTATTTGACCGTATGTAGGCCCGATATCTCTTTTAGTGTGGGTGTGTGTGCTAGGTACCAAGCGGATCCTAAGGAGTCCCATCTCTCTTCCGTCAAGAGAATCATTCGCTATGTGAATGGGACATCCAACTATGGGATTTGGTACTCTTTTGACACTAATGCTAGTCTTGTAGGCTTTAGTGATGCGGAATGGGCAAGAAATTGTGATGATAGGAAGAGCACATCGGGCAGTTGTTTCTTTCTAGGCAACAACTTGGTGTCTTGGTTTTGCAAGAAGCAAAACTCGATTTCCTTGTCCACGGCCGAGGCCGAGTACATAGCCGCGGGGAGTGGATGCACACAATTCCTATAGATGAAGCAAATGCTAGTAGACTACGGATTCAACCAAGGTACTCTCACTCTCTTTTGTGATAATATGAGTGCAATTAATATTTCCAAGAATCCGGTGCAACATTCTAGAACTAAGCATATTGACATCCGCCATCACTTCATTAGAGAGCTAGTTGAAAATAAATGCATAGTACTTGAACATGTAGGTACTAATGATCAACTTGCGGACTTATTTACTAAACCCTTAGATGCTACTCGATTTAAAACACTTAGTAGATCTATTGGGATATGTCTTGTGGAGTGATGTGTTTTGTGATTGACCCCATATGGGGAACTCAAGCAAAGAGAGCTATTTTGCATTCTTGTTACTTGCAAAAAATTTGAAATATCTTATGCCTCTTCTTTTAATTGCTTGAGTAAGCTTGGTTGCATATATGTATATATGTTTTCAATTCAATAAGTGTGAACCTTGCTTGTTTACAATCCATGTCATATTTATGTTCAAACATGCATTTTTGGACTAGGAGATGTTCATAGGAAGTATGATTTGATTGACCTATAGTTATCTCCATGACATGATGATTCTTTAATAACATGCTAATGTCAAATGAAAAAGCATGAAATTCATATAACATGCTCACATGAAAAGTGTTGACGGTGAAATTTGGATTCCACGCACTCAACAATTATATCAATTTAATATAAAACAAGAAAATTAAGAACGCATGCAAAAGACAGATTTTACTTGGAAAACCCTTGAATGGGAAAAAACCACGGCGCCCCTGAGGGCAGAAGAATAATACTAGGTTTTTGTAGCTTTGTTACACGCTTTGATCTCTCTTACAATTGCTCTCTCTCTCTCTAGTTTTTCGAATCTCCTCCTCATGGGATAGGTGGTTCTATTTATACATGTTTAATTAGGGTTTCCCCTTGTTTTTAGCCGTGTGGGTGGAAGGTTTCCCTCTTTGATTCGTACTAGGATCCCTTCTTGTCACGGATCCAAGTCTACTTTCCTTTTTATGATTCCTCGTTGTTCTGGGTCTTCTAAAAGTTTAGGGTTTATTTCTCTGTTTCTGCCGAGTCGGTTCAGGCCCAGTGTACTGGTGCAGCGAGTACCTTCTGTAAGGTTGATAATTAGTGTTGGCATTAATTCCATATCAAAACGTGTTTAACTTGTAATGTTTAGTGGTTAGTAATTGAAGAATTTCGAAGACGAAGGACGTCTCAACCACAATTCGTTCAAGTAGCCGGCTTTTAAGAGATTCGGGCATTATCGGTCGACAAAGGTATTCAAAGACCTATTATCTCTTACAAGGCTAGGCACACACTCACATATATCATACTTGTGTGTTCCTTCATGATTTAATTTTATTTACATATCACTTTCACACACTTGGCAAAATATGCTCATGCATTCATATTAAGTTAATAAACTTTGTGTTTTGCATTTTCTAGGACTATATCCGGAAACTAGCATATGTGTGTGTCTTTGTATTTGTATGTTTCTGTATTTTGTGTTTAGGATTTGAACATGTTCTTATTTAATGCCTTATTGAGTTCCGGTCGTTTCGGTTACTCATTCATAAGGTTTCGAGTCCAAACAAGTTGACTATGCTACTTTTCGTTCTCTTTCGTTGAGTTGACTTCATCGATGATTTCCGAGATGATTTCTCAACTGTTTTTCAAAGTTGTATAGTCATCGTCATGCGTGAGAGAGTCACAGTTCGTAATCCAGAAACGGATTCAAAATCAGAGTTCGGACGCCCAAGATACGGGCTGACGAACCGAGGGAGCGCGTGAGAGGACAGCCCAGGTCGTAGGCCACATGGGCTGGCCGTGGATGAGGCCGTGGGCCCCACGGCCTGGAGCACTCTCTGCTCCCATGTGGGCCACGCGCCCCCCATGGCCAGGGGGTGACGTGGCACCACTTGGTTGGTTGAAAAGCCCTCTCTCTCTCCTCCTATTTCTTCCCTCTCTCTCTCCATTTTGAAATTCAAGAAGAAAATTTCAGAAATTCCCGTAAGCTCTCTCTCCAGCATTTTCAGATTTTCAAAACACCATATCTTCCTCATCCGGAGTCGGATTTGAGTGATTCAAGTTGGAGAGTGTTCGTATTTGAGTCCTCTAACATCTCCAAGTGGTTTGGTGGCTGTTTGATCTTGATTTCCAGTGGTTGAACACTGATTTCCGAACCAGCTGCAAAATCCGAGGTATGAGTCTCAACTTTGGGATTTCTTGTTATTTGACCTTCCATTTGCTTAGGGTTTCTTCTTCTATATCTATGTTAATGTTTGGTAAAAGCTATTTGGAAAGATAGCTTGATTATCATTCTAATTGAAACTCAATTTGTGGACTAATGTTAACTAGATTCTATGATTCTAGGTTTTACATATGTTTGTGAGTTGTATTGTGATTAGAATGGCATCTTAGGTTGTTTGATACTTAATTGAATTTCATAAGATGTTTGATTGCTTATTGCATTGCCCATTGCATTGTCTTGCATAGCATTGGAATTCATGCATTGCAAAGGGCGCTGTTCAAAGCGCTCTACAAAGCGCTGTTGTGAATAGCGTCCCCATGACCTGATGCAAAATTGGTCATTTAAATACATCAGGTCTGATGCATTTTGAGTGGGCGCTATACAAGCGCTGTACAGAAGCGCTGTACGAGCGCTGTACAGAAGCGCTGTTTGTACAGCGCCCCTCTGTTTTCCCGAGAGAACAGAGCAGGGGCGCTGTACAGGCACTGTACAGAAGCGCCCTACGTACAGCGCCCAAGGCAAAATTGTGGTGTCACTTATCAAAACGATCACACTTCATCTTGACACCCTATATATATGCTAGGGGTGTGCAGGATCTAATCCAATCCAATACTATCCATTGGATCGAATCAAATCCATTGGATTGGATCGGATCGGATCCAGAGAGGTGATTGGATCGGATTGGATCATAAATTCTAAAATCCATTGGATTGGATCGGATCTTGGATTTCCGTTTGGAAATCCACCGAATCCGCCAATCCGCCTAAAATATTAGGCCTTATTTTTATATTGGGTAATTTATTTTATCCACTACTTTTTAATGTAAAGGCCCAACCAAAATACGAATTAATGTATTTTTAATGTTAATTTTTTAATGTTAACCACTACTTTTTAATGTATTTTTTAATGTTAATTTTATTTGAATTAATTAGTAATGTTTGAATAATTTATTTGATTTTATTTATTTCAGATTATAACTTTTATATATTATAAATGACTTTATATTAATTCGATCCATCGGATCATATCGGATTGGATCTAATCGGACCGGATCAAATAGTAATTGGATTGGATCGGATTGGATCCCGCTATAAAATTGGATCGGATCGGATTGCAATTTCTTCAATCCAATCGGATCGGATCGGATTTTGGATCATGGCAAATCCATTGGATTCGATCCACCGCACACCCCTAATATATGTCACTTTGACTTTAGGTCAATCAAGAGAGTTCATATTCAGATTTCATACTTAGTATATTTTTCAAAGAGAAGAAAAATTCCAAGAACTCATTTTTAATTACTCAAACACTTTTTCATGATCATCAATCGTCATCTAGCATCATCTTTGATCTTCCAGATGTCATCTTGCATGGATTCTTCATCATACTTTGCTTGGTAAGCTTTTCACTAATATCTTACATATTTTGTGTTTTTCTTAACAAGCAATCTCAATTAATTACTTGTATGTTATTATATATATTTTGGATACAAGTTTGAGATTAGTGTGATGTATGTTTGAGAAGTTGTATTGTGATAGCTAATTAGGTTTTGTGCTTAATCTTGATTAGCTAAACTATTTGACATGTCATTTAGTTTTGATATCTAGGATTGTTCTAATTGCATATTAATCATCTTAGATAAGCATATAAGGTTTCCCTTGCTCTATGTTGCATTTGGATATTCATATATTCACTTAGGGTGTTATTCTCTTCATTGAGAAAGTAAGTCTTGTGTGTAGCTTCTGGGATTAGGTTGCTTAGATCGCAAGCAAATTGGACTAGGTTCACTCATACCGGGATTAGGTAGGTGTGTGATTACTTCCGGGATTAGGTTGTAATCGTTTACACATTTAGTGGATTCGAGGTTTGAGTGTGGCTTACTTACTAGCCCGTGGTTTTTCCCGTGAGGGTTTCCACGTAAAAATCAAGTGTTATTTAATTTCCGCATTTTTATACTTGATTTATTGTTTTATCTAGTTAGGGGTAATTTCGTAATTTTGACTTAATACAAAAAATTGGGTAATAAGCTTAAAATCTGTTTGATCTTGATTTCCAGTGGTTGAACACTGATTTCCGAACCAGCTGCAAAATCCGAGGTATGAGTCTCAACTTTGGGATTTCTTGTTATTTGACCTTCCATTTGCTTGGGGTTTCTTCTTCTATATCTATGTTAATGTTTGGTAAAAGCTATTTGGAAAGATAGCTTGATTATCATTCTAATTGAAACTCAATTTGTGGACTAATGTTAACTAGATTCTATGATTCTAGGTTTTACATATGTTTGTGAGTTGTATTGTGATTAGAATGGCATCTTAGGTTGTTTGATACTTAATTGAATTTCATAAGATGTTTGATTGCTTATTGCATTGCCCATTGCATTGTCTTGCATAGCATTGGAATTCATGCATTGCAAAGGGCGCTGTTCAAAGCGCTCTACAAAGCGTTGTTGTGAATAGCGTCCCCATGACCTGATGCAAAATTGGTCATTTAAATACATCAGGTCTGATGCATTTTGAGTGGGCGCTGTACGAGCGCTGTACAGAAGCGCTGTTCGTACAGCGCCCCTCTGTTTTCCCGAGAGAACAGAGCAGGGGCGCTGTACAGGCACTGTACAGAAGCGCCCTACGTACAGCGCCCAAGGCAAAATTGTGGTGTCACTTATCAAAACGATCACACTTCATCTTGACACCCTATATATATGCTAGGGGTGTGCAGGATCTAATCCAATCCAATACTATCCATTGGATCGAATCAAATCCATTGGATTGGATCGGATCGGATCCAGAGAGGTGATTGGATCGGATTGGATCATAAATTCTAAAATCCATTGGATTGGATCGGATCTTGGATTTCCGTTTGGAAATCCACCGAATCCGCCAATCCGCCTAAAATATTAGGCCTTATTTTTATATTGGGTAATTTATTTTATCCACTACTTTTTAATGTAAAGGCCCAACCAAAATACGAATTAATGTATTTTTAATGTTAATTTTTTAATGTTAACCACTACTTTTTAATGTATTTTTTTAATGTTAATTTTATTTGAATTAATTAGTAATGTTTGAATAATTTATTTGATTTTATTTATTTCAGATTATAACTTTTATATATTATAAATGACTTTATATTAATTCGATCCATCGGATCATATCGGATTGGATCTAATCGGATCGGATCAAATAGTAATTGGATTGGATCGGATTGGATCCCGCTATAAAATTGGATCGGATCGGATTGCAATTTCTTCGATCCAATCGGATCGGATCGGATCGGAGTTTGGATCATGGCAAATCCATTGGATTCGATCCACCGCACACCCCTAATATATGTCACTTTGACTTTAGGTCAATCAAGAGAGTTCATATTCAGATTTCATACTTAGGATATTTTTCAAAGAGAAGAAAAATTCCAAGAACTCATTTTTAATTACTCAAACACTTTTTCATGATCATCAATCGTCATCTAGCATCATCTTTGATCTTCCAGATGTCATCTTGCATGGATTCTTCATCATACTTTGCTTGGTAAGCTTTTCACTAATATCTTACATATTTTGTGTTTTTCTTAACAAGCAATCTCAATTAATTACTTGTATGTTATTATATATATTTTGGATACAAGTTTGAGATTAGTGTGATGTATGTTTGAGAAGTTGTATTGTGATAGCTAATTAGGTTTTGTGCTTAATCTTGATTAGCTAAACTATTTGACATGTCATTTAGTTTTGATATCTAGGATTGTTCTAATTGCATATTAATCATCTTAGATAAGCATATAAGGTTTCCCTTGCTCTATGTTGCATTTGGATATTCATATATTCACTTAGGGTGTTATTCTCTTCATTGAGAAAGTATGTCTTGTGTGTAGCTTCTGGGATTAGGTTGCTTAGATCGCAAGCAAATTGGACTAGGTTCACTCATACCGGGATTAGGTAGGTGTGTGATTACTTCCGGGATTAGGTTGTAATCGTTTACACATTTAGTGGATTCGAGGTTTGAGTGTGGCTTACTTACTAGCCCGTGGTTTTTCCCGTGAGGGTTTCCACGTAAAAATCAAGTGTTATTTAATTTCCGCATTTTTATACTTGATTTATTGTTTTATCTAGTTAGGGGTAATTTCGTAATTTTGACTTAATACAAAAAATTGGGTAATAAGCTTAAAATCTATTCACCCCCCCTCTAGATAGTATTATACACACCATGCTATAATTTGTTTCATCCCGAACAATGCTCACATTGGCCTGTACACGGGGTTTGGTGACAAACTGGCGCTATCCCATTCCTTCCACCTGACGCACAATATCCGTTTTGTCAACATCATCCAAATCTATTGCCCTGTCATGGTGTACGATTCTGGTGTGGATGTTATGGAGGCGACCCAGATATAATGTGTTGCGTCGGCTGTGCTCATCAACCCTTGGGTTGCGAGAACCAGAAGTCTTGCCCTTGCCCTTCTTTGGTGCCATTCGGGAAGCGAAAAATTCTGCACATCACAAACAAAAAAACCAAAGCACATAGTATCCAGCCACAACATGCCACATTTTTTATGATAACATCAACATAGGCACAATACATTATCAACATGACAACTAATCAATTCTTTGTCATCAAAAATCAAATTTATGCCCACATTTAGTTACAACAATAATCTTTAACAAAGCAAGCATGTTAAACCCACAAGAATGTGGCAATGTAAGGTATTTTCAACACATCAAGCAACAATGTCATCTCTATCAATTTATTTACACTCACAAAATAGAGAATATCCATCCAAATTCGCACTAAAACAAAAATTGACAAATTAGGGCACATTCAAACATTAATCAACATCCTAGGAGCATTTTATTTCTACCACAAACAAAACCCAAGCATGCAATACCATCAATTCGGCCTCTAATCACAAAATCCCCAAATTTTTTTCGAACTAAACCTAACCCTAGCACTATCATGCAAAATTTTTGTCAATTGAGAGATAGGAGAAGTTAAATTCTTGTAAAAGCAAGTTTAGAGGGGAGAATAACTTACCTTGAATCCTTGAGAGGGAAGAGAAGGGAAAAGAATGCACCTTGGGAGGATTTTGGAGTGTTTTGAGTGAGAAATTGTGAGTGGGGCTCGTGAAAGAGACAACCCTTTTAAGACCTGATATCGCGTAATCTGCGGTTTCATTCGGTGGCCAGGCCATCGAATTTGATCGTAGAATTCCTCTTTTTGGCCCAAAACGCTGCCGTTTCGATAAGTGACTCCATTCGGCGGCCGATGTATTCTACGGCCAGGCCGCAGATTTGAAACCGCCGTTTTTTCGGTTTGGGGACCTGATTCAATCGGCGGTCGATTTATGGCCGCCGTTATAACCGCCGTTTGTTGGCAGAAACCTCTGTTTTCATTCTGCGGTTTAATTCTGCGGCCAGGCCGCAGAATGTGACTGCAGAATGCTGAAATTTAGGCAATCTCATTCTGCATTCTTGCATATCAACTGCACACTTACACAAAACTCATCAAGCCAAAAAGACACCCCCAAACCTGTCTTGAATATGGTACTCAACACATTTTTCTCAACAAATTTCTTGACTCAAAATCCAATACAGGTTTGGGGAAGCACTCTATATATACCAAAAACTTCTTAATTGAACAAAAAGAAGATGCATTAAATTAAAACTACCTAAGTGGGTTGCCTCCCACTAAGCGCTTGATTTAACGTCTAGGCAAGACGTGGTGATGGGTGCTAAGGCTCTCCAAGCTTGATTTGTTCAATCATGAATGCACTCCTTGCTCCTCCATAGTATGGCTTCACTCGTTGTCCATTGACCTTGAAAGTATCTCCGGTTCTCAAACTTTGCACTTCAATTGCACCATGTGGGAATACTTCTTTCACTCGGAATGGACCGGTCCATCTTGATTTTAATTTCCCCGGAAATAGCTTCAACCTTGAATCAAACACAAGAACTAGCATCCCGGGATGGAGGTCTTTCCTTAGGATCACTTGGTCATGGATCTTCTTGGTCTTTTCCTTGTACAATTTTGCATTCTCATAGGCCTCATACCAGAGTTCTTCCAATTCATTTAGTTGGAGCTTCCTTTCTTCTCCCGCCAATTCCAAATCAACATTCAACTTCTTGATTGCCCAATAAGCATCAAACTCCAACTCAACCGGCAAGTGACAAGCTTTCCCAAATACCAATCGGTAAGGTGTGGTGCCAAGAAAGGTCTTGTATGCCGTTCAGTAAGCCCAAAGTGCATCATTAAGCTTCATTGACCAATCCTTCTGATTAGGCTTGACCGTCTTTTTAAAAATTCTCTTGATTTCCCAATTGCTCACTTCAACTTGCCCGGAAGTTTGCGGATGGTATGGTATGGCAACCTTGTGTGTTACTCTATACTTTTTCATCAAGGAGGTAAAGATTTTGTTGCAAAAATGGGTGCCCCCATCGCTTATGATTGCACGGGGAGCACCAAACCTTGAGAACACTACTTCCTTCAAGAACTTCACCACCACATGACTATCATTAGTCTTAGTTGCCACCGCTTCAATCCACTTGGAGACATAATCAACCACTACCAAAATGTAATTGTTGCCATTTGAAGATGGAAAGGGACCCATGAAGTCAATACCCCATATATCAAAAAGCTCCACTACCAATTCTCCTTTTAGGGGCATCTCATTTCTCTTCCCGATACTACCCATCCGTTGACACCTATCACAACTCTTGCAAAACTCATAGGTGTCCTTACTTAGTGTTGGCCAAAAGAATCTGGAATGAAGGATCTTGAGAATGGTTTTCTTGTGACTAAAGTGACCTCCACAATGCATTTCATGGCAAAATTTGATCACACCTTCTTGCTCTTCTTCCGGTACACACCTTCGAATCACTTGATCGGGCCCATGCTTGAAGAGATAGGGTTCATCCCAAAAGTATTGTCTAGCCACAAACTTGAATCATTTCTTGGCTTGATAAGATAGGTCCTTGGGCACTATATCCCTCACAAGATAATTCACAATATCGGCATACCATGGCTCCTTTCCACCAACTACCCACAATTGCTCATCCGGAAAGCTTTCTTTCAAGGGAAGCATGTCTTCTTCTTCATTGGACCCATGTATCAACCGGCTTAGATGGTCGGCTACCACATTTTCCTTGCCTTTCTTGTCCTTGATTTCCAAGTCGAATTCTTGTAAGAGAAGAATCCAACGGATGAGTCTTGGCTTGGCATCTTTCTTTTGCATTAAATACCGAATAGCCGCATGATCGGTGTAGACAATTACCTTTGCTCCCACCAAATATTGCCGAAATTTCTCCAATGCAAACACAACCGCCAACAATTCTTTTTCGGTTGTAGAGTAGTTCAATTGAGCATCATTTAGAGTTCTTGAAGCATAGTAAATTGCATGTGGAAGCTTGTCCATTCGTTGCCCAAGAACGGCCCCAACCGCATAATCCGATGCATCACACATGATTTCAAAAGGGAGGCTCCAATTTGGTGGTACAATGATAGGTGTTGATGTGAGGGCTTCCTTGAGAGTATTGAAGGCTTTCATGCATTCTTCATCAAACACAAACTCCACTTCTTTTTGAAGGAGATTACACAAAGGTCTAGAAATCTTGGAAAAGTCTTTGATAAATCGTCGGTAAAAACCCGCATGGCCCAAGAATGACCTTATGTCTTTGGGAGTCTTTGGTGGAGGCAAACTCCTCATAACTTCAATTTTCGCCTTGTCTACCTCTATTCCCCAGCTTGACACCACATGCCCAAGAACAATACCTTGTGTCACCATAAAATGACACTTCTCCCAATTCAAGGTTAGGTTCTTCTCTTCACATCTCTTCAATACTTGAGTCAAATTGTCAAGGCAAATATCAAAGGATCCTCCAAACACCGAAAAATCATCCATGAACACTTCAATGATTTTTCCTGCCATATCCGAGAAAATGGACATCATACACCGTTGGAAAGTGCCGGGAGCATTGCATAAACTAAAGGGCATCTTCCGGTATGCATATGCGCCAAAGGGACAAGTGAAAGTTGTCTTCTCTTGATCCTCTGGTGCAATTGTAATTTGGTTATACCCCGAGTAGCCATCCAAGAAGCAATAATGGCTATGCCCCACTAGTCTCTCCAACATTTGATCAATGAATGGAAGGGGGAAATGATCCTTCCTTATTGATGCATTTAATTTCCGGTAGTCAATGCATACTCTCCACCCGGTTTGCAACCTTTGAGGGATGAGTTCATCTTTTTCATTCCTCACTACCGTAATCCCCGACTTTTTAGGTACCACATGGATTGGGCTCACCCATTTACTATCCGCAATTGGATAGATAATGCCCACCTTCAACAACTTCAACACTTCATTTTTTACTACTTCTTGCATGATGGGGTTGAGTCGCCTTTGAGCCTCTCTTGATGGCTTGGAGCCTTCTTCTAGATTGATCTTGTGCATACAAATGGTGGGACTTATCCCTTTGATGTCTTCTATCGACCACCCAATTGCCGCCTTGTGCACTTTAAGGACTTCAAGGAGTCTTGCTTCCTCATCTTGATTCAATTCCGAAGAGACAATAACTGATCTTCTTTCTTCTTCATCTAAGTAGGCATACTTAAGTGTTGTTGGAAGTTCCTTCAACTCTAACCTTGGTGGTGTAGGCAATTGTTTCTCTAACTCTCCACTTCCCACTTCTTCAATCTCATTAATTCTTTCTTCATCCACCAATTCTTCCATCAACTCAAGTCTCTCTTCCTCACCATCTTGTTCATCTAGAAACTCCATTGCACTTGCCATTAGAGCCTCCAACTTCTCCTTCAAAATTTTTCACTTTCCTCTTCAATAATTGTGTCCACCGAATTTACATTAAAACTATCATGTGCCCTAATAGGATATGCTCTCGACTCAAAAAGCTTGAACTCAATTACCTCATCCAAAACCTTCATAGTGAGCTCCCCTTCATGCACATCCACAATTGCTCTAGCGGTCGCCATGAATGGTCTTCCTAAGAGTAACATTTGGTCTTCTTCCTTGTGCCCCTCCATGTCTAACACCACAAAATCGGCCGGAATAATGAGCTTCTCTACTTGAATCAACACATCTTCTATTATTCCCATGGGGTGTCTTGATGATTGGTCCGCCAATAAAAGTGACATGGAAGTGGTCTTGAGGTCATTAAGTCCCAATCTCTTATAGATTGTGTAGGGCATCAAATTAATACTTGCCCTCAAGTCTAGCATGGCTTTCTCTTGCTTTCCTCCACCAATAGAAATGTTGATGATAAAGCTTCTGGGATCTTTCATCTTTTGAGGCAACTCCTTTTGTATCACCGCACTAACATTATCCCCAAGTCTCTCTTGTTGCCTAGGCTTGAACTTGATCTTGTCTTTATTCAACTCCTTGAAGAACTTTGCATAGGAAGGCATCTTTTGAATTGCATCAAGAAGTGGAAGATTCACATTTACCTTGGAAAGAATGTCATAGATGTCTTGAAAGGATTGTTCCAACTTAGCATTCTTCAATCTTCCGGGATAAGGTATCGGAGGAATGTAAGGATTTGATGACTTGTGTAGACGAGGATTTTCTTTTGAGGGGGGCACCACTACATCTTCTTCTTGCCTTTTGTCTTCTACTACCACATCATTCTCTTGTACTCTAGGCTTACTTGCATCTTCTACAACTTTATCATTGTCAAGGATCCGTCCACTTCTAAGAACTGTCATGGCTTTGGCTTGCTCGGGTTGGCTAGGGAATTTCCCTTTGTCTTGTTTTTGTAGTGCTTCGGCAATTTGGCCCATTTGAGTTTCCATGTTCTTCATTGATGCCCCCATATTGGTAACTAATGCTTCGAGAGAACTCAACCTTTGCCCATCCGATAAAACGGCTTCCCTTTGTGGTTGCCTTGCTTGGTTGTTGAAATTCTCTTGCCGGCTCCATTGATTGGCTTGGCCACTCCCCGACCCTTGACCTTGGTAGAACCCCCGGTTGTTGTTGTACCCTTGATTCACCTCTTGGCTAAGCAAATCTGAGTTCAATGCATTGTTGTTTGAATAAGAAAGGTTCGGATGGCCCCGCCATTTTTGATTATAGGATTGAGAATAGATACCACCTCTATCTCTTTATTGATATCCCATCGCTTGGACTTCCTCTTGGAATCCATCACAACCTTCTCCATTGAAAGACATATCCCCACTTCCATCCCTTCCTTGAACATGGCTTGCATTCCCTTTGTTGGTTATGAATGATTGCATAGACAACATCGTGGCTTGCATGGATTGCATTTGCTTGGCCAACTTCGAAACTTCAATTGCCGTCTCGGTTCCTCCTCCTATCTCATGCCTACCATTTGCTCTTGTGCTAAAATTGCATTGTTGGGACATAAGAGCAAGCCTCTCACACACATCCATCACAAAAGCCGTCGTCTTATCCGCGATTGAGCCTCCACAAGCATTAGTAATCAAAAGTTGTGTGTGAGGAGAGAGTCCTTCTTGAAATGAGGAAACCTTGTATTCGTCGGGGAGCATGTGGGGAGGAAGTTGTGCTAACAAGGATTGGAATCTCTCCCATGTCTCATGAAATGAGTCGCCCATCTCTTCTTGAAATCCGGTAATTTGCATCCGTAACTCTCTCTTCTTGTTTGATGGAAAGAATCGGTTGAAGAATGCTTCACACACCGCATCCCATGATGCAAGAGATCCAGGCTTTTGGGTATTGAGCCACTTTTTTGCATTGTCCTTCAAACAAGTTGAGAAGCACCTCATTAGTAGTTGTTCCTTTGAGAGAGTACCCATCCTTGATGTAAAGGGGAAGGTCTCCACCACCCCACTAAGATCCTTCATGAATTGTAAGCAATCTTCATTTGGTTTGCCAAGGAAGGATGGTAATTGGCTAATATGCATGGACTTGAGCTCATATGACTTCGTGAGCTCATCAAGAACAATGGCCGGTGGTTCATTTCCGATGATAGGTCTTGAATATTGTCCCATGGTGAGTTGTCTTGGAGGGTTTTCCATTTGTGGGGTTGCATATTTAGTGGGATATTCATTGGTGGGGGTGGATCATTGGGTGGGTTTTGGTTTTCTCTTCCGTCTTCCATATTCACCCGTGCCCTTTCAGCGGCTCTTGCTAGTCTTCCAACTTGATTAATACGATCATTGAAGGGAAACAGAATACCTCCCCTAGAATGACGTCCGTGCATACACTAGCAAACCTGAAACACCAAAAAACAAAAACTACCGAGAAGTAAAAAGATAAAAATAACACAATTAAACTACTAAACTATATCCTAAACTAGAATAGCCAAATATAACGCTGCCGATCCCCGGCAGCGGCGCCAAATTTTGATCGGACTTTTGCAAGTACCAAAATTCCACACTTGGAATACACAAATCGAATGAGATGTATAATGGCAAGCGGGATCGTTCCTTAGGGAAAGGGAGGATATTTGGCTATAACTAATTTATGTACACTAATCTAAACTACGTGCGGAAAAGTAAAATTCATTTTTGGTTTTGGAATTTGTTTTAACAATTAAACTAAATGAAATTAATCAATCTAAAACAAGTAATTGAAATGAAAGGTGTGATATATGATGATGGATATTGGGGAATTGAGTTGACAACTAAAAGATTTCCTAATGTAATGAACTAGTCCAATTAAGCACTTTCATCCTACTCAAGGGTTGTTCTTTAATTGATTTTACTCATTAATGTGCAAATTCACACATTGACTCAAGTAAGCCCTACTATGAGTCTTGGTGGAAATAGATTCAAGCTCTCACCCAAGTGAACCCCACTATGAGTAATTGCCCAAATAATATTCTTAAGAACAAATTAAAGGTCTTGTACCAAATAACACATGCATGCATCAATTTTCAATTTCATATATGCTCAAGATTGGAGAATGAGTTGAAGGCCATTCAAACCCTAAACCACAACCCTCACATGTGAACCATTTCTACCACAAGCTAAATTGAACCCCATTATTAACAAGTAAAAATGGCAACTTCAAGGCAATGAAATGAAAATGTACCAAGAGAGGACTTGTATAAATAGATAACTAGTTCAAATACATGGGATAATCACATAAGTTGTCTCATCAATTCCCCAATAAAAGGGTTTAGTTACACATAATGAAAATAGAAATGAAAAGAGAAAGATTGTAGAGAAAACCCACAGAGATCTTCATAAGTCTTCTTGTTCCTTGATAAGCTTGGAATCTCCTTGACCTTGGTGACTCCTTTCTTCTCTCTTCAATTAATCTTCAAAATAAGGTGGAAAGAATGTTGTTGGAATGAATTAATGGAGCTTTGGGTTAGAGAGAGGTTAGAGAGTTTTAGAGAGAGGGTAGGGTTTCATCAAATGGTGGAGAATGCCCTAGGGAAAGAGAAAAGGGGGATATATATATATATGGGGTCCCATGAGCTAGGGTTGAAATCTCGGTGCTGCTGACGTGGCACGAATTCTGCGGTTTCAATCTGTGGCCAGGCCGCAGAACGAAACCGCATAATGGAAAAGTGACATTCTGGAATTTATCGGCGATTGGATTGGCGGTTGGACTCTGGCCGCAGAATTGACCTGATGCCTCTAGAGCAAAACGACGATTTAAATCTGTGGCCAGGCCGCAGAATTGAACCGCCAAATCCATCTTTTCTTGCCAAATGACCTTTTTGCCCCCAAATGCTCTCCTTTCACCGCTTTTAGCCCAAAATCACCGAATTTCGTCATTCTTCCACCCAGAATACAAAAAGTACCTGTACAATCAACATCGAGCCATAAATTTCATGAATTTACTCGAAAGTCAATCAAAATTATCTGAAATCGGGGGCGAAATTCTATATATGTAATGGCTCGATCAATGATCAAAGATGATGCTAGATGATGATTGATGATCATGGAAAGGTGTTTGAGTAATTAAAAATGAGTTCTTGGAATTTTTCTTCTTTTTGAAAAATATCCTAAGTATAAAATCTGAATATGAACTCTCTTAATTGACCTAAAGACAAAATGGCATATATATAGGGGGCCAAATCAAAGTGAGGTCATTTTGAGTAAGTTGCAAAGAAACGCACCGATCAGTGGTTTCAATCGGCGGCCAGGCCGTAGATTTTAATCGCCGAATGGCTCCCGTGAAAGGCAGGGGAGCAACGGTGGTTTCAATCGGTGGTTTCGAAACCACCGATCAAGATCGAGAAATAAAAACAATCAGATCTAAACGGCGTTTTTGATCGGTGGCCACGAAACCGCCGATTTGATCCAGAGGCCTCTGGACTCAAACGGCGGTTTCATTCGGCGGCCAGGCCGCCAATCATAACTGCCGATCACCTTAAAGAGGTGAAATCAACGGAGAAGCCAAGTGCATCTCCGTAGGCGGTCTTCGCGTAAAACCAAGCACATCCTAGTGCATATGCGGACGTTTCCGAATAATATCAGGCAACGAATTGCTAAGCACAAAAGCACACAACAAAATACAACATCAAGGTGCAAGTGTGAAATGTGACATATGAAGAGTATGCACACCAATGCAAGAATGCTAAGTGAGTGTGTGCAACTATCTCTTCAAGACAAGTAAGCACATAGAAATTTACCTTCGGTGCTTATCAAGACGAGGTCTTCAAAGGGCTTTGAACAATAATACCAACACCTAAGCTACCCTTACAAAGAACCCCAACATGCAGTTTGTCCACGAAATGAGCCAATCAACAAATGGGAACCTTACACCTAGGAATCTGAGAGAAGAAATAAGAGAATCCGGTAAGGACTAGCTATCAAGGAAAATTACATTCTAAACTGAATAGTACCTTTTCTTTGAAGCTTAGACATTTTGAATGTAGGATCGCACTATGTGTAATCATATCTAGAGTGGCATGCTCTTAATTTTTACTTGACATTTTCTTACATGAATAGGTCATCACTAGTGCATCATTGTTCTAATCTCTTCATTCTTTGGTTTTGCTTATCAATCAATGGCTGGTAAAACCTTGCTAGGATGATTTGAACTTATTTGAAAAAATTGTGAGATATCTTGATGAATACCTTAGGGGTTGATTGGTGATTGTTTTGCTCGAGGACGAGCAAAAGATAGGTTTGGGGCTATTTGATCGAACAAAAAATGGTACGATTTTGTACCCTTATTTCCTTTTCTTTATGTTTGTTCTCAGGCATTTCCCCATATTTAATGTTGTCAAATCAAGTGTTTTTAAGTTTTTATTAGGCCTCAAGGGTATTTGTGAAGAAGAGGAGGAACTTGGTGCAAAAATGAGCATAAAGACATGAAACAAGGCATTTTTGCCACTTACTAAAGCTAGGTCGCCATGGCGACAGGGAGGTGCTTTCATAGCACAATTGTCGCCATGATGTCGCCCTGAGGTCGCCATGGCGATAGAAGAAATATTTCAAGAAGTTTTGCATCAGGTGTTGTCGCCATGGCGACATTCAATGGCAAATGGCGACATCACTCATTTTCCTCAGTGTTGCCATTAATATCAGGGCGAAAAAGATGAGATTGGTGGCGACAAGTGAATCTTAGAATGCGTAACCGTTTTATGCCACGAGGTCGCCACAGCGACACTAGAGCGACATCCCCTGCCACATCAGCTTTTCAAGCAATTTTTAGTACAAATTCGAGGCACCTATAAATGTTCTTCTTCTCTGAGATTGAAAGACACACAAAAACACACAGAGTTTTCCAAGCACACTTTTACTTAGCATTTTTAGACCTAAGCCCAGTTTGGCATTGCTGTGCTTTTGGGAGAATTGCTTTTGATTCTGTTGTGGGGAGAATTGCTTTTGATTTTGCTGTGGGGAGAATCAGTTGAGTGTTTGGTAAACTGATTTTTATAAGTGTTGTGAGAACCAAAAGCAATTTCAATGTGTTTGGTAAACTGTAAGTAAAAAGTGCTGTGGGGGTGCAAAATTACTAGAAAGGACACAAATGACTATTGAAGATGTTTTGAAAATAAATTATTTGTTTTATTTTTGTGTGACCATAAACATATTATAAAATAAATAATTTGTTTTATTTTTGTGTGACCATAAACATGTTATAAAATAAAAAATAAAAAATAAAAAAATTGTTTATTTTTTTTGTGACCATATCACATTATTACATTTTTTTTTCCTATTGCCACATATATTGCGAATATATTAAGAAAATTCTTTTGATTTCTTCCATAATTTTTTCGATGGAGGGAGAGGAGACGATAGGATGGAAGGAATCGATGGTTGCCAGAGGTGAGGAACAGAGAAAAGGGTTTTTTTTTTTTTCTTTTTTTTTTAGTAAATCCCATGAAAGACCAGGGATAAAATAGGAAGTTTGTAAAAAATTCATTAATGTTGAAGAGCAGCGTGTTTTCAATATTGCTTCCCCAAGAAGCAGTTTTTTAAAAGCAAGAAAAACTAGCTTCTCATTTTCTGATTCCGGGGAAGGTAAAAGTGGCCAAAAGCGCTTCCCTGAAATTTTACCAAACACCCTAGTCTATATCTAGAATCACTTTTTGTCTCAAAAGTAGCTCTAGAAGCAATGCCAAACTGGGCCCTAGTTTCTCTTCCATGATTCCCACTTTCAACTTCCTCCATTTCTAACCTTGAACTACATTTTCCATTAAACATTCAACATCCAATATATTTTACCTCACCAAATCATTCCTCTCTTGCCATTTTCTTCACCATATTACCTTAGTCACTCACCATTTCACATTCACCAACACTCTTGCACAAAGGAGCATCTAAGGAGAGAAAGAATTAAGCACTAAAGAAGGGGACCTAAGGGTGATTTCCTTATTTATTACTCTCTTTTCCTATTTGTAACTATGTGTAGCTAAACCCCCAATCTAGGGGGTTGGTGTTAGGAACACTTGGACTTGGGGTTTGCTTGACTATATTTTAATTGAATCTCTATATGTTTTCTATTTATTCTATCATTAGATTCTTTTCATTATGTGATTAATTTGCATATCAACTTATTGATCATAATCTTGTTAGAACAATGGGATGGACAACCTTGTGTGATTAAAGAATCCAATAAATGGGATGGATTATTGTAGGGTATACCAACCACAATAGTCTAAACCTTGTCTTGTAAACAACCAATCCCACCTTAACCCCCTTTCCTTAATCGGTTAGTCATTAAGGTGGAAAGATGTTTATGGTTCATGGTTATGGCCTAAACACACTAAAGAATACAAGAGGTTAGCTTACAAGAGATTGGTTCTTTAAGATAGTTTGAAAAGCCCCTCTAATCCACTTGCAATTTCATCAATCCCCTAACGTATCTCTTAATTGTTTACACTTACTTTTCTTATCATAGATTGTTGAGCTTCTATTTTGCCTATCACTTTTGTCACTTTTACTTTATTCATGTTTGGTGGTACATTAAACCACACACTATCCACTTATTATGACTTATGTTATTGCATCTTAGATTAGTTAATCAATCTAACATATTACTTCATTTCCCTATGGAATGAATCTAGCTTACCATTTATTATGTTTTATATCCTAAGAGGATTCCAAAGTGGTAGAACATTATTTTCGAAAAGATCACATATATACATTGTTTTGATGTGCACAAATGACATCATCACTTGTGTTCTCACATGTTTAGGTCTAGTTGTCCATGGAATGTATTGATCACATGTTTTATGTTGAATTGCTTGTTTGCATCATTTGTATTCACATGATCACACTAGGAAGTCCTTGTAAAAGGTATGAAGTCTTGACTAGGACAAAGTGTCCGGATAGTCAAGCAAGAAAGGCTTGGTTAGGACAAGAGGTCCGGATAACCAAACAAGAAGTCATGGCTAGGATTGGGAAGGTTTGATAGGTATGCATTGAAGGCTCTCTAGAGGCATGAGTGCCTTGGATAGGAAGTTGGCTACATTATTGATAGGCCCGGATGTTTGGATAGACATAGACCCCAATAGAAAGTGTTGCATGGGTTGTGCATTGGCTCTTGAGGAATTTCTAATCTTCCAATGATGTTGGTTTGGTATGGACTCCAATATATGGTGGCTCTGCATCATTAAGGGATTTTGTATCTTCCAATAGGGATTGGGTAGACATAAACTCCAATAGGAAATTGATCAAGGTTGATCACTTTTGAGGAATTTCTAATCTATCATCCAATATATATAGTACCCAATGGTTGTAGTTCAACCCGTGGATGTTTCCTCTTTGAAGGTTTTACCACATTAAAAAATCTCATGTGTCAATTCCTTCTATCTCTCTCTTTCTTATTTGTTTTTGTGTATGTTTTAATCTTGTTGCATATTATTCACTTGTGATGTATATTGGAACAAGATTTTGTAAAGTGTGAATATAATTCTTTTGTATATTGTTATCTTTGTGTATAGTTATATTTGGTTATACTTATAATACATTGAACAATATTGAAATGCAAGTATTCTTTGTTGTTGAGATTTTATGTTATTCTTCCTCATGCAACTCATTAATATATATAGACAATACTTAAATGATCACATGCTTATCTTGTCTATGTATGAATATTTAGTTTATGTGTTGTATGTAAAGCTACCTTAAAGGACAAACATGAGTTTGTTTCAAGGGATTGAAAAAGGCGTAAAAACCTATTCACCCCCCCCCCCCCCCCTCTCTAGGTATGCTTTAAGCAATTTAACTATGTTTGTATACTTTCAGTAGGACACATCTCGGATAGGAAGTAGGCTAGGTGATTCACTAGGCCCGAGGGTAGACTAGGAGTTGATAGTTTATGGTGGATATCATGAGTTGATAGCCTTGAGTGTGTAAGTCCTTTTCATCATAGTGGATTGCTTGCCGATGGTTGTGGATTCAACCAGTGGATGTTTCCTCTTTGGAGGTTTACCACGTAAAAATCAATGTGCCAAATGTCTCTATCTCTATCTCTTTATATATTTATGTATGATTATTATAACTTGTTTAAGATCTTCATTTCCTCACATCCTTGTAATCAAGTTATTGATAAAGAAAGAGATGCTCACATTGTTTGTTAAATCAACATTTGTTTCTTGTATCTTGTAAATGTTTGAACATTGTATCTTGTGATATTCTATATCAAGTTGTAAAAATCTACTTAGTGAATTTACATTGTAATATTCAAAGTACAATTTGTGAAATTTGCTCTTCATTGAATATACTTATACATAAGATACATTGTTTCTTGGTATATGTTTTGTAGAGTAAGGGTGGTGAATTAAGCATACATGTGTTAATTGTTTTCTCATAACAATCATGTTAAAGATTAATTTGTATGCTCACCAAGGTTTTGACATAAGTCACGAAAGAGTTTTTAAAATTAGAGTGTCAACTTATTCACCCCTCTCTAGGTTGTTTAGTATAACCTTGTAGGTATTTTCAATTGGTATCAAAACGGGTCACTTAAAGCAATTAGTGTGATTCGGGATCTACAAGGTTATTTACTAGGATAACAATATTTTGTCTATAATTGTTTGTAATGGTTGTCCTCCTTTGTTGATTGGGAAAATGTTTGGTTTGTTTAAAATGCTCATGAAAGACTTCACTATGTCTAGTGATGAGCAAGCTTGGTTGGATTGTCAAGAAAGGTTTCTCTTCTCCAAGTTTTATATTTGATGGAGTAATTTCTCCAAACCAATATGTTCATGAAGTATGAATGAGGTTTATTTTTGAGAAGTTGAAACTTTTAGACCTTTTTGCCATTTATAGAGGTGTAAGTTTTTTAACACCTTTCTCTTAATAAAGATTCAAATATGGCAAAAGAGGCATGGAATAGATTCCAAGCTATTTGTGAAAAAGCTCTTCTTGTTTTACATTTCATTTGTCTACTAACAAGTTTGTTGATAAGCTTGAAAAGAATGTTAGTGACAAAAGCAAAGAAGAATAAGCTTTCCCGAGGATAATCAAGCTAGACACGATCACTTGACTTTGCAACTCAATAAAGTAGATTGCAAATCAAAGACCACCAACTTCAACTTGATGGCAAGAGTTGAATCTCTTGAGAGGGAAAGAGATAAAGGTTTGAAGGAAGTTGAAGTGAAGAATGAAGTGATCAAATGTCTAGAAGAGAAGACGATTGAAGATACTCTTGTGTTAGATAGTTTAATAAGTGATTTTGCTAATAATTGCACAATCATGAAGGCCAAAGAGCTTAGTGTTCTTCATGAAGATTCAAGTGACTTAAGCTTTGTAGTTGAGCAAGTTGAGTCTCCTACAACTAAAGGCAAGTTACTAAGGAACAAAGGATTAACAAAAAGCCAATCTTCCAAGGTCAAGTGCAAAATCAAGAAGAGTAAGGAGTCTTCACCGTTGGTACACTTTCACCTAAATAGTATCATCTACATATGTATTCCGATTTGGCATTTTTGAAATGTTGTAGTGCATACTAAATCTAGATGCCATGAGTATATTAGACAATGCAAACTAGAGAATGAGATGCATGTTAGTGAGTATTGATAATATCTTTGTTTATGGCAATAATGTTGTGTTTTACATGAGAAATATCTTTATAAAGAATGTAAAGATTCCCGTTGTTTTTAATTGGCTTATTTCGTGATCAAACCATAAATGGGGATACTTTGTAAGGGTAGTTTAGATGTTGTTGTTAGTGCATTAGGCCCTTTGAAGACCTCATTATTGACAAGCACCAAAGGTAATATTCTAAGTGCTTACTTGTCTTGAAGAGATAGTTGCACACACTCACAACTCATGCATATGTTTAATCCTTGTTTGTTGTGTTTCTTTTTGTTGTGCATCAATGCTTATTTACATCTCTTCTTGCTTGTATTTATGATTGCATCTTGTGTTTATAACATCATAGCATTTAGGCTTTTAGGATGCATATTAGTTTACTTTTGTTCCCCTTGCATGATTGCTTGTGGGGACAAAAATGTAGGCTGTGCGCTGGTCCACCAGCGCCGGTCGACCAGCGCCGCTCACCGGCGTAAAACGCCCAGTGGAGCGCCGCTGGTCGTGCGCTGGTGTGGACCAGCGCAAGGCCACCAGCGCCAATCGCCCAGGTGTGCGCCGCTGGACTGGTGCTGGTGGCAGCGCCTGTCGTCCAACGCTCAAGCCAAAATGTGCTTGTGCGCTGGTCCACCAGCGCAGGTCCACCAGCGCACAGTGCATTTTTCTAGCGAGTTTTCAAAACGACCTCACTTCACTTATGGCCTCTATATATATGTTAACTTGATTTTAGGTCACTCACAAGAGTTCTTATTCATGCTTCATACTTAGGATATTTTTCAAGAGAAGAAAAATACACAAAGAACTCATTTTTAATTACTCAAACACATTTCCATGATCATCAATCATCATCTAGCATCATCTTAGATCATCTAGATGTCATCTAGCATGGATTCTTCATCATACTTTGCTTGGTAAGCTTTTCACTAATATCTTACATATTTTGTGTTTCTCTTATCTAGTAATCTCAATTAATTACTTGATTGTTATTTTGTATGCTTTGGATACAAAATTGAGAATAGTATGATGTATGTTTGAGAAGTTGTATTGTGCTAGCATATTAGGTTTTGTGCTTAATATTGATTAGCTTAACTAATTGACATGTCATTTAGTTTTGATATCTAGGATTGTTCTTAATTGCATATTAATCATCTTAGATAAGCATATAGGGTTTCCCTTGCTCTATGTTGCATTTTGGATATTTTCACATATTCACTTAGGGTTGTATTCTCTTCAAGAGAAGGTAAGTCTTGTGTGTAGCAACCGGGATTAGGTTGCTTAGATCGCAAGCAAATTGGACTAGGTTCACTCATACCGGGATTAGGTAGGTGTGTGATTACTTCCGGGATTAGGTTGTAATCGTTTGCACATTTAGTGGATTCGAGGTTCGAGTGTGGCTTACTTACATAGCCCGTGGTTTTTCCCGTGAGGGTTTCCACGTAAAAATTCAAGTGTTAATTTAATTTCCGCACCATATTACACTTGTTTGTTTATATTATCTTGAGGGTAAATTCGTAATTTTGACTAACACGAAAAATTGGGTAAAAAGCGTAAAATCTATTCACCCCCCCTCTAGATAGGTTTATACACACCGTGCTATATTTAGTTTCAAAGAAGATAGTTGATGATTTATGTAAGGCTAATGATTTGTATTGGCTTGATTCCATTGAAAAACACTCTATATTTGTATCAGTTGTTGCTTAGGATGTTCTTGAAAGAAAAGAAGCTTAAAAGTTGAAGAGCAACGTCTAATGCAAACGTCGTCTTCAAGAGGTGAAAGCGTCAAAGGTATATCTTGACTTCTATCCTCTTACAAGGCGTTAGCGCACACACACACAATTCATACATGTGTGTCCCTGCATCATAGTTCAAACATTTGGTATAACACATTCACACACTTCTTAGTATGCACATGCATCGGTCTTTTATAGACAAACATTGTAGAATTGCATGCTTTGTGACTATCTCTTTGATATGGCATGCTTGTGTGAATTTGTGTTTGCTTGTTTATGTGTTTTGTATCTTGGACTTGATTATGTTCTTATTTGACTCCTTATTGAGTTCCGGTCATTTCGGTTACTTATTCATAAGGTTTCGAGTCCAAACAACTTAGCTAGGCTACTTTGCGTTCTCATTCGTTGATTTGACTTCATCGTCGTTTTCCGAGATGATTTCTCAACCTTTTGTCAAAGTTTCTTAGTCATCATCGTGCGAGAGAAAGTCACGGTTTGTAATCCAAAAACGGATTCAAAATCGGAGTTCGGATGCCCAAGATACGGCTGAAGAATGTGAGGGTGCGTGAGAGGGGCGTGCGAGGTCAAAGGCCAAGCCTTGGCCACCACGTGTGGAGGCCGTGGGGCCCATGGCCAGACCAGCCCTCTAGTCCCGTGTGGCCCACGCGCCCCACATGGGCCTAGGCTGAGTTGGCCTCTTTTGGTTGGCCAAAAATCCTCTCTCTCTCTCTCTTTCATTTAAACACCTCTCCTTCCCTCCAAACATAAAACATGAAGAACATTTTGAAAAGAAATTTCTGCAGAATTCTTCACATTTTAATTTTCGTATTTTGATCATAACTTTCTCATACGAACTCAAAATTGATTGATCTAAAAACCAAAATTGTTGGTCTTGATGAGAGCTACAAACCTCAAGCATTTCTAGAGACAGCTAACTTCGTCATTTTTCCCAGTGGTCTAATTTTCAGTACGTGGTCAACTTTGTATGTTCAACTTCTTCTTTTTCATTTCATCTTTGATCATCTCTTTTATTCATACTATTTGATTGATGAAATATGTTAAGAAAGATGTTAGATCATATGCTAGGGGTGTTTGATAATTTGTTAATTGAGTTTTAGCCTTATGATTTCTCTTGAACATATATTTGCTTAACTTGATTCAACTTGAAAATGATTCTAGAAATGGTATATATGATGTGCCTCATGTTATTTTCTAGGTTTAATTTCATGATCTAAGAACTAAGTTTTCAGTGTGATATATTGAATATTCATACCTTGTTCTTATTGATTTACATGTCTTGATTTCTTGATACATTTGTGATTGTTTGTTGAAAGCATATTCTAGATTATCATTGAACATGTACATTTAGCTTGATTGATCATCTAGCTTTATTTGATTGTGTTTGCATCATTTGCATCACTTAGATCATTGCCTTGAATAAGGTTGAAGTCTCTAGCAAAGTGAGTGAAGCTTTGTGGATAGAGCAAAGAAGTCTTGATTAGAGTCGGGAGGACTCGGATAATCAAGCAAAGAGACTTGTCTAGGGTCGGGAGGATCTAGTTAGGCAAGCAAGAAATCTTCCTAGAGACGTGAGCGTCTTGGATAGGAAGTTACTTTCTAGAGGTGTAGGACACATCACGGATAGGAAGTAGGCTTGATAGTTCACTTGCTCAAGGGTAGATTAGGAGGTGATAGCTTGAGCGGATATCTTGTGTTGATAGCTTGAGTGTGTAAGTCTTTTTCGTATAGTGGATTGCTTTGCAGGTGGTTGTGGTATCAACCTGAGGATGTTTCCTCTTTGAGGTTTTACCATGTAAAAAACCTTGTGTCTATTTTTGTTTGACTTTGCTTTATCTTCCATATCTTACATTGAATTGCATATCTTGTATATTGATTTACTCTTGCATTAGTTAAATCAATTTAACTTGTTGAATCTCTTCAAGTGTGCATTTTCTTTGTCATATTCCACATCATTTTTAATATTGGAAGAATTTGAGCCTATATCTATTCACCCCCCCCCCCCCCCCCCCCCCCCCCCCCTCTCTCTAGGTATATTTTGCACTACTACTTAAGAGAAATTTCAATTTATGTTCTAGATATAATATTACCATGAGAAATGATCATGATGGTTTATGTGTTTGTGCACCCAAGACCAAATGGGTCATGGGTTAGTGCTATTACCATTAGTGTATGTTGCACATGTGAGTTAGCTTTAAGATTAGTGTCTAGTTTTGAGTAACTTAGCTTGCTAGCTTTGTTTCTTTATGACTTTGACATGAACTTAGATATCTCACAAATATCACTATGATAGTCGAAATCCATTGATTAACTTTTGAGAAGTTGTTTTTAATGATATCTATATGGTGACAATCATGTTAAGACTTTTGGAGAAAGTCATGTTTGTATGTGTTTGAGTTGAAGTGTTAAGTCTTTATTCTCTTGGGATGACATACCAACAACTTGTTGTCATGAGGACAAACAAGCCAAGAGAGCTCATAAAAAGAGCGAAGGCTTTGCATTTGATGAAAAAGCTTGCTTAGGTATTTCTATATCCTAATGCTTGCTTTCTAGCTTTTCATCCTTTGACTCTATGTTTTGCATTACATCATGTAGCATGTCATATTAGAGAAATAGTATAGCATTCATATGATTCTCATTGATATTTTCTCTCTAAAGATCTTTTAGTGATCTGTTCACAATGATCTTATACATGATGCTTGAAATGCTTGTGTGATTGTTAAGTGGCTTGATGAGCAAAACTTAATGTGAATAGCAATGTCTTTAAGAGCTACTCACTTAAGAAGTAATGATCTTAAACAAATAACTTTTATTGTTTCTAGATCATGCACTTGAGCTTGAAAATCTTATTTTTGAAAAGTGCACTAATGCTTCTCTTATATGTTTTAGTTTTGAGTAATTGAGTTTGAAAATATGCAGATTATGGATGCATCTAGAAGCCTATTGCTTAGTACATGATAGATGACCTATGATATGTATCCATTTTGCTTCGACAATACAGAGAACTCAACGAGCACCCTTATAGAAAGGGCTACACACCTTGGTTGTGCAGCCGCCCAATGTAGGAAAGGGCTACGCCATTGTGATGAGTGAAAGCCACCATGAGGTGTAGATGTTTATGTTAGAAAAATCAAAGAAGTGTTGAAAAGAATCATTAAAAAAAAAAAAAAAAATCTTTGATTCTAAGCCTAAAAGAAATGAAAAATAAACAACTTAATGGTGAATAGTTGAGAATTGTGAAATGCTCGGGTTGTCAAATAGAAATGAGTAAACGAGCCACATGCACACACATGCTCACATGTTGAAATCTATTCTTTTTAAAGCAAAACCCAGATTGGAAATGCTTTAGTTGGATAGGTGTGGATATAGTTTGCATGTTGATATCACGATTACTCCTTGTATATATACTAGAAGCATTCAAACACACACATATTTTGCTTATGTGCTTGATTCATTAGCAATGTGAGAATATTTTTGAGAGATTAATGAAAATCTATGATTCTCTCTTGTACTTTGAAAAGTGATAAAATATTTTCTCTAATTGCTTGAATGTGTGATTGTGTGGATTTCGTTGTGAACAATTTTCTATCTTGATCTTAGATAAAGCATTTATCAAAGGGAGCATAATATGCTAGACTTTGTTCTCTTTTATGATATGTTCACATGTGCTTCAAGTTGATATTTGTTGGCATATTCTTTGTTTGATATGATGAATCTTGAAGATGTTATTTCATATGTCTTGATATGCATGATGATTCTTCATAATGATATGCCTTTGTATGTTTGATCACAATTAATGCATGAATCTTTTTGTAATAATTGTATGATTGTGTTTGCAATCACCTTTTCCTTGTTTGGGGTTGTATAGTAGTTGCGATTGCAATCAATTTCTTCATTCTTAAGGTTGATAAGAGAGTAATTGCAATGAGTTCCTCTTTGTGTGGAGTCAATAGTAATTGTAGTTGTAATCAATTCAATTGAGTGAGTTGCAATGAGTTCCTCTTTGTTTGGGGTCGATAGTAATTGTGGTTGTAATCAATTCAATTGATTATGGTTGCAAAAAACTCCTCCTTGCTTACGGTGATAGTAATTGTGGTTGTAATCAATTCCATTGATTGTAGTTACAGAAAATTCCTTCTTGCTTAAAGTGATAGTAGTTGTTGTTGTAATCAAATCTCTTCTTGTTAAGGATCGAGATGATTGTTGTTGATACTAATTCCTTCATATTTGGGGTTGATATGATTGTTTATGCAGCTGTTGAACTTGGTAGAAATGACCCATGTTCTTAAGAGTAAAATTTATGCATTTGTGATTCATTTTACCTTGATGAGTTTGTTGTATTGTATAGATTTGAATAACCTTTGCTAGGTTAACATGGAGAACAAACAAGAATCAAGGGAGAAGATAAAGGAGCTAAACTCAAAGGTGGTTCAACAAGATGCAAAAATCAAAAACTTAGAAGAAAGCATTTTTTTCAAGCATAGTATCCACCTCCAAATGTGAGATCAACAAATCGTTCGGCGTTCTTTGGTAGCATAAATGGCTAGCAAAGCTTTTTTGATCTCAAGGTATCCTTTCTCTCTTTTGCTTTTGGCTTCATTTTATGTAAAAAAGGGCGAGAAATATGATATTGTTTTAGCATATCTTCTTTGTGTATATGTCAAGTATTGAACTTCATATGGCATGTAATATCTTGGATAAGATATCTTTGATGGATATGCATGTATTTATGGGGAGCATACATGTATCCATTTTGATCGTAATTGTCATATTCCATATTGAACTTAAATGCCATATTCTTGTCTAGTATATTGTCATATATTCTCTTGTATATTCTTGTGCTTTCAAGTTTATTTTAGGTGATATCAAGAAAAGCTCAAGTGAAGAAGTTCAAGACTTGTTGAAGATTAGTCTAGGTGATTAACTCATTGTAATGTGAGAGTGAGTTTTTGTGACCAATCTTCATGTTGTATGTGTTAATATTTGTATAGGTGTTTTGACATAGAATTTTCCAAAGGGGGAGATTGTTAGGTTTTTGAGTCGTGTTGGCACTATTCTATATCAAAACAACATTTCCTGTGTATTGATTAGTTGTCTAGGTTTCTCGGTTTAACAAGCTTCAAAGAAATTGGGCAACATATCAAGTAAAGTGAAGCCTTCAAGAGGAGAAAGCATCAAAGGTATACTTAGACCTCTATCCTCTTGTAAAGCCTTAGGCACATACACACATTTCATTCATTTGTGTCCCTGCATAGTTGTACACTATTGGTATAACACTCCCACACACTTGGTAATGTATGCACATGTATTAGTTTCAAATTAACAAACATTGTGAAATTGCATGTTCTAGGACTATATCTAGGAAACGGCATACGTGTGTGACTTGGTGTTTATTTGTTTCAGTTTTTATTGATTTTGGACTTGAACATGATCTCATATGATTCCTTATTAAGTCCTGGTCATTTCGGTTACTCATCCATTAGGTTTCGAGTCCAAACTAGGAAGCTACACTACTTTATGTTCTCATTCGTTGAGTTGTCTTCGTCTTCATCTTCATGTATCGAGTCAAATTATCAACATTTTGTCAAAGTTTCATAGTTTTCCTCGTGCATAAGGGAGTCACGGTTCGTAATCCAAAAATGGATTTGAATTCGAATTCGGAGTTCGGATGCCCGAATACTGCTGAAGAACGCGAGGGAGGCGTGAAATGGCCAAAGGCCATTTTGGGGTGTTCCCATAAGGCTCATGGGAGGCTCACGGGCCAACCACCTCTCTGCCCCGTGAGGTTCACACGCCTCTGATGGGGTCGTGAGGTGGCAGCCCCTAATTGGTCCTAAAATTCTCTCTCTTGAATTCTTTTAAATAGTCTCCTTTCCGTACCATTTCATAGACGAAAATTTGAAAACACTAAAGCTGAAATTTTCTCTCCCACTTTCTCAATTTCCAAACACCATAACTTTCTCATACGAACTCAGAATTGAGTGATTCAAGTTGGAGAATCTTTGTATTCAAGTCCCTTACCTTCTTCAAAAGGTTTGCCGCCATTTGATCAAGTTATATGGTGGTTCTACACTCAAAACCGAAACTGCACGGGATTCGTAGGTATTGAGCTAATCTTTGAGTTTTCATCTTTTTAAACTTTCAATTGCCTTGGGTTTTCTTCTTCTATATGTATGTGTATGTTTTATGAAATATATTGAGAGGGATAGCTTCAAATAAAAGCTAATCAAGTCTAATTAGAGACAAGTGTGAACTAGTTTTCTATTATTCTAGTTTTTCACATGATTGAGAGTTGTATTGTGTTTAACTTGATATCTAGGGTTATTTGTGATTTGATTGACTCATTTTATGATTAATAACCTTAGCATGTGCTTGAATCCTTTAATTGAACAAATCTAGGATTAGCACATTTGATTTTGTATTTAGAGTTAATTAGGATTTAATTGATTATTGTGTATATATTTGCTCTAAGTACTTGCTAGAATATTCATTAATCATATCTTGTGATTCTAGCATTTTTTGTTATTTGTGTTCTAAAGTCTTGAATATATGCTTAATGAACATGCTTTGTTTTCAAGCATTAGTAACAATAATAGAATCTAGGATTTGGCATGTTTTAGGTGTTTTGCAAGCTCTAGATTGTTGTTCATGTTTAAGGTCTAGACAACTTTGTTTTGTGAACTTTGTTGCCTATGTTTAGATCTTCATGGAGTGTACCTTATCTTTACATTTCATATGCTCGTGCATCATTTTGTGTGGTGTCATGTTTTGGATCATAAACTAGAAAAATATACATTGTGTTCTTATTGATTATTTCTAGTTTCCATAAGATGTATTGATCATATATACTATATTGCATGTGTTTGCATCATTTGCATCACTTAGATCATTTGCCTTGCAAAAGGTGGAAGTCTCATCTTGGAGTTAGTGAAGCTTCAACTTGAGCATTAAGTCTTAGCTAGGAGTGTGATACTCCGGATGGTTGAGCTAAGGAAGCTTAACTAGGATCTTTGTGATCCGGATGGTTAAGCAAGAAGTCTTGTCTAGGATTGGGAGAATCTGGATAAACAAGCAAGGAATCTTCCTAGAGACGTGAGCGTCTTGGATAGGAAGTTGCTTCCTAGAGGTGTAAGACACATCTCGGATAGGAAGTAGGCTAGGTGATTCACTAGGTCCGAGGGTAGACTAGGAGTTGATTAGGGTGGATTTCTTGAGTTGATAGTCTTGAGTGTGTAAGTCCTTTTCATCATAGTGGATTGCTTGCCAGTGGTTGTGGATTCAACCCGTGGATGTTTCCTCTTCGGAGGTTTACCACGTAAAAATCAATGTGTCAAATGTCTCTATCTTTATCTCTTTATATTTATATGTATGATTATTATAACTTGTTTAAGATCTTCATTTCCTCACATCCTTGTAATCAAGTTATTGATAAAGAAAGAGATGCTCACATTGTTTGTTGAATCAACATTTGTTTCTTGTATCTTGTATCTTGTAAGTGTTTGAACATTGTATCTTGTGATATTCTATACCAAGTTGTAAAGTTCTACTTAGTGAATTTACATTGTAATGTTCAAAGTACAACTTATGGAATTTGCTCTTCATTGAATATACTTGTATATAAGATATATTGTTTCTTGGTATATATTTTGTAGACTAAGGGTGGTGAATTGAGCATACATGTGTTAATTGTTTTCTCATAACAATCATGTTAAAGGTTAATTTATATGCTCACCAAGGTTTTGACATAAGTCACGAAAAAGTTTTTAAAATTAGAGTGTCAACCTATTCTCCCCCTTCTAGGTTGTTTAGTATAACCTTGTAGGTATTTTTAGATATCACTAGGGATTGAACCAAGAGTGGCGAATGGTAGTGTCCTCATAGCCTAAGGTTGTCTAGGGTGAGAGTACGAGTATCCCTTGAGGGTGTAACCGTCTTTTCATATAGTGGATTTCGGTGATCGTGTGTGGCTAGTATAATGGCTCATGGTTTTTCCTTGTTGAGGGTTTCCACGTAAAAATCAAGTTTTATTTAGTTTCCGCACTTTACACTTGATTTATTTATTTGTGTGTTTGGGGTTATTTTCAGTGATCGTGTGTGGCTAGCATAATAGCTCGTGGTTTTTCCTTGTTGAGGGTTTCCACGTAAAAATCAAGTTTTATTTAATTTCCGCACTTTATACTTGATTTATTAATTTGTGTTTGGGGTTATTTTTGTAATATTGACTAATCCGCAAAATTTGGTAATAACCGGATTAACAACCCATTCACCCCCCCCCCTTTAGGTTGTTATTTAGACGCATGTGTATAATATTTGTTTCACTATTACTTTACGAGACGTTTATAACATGTTCCGTGACCTCGTTTAACTACGTTCCGAGACTTATATCCAAGACTTTTAAAATTTGAAGTTTCACGGACTGTGCAACTAAACCTAAGTACCTCAAACAGCTTTACAAATGGAAGATTCAAAAGAAAAAAAAAAAACACAAGAAATGGGATTACTTTAGCGTGATTTGTAGACAAACAAAGAGGAGAACAAGACCATGAGTTACAGAAGGAGAAAGAGATCACCAGCGACCACGAGTTGGAGATGGAGGTGAACTTGGATCTAAGTTTACAGAGAAGAAGATGAACTTGGATCTTAGTTTATAAAGAATTTAAAGTTAGTGAGAGAAGTAGATTTCAGACAACATCTTGGATCGTAGTTTACAAAGAATTTAAAGTTAGTGAGAGAAGTAGACTTCAGACAACATAAATGTATGAGAAAGTTAAAGTCAGAGATATAATAAAAAATACTAAAAGTAAAGGTATTTTTGGAAATCACTTACTTTGGTGTCTTTAAAACGTAAGTTATTAAAGTGGTGATAGTCTTGAAAGACCAGCTCAAAAAAGTGATAAAACCCCCTATTTCCTCCATGAGAGACTTACTATATGTATATATATATATATTAAAAACAAGAGAGAGAAAATAAATCAGATATTTATGTAAAGAATCAAATCATTAGCCCAAAATTTAAAATGGAAAAACATACATGTAATGGTTGTCACGTTTTTAATTTATAATTTATTTGATTCCAGACCATTTTTTAAGGAACATGTAAGATTTTTATTGCAGACATTACTACAAAAATGTTAAAAAATACAGGTGCATAACATCGGTTTTTAGGTAACCGATTAAAAAAAACTTTTAGACATCGGTTCATACAAAACTGATGTCTTAAATATTGTGGTTTGAAAAGACAATTGTTTTTGGGCAAACCGATATTAAAATAAATAGATAAATAAATAAATTTGAGATTGGTTCATACAAAAAGGATGTCTTAAATATTGCGGTTTGAAAGGGCAACGGTTTTTGGGCAAACCAATATGGATTTATTTTACAATAAGATATCGGTTTCTCTTAAAACTAATCTCTTAAATAAGTTAAAAATTACGACATCGGTTAAAGATAAACCGACATGTATAAGTTTTAATTTGTTATATATTTTTTAAATAACCAGTGTCTTTATATTGTCAAATATCATTAATTTTAAAATAATAAATTTAATTACTAGTAGTTATATTATTAAAATTATTACTTTTTTTGGTTAAGTAAAATGTTAAATTTAATAAATTTACATTTATTTAAAAATATTTCAAAAAATAATTTTAAAAAAAATTGTTTATTTATTTTGCACCCTCTTATTTCATACTAAGAGACACGTTAATAATTCAATTACCATATAAATTAGGAATCCGAGTCTTACATTTGTTCATTAAATTGCAAGATGTATGTAGAGAAATATCTCTCTTGTAATGAGAGTTGTATTCCAAATCATGCTTATTACAATTGATGTCACTAGTCTCCTATAGAGTTTAGACCCATAACTCGACTATATATGTTTTAAAAATATATAATTTTACTAAAAGTGATAATAAATATTTTTTTTTTAATATATATCTATCGTAGAAATCAGAATTTTGATTAGTTGAATAAATTTAAATTTATCTAACAAGTTTTTTTTTTTTTTTTTCCTAACAACTCATATAGGTTATATATAAATATTGTGCAACTGTTAACAAATCAAATTTTGTAGTCAAGTGGTAAAGACTTACCACTTTGACTTGAGATTTCAAGTTCAATTCCTCATAATGACATTATCAGAAGTGGGGTGGGCCGTAGGCAGCTGGACGGTGGAGCAGTCAGACGGCTGGATTAATTTTCGTAATACATTAGTTATACGTCGTCGGTTTTATATATAACCAATGTGTTTTTAAAATCATTTACATCGATTAAAAACCGATGTCGTTATCGCGTTTTGTTTCTACATCGGTTACAAAATTTTGAAAAACCGATTTCTTGCATGTAAAATAACCGATGTCTTTCAACTTTTTTGTAGTAGTGAGAAAATGGGGGATCGACACTTATGCTTCTAAGAATATTTTCTTCTCAATATAACGACTCCTCCAAATAAAATTCCTAGTTCCGGCAATGGGCCAACTTTATCTAGATTGATTTATCGGTTTTTTATTATTATTATTATTATTTGTTTTTTGAAGTATTACATTATTACATAAATTCGGAGTTTTTTTTTTTGGAGGAGGAGGAGGAGGAGGACTCCAACCCGCTACCTCGTGGTACAAGTGTAACATGTGTGAGGGGTTTACTACATGACCAACATCATCTCATTAGATTAATTTATTGGTTTTTAACTCAAATTTGCATAATTTTATTGTCTAAAATGGAAAAGGAGAGAGAAGTGAAGATGTTTCATTTCTGAAGAACGAAATAAACAAAAAATATTAAAGATTATCTCCAACAAAAAATAAATATATCCTCTCTTAAAAAAAAAAAACATGAGCCATGAAGAATAGAGAGGAAGTTTGATATTATAAACTACATTTATTAAGTTAAAATGTTAATAATGTATTAAATTAAGAGATCGTGAATCGTGAGGCACATGGGGCTTTCAAACTTTACATATTTAATGTCGTGATGCACATACTCTTGATTTGGGAATATTTATAACATGGTGAAAAATATATTTAATCTAATTCATCAATATTTTTTAAACAGTAATGCTACACATCCCACTTAAAATCCCACCTTTTTCATCCCACTACATGTGGCATGTGAGGTGTTAAATTGTGAGTGGATACATGAGGTAGGTGTCATTAATGTGTATCCAATTACAATTTGACACCTCACATGCCACATGTAGTGGGATGAAAAAGGTGGGATTTTAGGTGAGATGTTTAGCATTATTGTTTTTTGAAAAGAAAAGGACAGCAGCTATATATATTGAGATAATTTTATTACGTTTTTTTAAAGCAAATGTTATTTGCATTAGAAACCTATTCGAGATATCTTTTTCATGAGTAATACTTTGTTCTCCTCATCGAGATGATTCCAACGATATATTATAAATACGGTCAACGCAGTGGAAGCGAGACTAAAAAAAGGTTTAGTATAATTTAAAATTTTTCCATAATTTGAACCTTAACCCTTTAAATTAATTAAACATATATATATACTAAAAGTAGAATACCTTTTGTCGCGTGATCCGATTGACTTTGCGTCGATGGTAATCCGCAAGATCTTCCAATCCAATCACGAACGTGAATCACCTAGGAGCGTGGTCTCCCTTCTCTTTGAATTGTGTACCTAGGATAGATAACAAAATCTTTTCTTTTTCGTTAGTCACAAAACTTCCAAGAGACAATGAAGAATGTTCCGGTCACTTTTGAATTCTCAATCTAATGATCGAAACTCGCGTGAACCATATTCGAAATTGTGCACAAATCCTATTGATGTATAAGCTACTAGTGCACTATCGAAATAAGAACAATTCTTCCTACTTTTCTCTCTTGGCCGAAATCACACTTAGTCTTAAGAGATAGCTTTTATATTTCAAGCAATAGAAAAAATAAATCTCTAGAAAAACTATTAGGGTTAGCCGAATATATGATCTATATATATATATATTTTTTGGCCGCAAGTCACTTGCAAAATATATATATATATATATATATATATATAGCGATATTCTTGCACGATACATATTATATATATCTCTAGTGCTGTTTGCACAATATATTATGAGTAATGCTAGAGGACCCAAAAATATAACCCAAATTTTGGACCCAAACCTATGTGGCAACATCACATGGGATCTTTGGGAAGAGTGATGTGGGCCCATATTGTGTATGATGTTGCCACATAGGTTTGGGTCCAAAATTTGGGTCATTTTTTTGGGTCCTCTAGCATTATTGATATATTATATATGTATATTACGATATCCTTGCATAATATATAATATATATATATATCTAGTGCTACTTGCACAATATATTATTTATATATATCTCTGCCTTAAATCAATTTGCATATATTGCTATATATAGCTGCACGTGAATTCAACTTCCATATATATTATATATAGCTGCCCGAATTAAACTTGCATATATAATATATATATCTTAGAATTCAACTTGCATATCATAATTAGCTTGACCGAATTCCTCTACCAAATAGGATTTTTGCCTTTTGACCTAAATCCTAACTCTAGGTAGATTTCCTTAGAATTCCAAACCCTAATCCAACTCTTTAGTATATTTGTGACTATATCAAAGACTTCCTAATTTGACTAAATAAATAAATTCCCTTTATTTATCTACTTACCAAATAAAGTCTTTAATATTTATTATACTACCACAATAGTATATTACTAAGAAACATATTTCCTAGTCAGAAAAAGATTTTGATTTTTAATTAAATAATTAATCAATCAATTAATTAATTTCCATTTAATCAATTAATAAAAATAAAACAATATTATATTATATATATCTCGGCCATGTGCCATATATATTAATATATCTATATATTGTTTTTCTATTTTATTAAATCCATTGGACATTAACAAAAGGCCCACATGTGAACTAGGCCCATTCTTACTAAAAGAAACAAGTCCACATGCCTTAATACAATTCTAGATGGACCCATAAATTAGTCCGGTAGAATATATCAAGTGATTCATGCAAGTCCGTGTGGATTGGGGATCTTGGCGGGCCTATCTAAATTTAAGCTCCAATAGACATAACCCAATCACAATCAACAAATGATTTACTTAGGTTCAATCTATTAATTTTAGTTCATTCCACTAAAGAACTAAAATTGCACTCTTAAATAAAGATGGAATAAGTAAATGATTCTCATTCATACCCTAGACAATCTTATAGGAGATAGTGAATCCTCGTGAAGAATATCAGTAATCGCCAAGAGCTCATAGACCGCCTATAGCTCTCCAAGTTACCATATTTACTCATATGACCACACTTTGAACTTGGATATATATTATGACTTGTCCAGAAGTCATCTTTCAATAGTCACTATTGAAAACTCAACGTTAAGATTTAATATCCAAAACCTCAAAACATCCATATGATGATATTCTACTCACATTTAATAATTGGAGCCACGATGTCCATATCTATAAATGAAGTCCTCTATCGATTAACAAATGAATATCACAAAACTATCGAGGATAGACTATGCTATATAATCGTACTCATTGATAACTCAAATGATACCACTTGCAACCATAAGTCCATCATTTATCTCAGGATTAAGATAGACTCTCCGATTGTCCTGATAATGAAAAGACTATTATCTATTGACGGTTCTAGATAAAGTATTTCATTGTGATCCAGTTCAATGCACCCAGTGCACTAGATTCTTTTACTCGAAGACCCTCCGATGATTTTAGACTCATCATAACACATTTGATCCCACTCAAATGCTAGTAAAAGAATTCTACAACTTTAACAAGATAAAGGTGCCCAACCTTTAACTTAAGTTGTGAACATTATTCAAGACTAACTAAAGAATTGTGTCTACCTCATACATATCCAGATATATGAACAATTCTTCTTTTCTTATAGTCTTTTGACCTTATGATTATTTACTTTTGACAATTATAATATTCAATCTATAAATGCTATAAGATTTGTTTAAATCAGAAATCACTTTATTAATATGAAAAGATTGTCAAAAACAATATTACACTCTTGCTATTGAGCATAATCCTAACAATCTCCCACTTGCGCTATAGCAAATGTGTCATATCTCTCATTCCCATGTTCTCTAGGTGCCCATTAAAACTCTTCTGTGGTTAGAGCCTTTGTGTAGGGATACACTAGATTTTCTGCTGACGCAATTTTGGTAATCGTCACGTCACCCCTATGCACAATCTCCCTAAGAAGATGATACTTCCTTTCAATGTGTTTTCCTCTCTTATGACTTCTTGGTTCTCTCGAATTAGCCACTGCTCCACTGTTATCACAGTAGACAGTGATCTGCTTATTCGCACTGGGAACCACTTCCAAGTCAATCAGGAATTGGCGGAGCCAAACAGCCTCTTTGGTAGCTTCGCATGCAGCAACATACTTAGCTTCCATGGTGGAATCAGCAATACAAGATTGCTTGATACTCCTCCATATGACTGTTCCTCTTCCAATAGTAAACACAGATCCTGATGTGGATTTTCTGGTAGTCAGAATCCGATTGGAAATCAGAATATGTATACCCAACGGGAATCAAATCCCCTCTTGAGTATATAAGCATATTATCTCTCGTTCTCCTGAGATACTTGAAAATATGCTTGACTGCCGTCCAGTGATCAGGACCAGGTTTCGATTGAAACCTGCTAACTATGCCTATAGCAAAACAAATATCTAGTCTAGTGCAGAGCATTGTATACATGAGACTTCCAACTGCCGAGGCATTTGGAATCCTACTCATGAATTGCTCTTCATGCTCATTCTCAAGAACTTGTTCCTTAGAAAATTTGATTCCATTTCTGAAAAGTAACATACCTTTCTTGGAATCTTGCATGGAAAATCTAGACAAGATTTTATCTATGTATGAAGCTTGGGATAGTGCAATCGTTCTATTCTTTCTATCCCTTATTACTTGGATACCAAGAATATAACTTGCTTCTCCTAAGTCCTTCATATCAAATTGTTTTGCTAACCATTCTTTTACTGATGTCAATACACCTACATCGTTTCCGATGAGTAGTATATCATCAACATAAAGAATTTAGGAAAACCAACTTGTCGCCATTAATCCTTTTGCATACATAAGGTTCGTCACAACTTGATCGAACCTTATGTTCCAGGATCAGGATGCTTACTTTAATCCATATTTGGATTTTTGCAACTTGCATTGCCTTTTGTCAATGACGACAATCAACATCCTTCATTGCTTCCCAATACGTGTAGGGATCATCATCGTCCGGGAAATTCTCCATTGATTCTCCCAGACCGATGTATCTCTCGGGTTTTCCACTAACCCTCCCACTACGACGAGGAATGGTAGGTTGTTGATTTTGTGATGGTGCGGAACTTACAATTGGGCTAGGTTGTGTAACCTCTTGTGGAATTGTATCTCCTGACATCTCATTCAGAACAATTCTACTTCTAGGTACAAAATCATTCATATAGTCCTTTTCCAGAAATTTAGCATTTGTCGAAACAAATACTTTAAGATCTGAAGGACTATAGAAATAATATCCTTTAGTTTTTTTTGGATACCCTACAAATATGCATGTTTCCAAACGGGACTCCATCTTTTCTGTCTTTCCTTTTAACACATGCGCAGGATAACCAAATATCCTTAAGTGTTGTAAACTAGGCTTTTGCCCAGTCCACAACTTATGCGTTTGTTTGAGGAACCGACTTAAATGGTACATCGTTTAGAAAGTATATCGCAGTTTGTAAAGCATATCCCCAAAAGAAATAGGAAGCATTGAATAACTCAACATAGACCTAACCATGTCTAAAAGAGTTCTATTTGTCCTTTCTGCCACCCCATTCTATTAAGGTATACCTGGTGCAGAAAACTGAGAAATGATCCCATTATCAATAAGATATTGCTGAAACTCACCAGATAGATACTCTCCACCACGATCAAATCTCAAGATTTTTATGTGTTTCTCAAGCTGTTTTTTTCCTCTTCAGCTTTAAATGCTTTGAACATGTCAAAAGCATTCGACTTATGTCTCATGATATACACATAACCAAATCTCGAATAATCATCTGTGAAACTGATGAAGTACTCATATCCACCTCTAACTTGAATGCTCATAGGACCACATACATCAATATGCATTAATCCTAAACATTCAGTGGCTCTTGTGCCTTTGGTCCTGAACGACCTTTTGGTCATTTTACATTCCAAACAGGATTCACAAGTTGGTAGATTATCAACCTTTAAGTCACTTAAAGGTCCATCACTAACCAATCTTTTAATCCTATTAAGGTTAATATGACCTAGGCACAAATGGCATATGTAGGTTTCATCTTATGATAATTTTACTCTTTTATGGTTAGGTTGCGTTAATTTTATGTCTAACAAGTGAGAGATATTTCTATGTAAATAGAATAGACCATTTTCCAATGTACCTTTGTAAACAAATTTGTCATCCTTACTAATAATAAAATTTTTTTATTAAAAGTAACCGAATATTCAAATTTATTTAAACAAGAAACTGAAATTAAATTTCTCTTGAATTGAGGTACATAATAAATGTCTATCAAATCTAAATGCCTACTAGAATCTAGATTAACTCTAATATCTCCCACTGCACTAGTAGACACCAACGCTCCGTTGCTTAAATGCAAGTTGATTTCATTCTTATTCGGCCTTCTCCTTTCTTGAAACCCCCATAAGGAATAACAAACATGATTATTGGCTACTGAGTCTAAGAACCAAGAATCTGTAGATTCTGCCAGTAAACATGTTTCAAGATAATTCACATTACCTTGTTCCTTCTTATTCTGAGACTTTGGGCAATTACTTTTCCAATGTCTTTTTTCACCACAAAAGATGCACTTCCTTTTGATCGTGGTTACTTTCGTAGTCTCCTTCTTAGTAGGCCCAAGTTGCTTTTTCTTCTGTTATTCCTTGACCTTCTGACGGGTCTTAACAGTAGCAACTTTACCAACCATATGAATCTCTTTTAGAGACATCATCATATCAGCAACAGACCTCATTCCTTCGTGTTGCTGTTGCAACACGTCGGAGATGGTAGCCATTTGGCCATCTCATTCGAGGTCTTCCACTGCTCATACTCGTCTCTTTGCATCACATTAGATTCATTAGTGAGAGCATGTGGTTTTTAGGAGTAGTCATAACAAACTTATGTTTTTCAGCTTGCAGCAACAACTCAATCCTTTTCCATGTGACATAATTATCACTAGTTAAAATATTTATCTTTAAGGATGATCATTAGGGATTGGGTCATGATTTCTTAATAAAACAAAAATATATATGAGTAAATAATCATGATAAAGCACTTTCGAACATTTATCTTGATTTAAATAAATAACTCAATCATAAAAATTCAACGGTGATCCAACACCCATAAATATTACGCCTCCTTTGGGAGTTCACACCATTTACTAGTTAAACTAAGTTCCACCTAATTGTTAACATAACAACCAGCGTTTTCAATTTTAGCCTTGCAATTTTACTGACAAGAACTCTTGGGAGGATATCAATAAAATTGCATTGAGTGTGTTACCAAGATATCGACCCTCAATATTTTCTCTCACAAAATCCCCTCCTTGGGGAGTAGATCTCGTTTGAGTCAATTGTCTAGTCTATGTAAGGAAAAATCGTAGTACACGCAGCGGAAGCGAGACTAAAAATAGATTTAGTATGCTTTAAAATTTTTCTTTTTTATGAACCTTAACCCTTTAAAGTAATTAACCATACATATAAAGTAACAAAAAGTAGAATACCTTTTGTCACGTGATCCGATTGACTTACGTCGACGGTAATCCGCAAGATCTTCAATCCTAGCACGAACGTGAATCACCTAGGAGCGTGGTCTCCCTTTTCTTTGAATTGCATACCTGAGAATGGACAAACAAACTGAAAATAAATATGAACGTGTCCTAAAGTAATCTAGAGGGGGGGTGAATAGATTTTAAACATTTTTACCCAATTTTTTGAGATTAGTCCAAATTACGAAAAAGCCCCAAACTAGTCTGTAAGGTTCCCAATTGTTGATTGGCTAATTTCGTGGACAAACCACATGTTGGGGTACTTTGTAAGGGTAGCTTAGGTATTGGTTTTATTGTTCGAAGCCCTTTGAAGACCTTGTGTTGATAAGCACCGAAGGTAATTTTCTTTGTGCTTACTTGTCTTGAAGAGATAGTTGCACACACTCACAACTCATGCATATGTCTTATCTTTGTATGTTGTGTTCATTTGTGTTGTGCATTAATGCCTATTTTTTATCTCTTCTTGCATGTTTAAATGATTGCATCTAACTTATTAATTGCCATATCTTGTTAAGCATTAGGTTGCATTGTTTTCACACTCACACGTGCACTTATTGCATGTTTCTTTTGTGTGAAGTGGCTTAGAAGGCTTGCCCTTCCAGTGCTGCGGTTGTGCTGCGGCGGTTGCCTAATTTTGGCATACCGCGGCATGCAAGCAACAGAGACTTCTATGTCTCTGCCGCGGTTCATCTGCCGCGGTGCCACAACCGCGGCAGTCGAGCGACAGCAACGTCTTTGTTGTGCCACGGTTATAGTGCCGCGGTTGTGCAACCGCGGCAGGCGAGCCACAGAGATATTTTTGGTGCGTTTTTTCCAAAACGACCACACTTCACTTATGGCCCCTATATATATAACACTTTGACTTTAGGTCAGCCAAGAGAGTTCATATCAGATTTCAGACTTAGGATATTTTTCAAAGAGAAGAAAAATTCCAAAAACTCATTTTTAATCACTCAAACACTTTATCATGATCATCAATCATCATCTAGCATCATCTTTGATCATCTAGATGTCATCTAGCATGGATTCTTCATCATACTTTGCTTGGTAAATTTTTCACTAATATCTTACATATTTTGTGTTTCTCTTATCTAGCAATCTCAATTTAATTACTTGTATGTGATTTTATATTCTTTGAATACAAGATTGAGATTAGTATGATGTATGTTTGAGAAGTTGTATTGTGCTAGCATATTAGGTTTTGTGCTTAATATTGATTAGTTAAACTAATTGACATGTCATTTAGTTTTGATATCTAGGATTGTTCTTAATTGCAAATTAATCATCTTAGATAAGCATATAGGGTTTCCCTTGCTCTATGTTGCATTTTGGATATTCACATATATTCACTTAGGGTTGTATTCTCTTCTAGAGAAAGTAAGTCTTGTGTGTAGCAACCGGGATTAGGTTGCTTAGATCGCAAGCAAATTGGACTAGGTTCACTCATACCGGGATTAGGTAGGTGTGTGATTACTTCCGGGATTAGGTTGTAATCGTTTGCACATTTAGTGGATTCGAAGTTCGAGTGTGGCTTACTTACATAGCCCGTGGTTTTTCCCGTGAGGGTTTCCACGTAAAAATCAAGTGTTGATTTAATTTCCGCACCATATTACACTTGCTTGTTTATATTATCTTGAGGGTAAATTCGTAATTTTGGCTGACACGAAAATTGGGTAAAAAGCGTAAAATCTATTCACCCCCCCTTTAGATAGTTTTATACACACCGTGCTATAATTAGTTTCATAGTCAATATACAAAAATAAGCATGCAAGTGCGGAAATTAAAGGACACACAATATTTACGTGGAAACCCACACGGGGAAAAACCACGGGCTGTTATGTGCGCCACACGAGAACCTCGAATCCACTATTTGCAAATACGATTACAAATTAGGTTGACCACATCACACCTAAATTTACTAATCCGTCTTTGCTACCCGCGGGCCTTTAATAGTGACTCTAGTCCCTTGCTTGCAAACTACCTAAGAGGTAAATACAAGACTTGTCTCTAAAGTGAAGAGATAACACAACCTAAGGTGAATATGTGAAATACTCAAGATGCTAAAAATGCAAGGTTAGACATTTAAGCTTATCTAGGCATGGATGAACATGTTCGACATTCCTAGATATCATATTACTAGATGACATGCATAAAACAACACCAAATAAGCAACTAAAGACCTATATGCATCATCTATCACAAAACAACTCACAAACCACAATAAAACTCTCTTGAAGCTAAGTCAAGTCATAAAGATGCAATCTTGAATCAATTCAAGTGATAAAAAAAAGGCTATCTTGTAAAGCAAGAACATATAGATATGAGAATGATGTTCTAGATACAAGTCATGTGAGCAAAACTAAAAACCCTAAATGAAATCAACCTAGAATCATGCTAGATGATGAATGAAAGATGCAAGATGAAGGGTTTTGTGATTTTGAAGCTTAAAGATGAAGTCTTGATACCTTGAAGTGGAAGATGCTCAAGAGGCTCTCAAATGAGTAATTTTTGGTGTGTAAAAACGAGCCAAGGCAAACAAGACACATATATATAAGATCCAAATGAAGTGATGTCGTTTTATCAAAAACGTTTCAGCTTCTCGCTGACGTACTGCAGCGGTCTCGACTGCCGCGGTTGTGGCAACACGGCAGAGACAAAAAGATCTCTGTGGCCAGACCGCCGCGGTTTCACAACCGCGGCACTATAACAGCGGCACATCAAGATTATTGCTGTCGCTCAACTGCCGCGGTTGGGCTACCGCGGCAGGTGCACTGCGGCAGAGATAGGGAAAATCTCTGTTGCTTGCATGCCGCGGTTGGGCCACCGCGGCACCATAACCACGGCAGAGAAGGTCTTGGCCTTCTCAACAGCTCCTCACATAGAACCAACATGCAATTGTGCAAGTGTGTGAGGTGACAACATTTCATTCTTATGCTAAACATGTTATGGCAATTAATAGGCTAGATGCAATCAATAAGCATGCAAGAAGAGAAATTAAATAATCAAAGATGCACACAAAAATACAAACACAATCATACAAGTAAGAATTATGCAAGTGTTGTGTGTGTGTGCAACTACATCTCTTCAAATTAGAGTTAAGTCAAGAAATCTACCTTCCTTGAAGCTCTTGATTCCATAATGAGGTTTTCTTCCATTCTAAGCTACCCTTACATATAGAACCCCATTGTGATTTTGCCAATGAAATACGCCAATCAAAAGTGAGGCACTTACACAAACTTTCTTTTTCTTTTTGTTAGTCACAAAACAATCAAAAGACCATAAAGATTATTCCGGTCACTTTTGAGTTCTCAATCTAATGATCAAAACTCGCGTGAACCTAATTCGATATTATACACACAAGCTTATTGATGAACAAGCAATTAGTGTACTATCAAAAGAATAATCTCTTCTCTCTTTTTTTGTCTTGGCAGAATAATCAAACACTTTTCTGTGAGTTCAGAAGAAGAAGAAAATTGATCCAGTAAAACTTAGGGGTGGCCGAACCCTATATTATTTCTTATATAGGGTGGCCGAATTTTCTTCTCTTTTCCTTTTAGGGTTGCCGAAATCTACATGTTGTTCTATTAGGGTTGCCGCAATTCCTCTACAAAAAAAGGATTTGTGTTGCACCCTAATTCATATCAACTTTAGACTCCTAACCCTAATACAACTCATAAGTATTTTTATTCTTTTATTGACTTAATAAAAAGACTTCTTATTTGATTAAATAAATAAACTTAATTATTTATTTTCTTACCAAACAGGTCTTTTACTTTTAGTATACTACTACCAATAGTATAATTCTAGGAAACATATTTCCTAATCAGAAAAAGATTTTGTTTTTTAATTAAATAATTAATTAATTAATTAATTAATTCTCATTTAATCAAACAATAAAATAAAATAATATTTTTGACTAATATTATAGCCTTGCCGCCCACATTAAATATATGGGCCAAATATTATTTCCTTATTTTATTTAATCCATTGGACTTTAAATAAAAAGCCCACATGTGAACCAGACCCATTCTTACTAAAAGAAACAAGCCCACATGCCTTTCATTAATATATTAATATAATAGATCAGCCCATTAAACAAATAATGTGCAAATTATATTCTTAATATATTAAATGCAATTCTAGATGGACTCATAAATTGGTTCGGTAGAATATATCAAGTGATCCATGCAAGTCCGTGTGGATTGGGGATCTTGGCGGGCTATCTAAATTTAAGCTTCAATAGACATAACCTAATCACAATCAACAAATGATTCACTTAGGTCCGATCCATTAATTTTAACTCATTCCACTAAAGAGCTAAAATTGAACTCTTAAATAAAGATAAAATAAGAAGGTGTTCCTCATTCATACCCTAGACAATCATATTGGAGATAGTGTATCCTCGTGATTAATATTAGTAATCGCCAAGAGTTCATAGACCGCCTATAACTCTCCAAGTTACCATATTTACTCATATGACCACGTTTTGAACTTGGATATTTTGACTTGTCCAGAATCCATGTTTTCAATAGTCACTATCGAAAACTTAACGTTGAGATTTAATATCCAATTACCTCAAAACATCCATATGATGATATTATACTCTCATTTAATAAATGGAGCCACGATGTCCATATCTATAAATGAAGTCTCCTATCGATTAACAAATGAATATCACAAAACTATCGAGGATAGACTATACTATATAATCGTACTCATTGATAACTCAAATGATATCACTTGCAATCATAAGTCCATCATTTATTTCAGGATTAAGATAAACTCTCCGATTGTCCTGATAATGAAAAGACTATTATCTATTGACGGTTCTAGATAAAGCTTTTCATTGTGATCCAGTTCAATGCACCCAGTGCACTAGATTCTTTTACTCGAAGAAACTCCGATGATTTTAGACTCATCATATCTCATTTGATCCCACTCAAATGCTAGCAAAAGAATTCTACAACTTTAACAAGATAAAAGTGTCCAACCTTTAACTTAAGTTGTGAACATTATTCAAGACTAACTAAAGAATTGTGTCTACCTCATACATATCCAGATGTACGAACAATTCTTCTTTTCTCATAGTCTTTAGACCTTATGATTATTTACTTTGACAATTATAATATTAAACTATAAATGCTATAAGATTTGTTAAATTAGAAATCACTTTATTAATATGAAAAAGATTGTCAATTACAATACTACACTCTTGCTATTGAGCATAATCCTAACAGTCTATCCTTGTAAGGAAGTATGTTACTAAATTCCATTCATGGACGCCCCTTGGGGGGATTACCAATAAATAATAAAGCTCAACTAACCTTGGAGGCCATAGGTGTTGCAAAACACCTTCTCCCACTCAATTATTTAAGGCGTGTGATTAAATCCCATAGATTGATTTACCAAGTTATCTAGATGCCAATTTAGATACCTAAATCATTCAATGCATGTTCATACCAAAAGAGATATATGAGTGGTACTCCTATTCTATATGACATGTTATCATACAATAACAAATATTGTAATATTTACAAAAATAAATAGCCACAATTTTGGTCCATTCTAGAAAAACAAGTAAATTACATTTGTTTGAAATACATAAACCCTAACTTGGCGATCAAGTCTTCAAGCGGTCATCGTCCAGTTGCGCACCCGAAGCCACACGTGGCTGTCCCAAACGCACACCTTGGCTGCCCGGCATGGGCATGCGCAACCCATACCAACTCAAGGGTGCGCACGGGTGCTAGGGTGTGTCATTGCTTCCCTTTTCCGCTTCCAATTCTTCAACTCTTCGAATCTTCGAATCTTGAATATATTACAGCAGATTTTACATAATAAATTACTGCAGTATTTTTTTTTTTTTTTAATCACTGTAGTATTTTTAATACAATAAAAAACTGCACTATTCGATATCGTTTGGCCCTTAAAAAATAGAATAATGCTAGGCTTTCCAATTTTTTTTCCTAAATTCCTTCCCAAATGGTGTTGGCATGTGAGGTGTCAACATCATACCACTTACCATATAATTTCATGATTTACAAAATATTGACATCTCACGTGCCAACACCATTTAAAAAGAAATTTGAAAAGAAATTTGGGAAGCCTAATATTACTCTAAAAAATAATTCAAAAGTGCTCTAAATCATGATGAGAATGGGAACAAATTAATCACATGCTGAAAACAAAAAATAATATTACACATGATTCACGAGTTAACAACTGTGGTAGCTAAAAAAGGCTCATAGGCCTAACCTGTCAAAATACAGGCCTTTTCCATGGTGGATCTCCAGGCCCACTATATCGGGTCGACCCAAGTCCAGCGTCATCTTTGAATGACAAAGTCAAAACATCAGTTGAGATTGGTGGATAACTAGAAGAGAGAATCTCCCCCAATATCACACCTGATTCCCCAAGTATCTCTCCCACGATCACACATGATCAGAGGACGTTGGAGCTACTCCTTTTACTATAAATAAGAAGGCTCATTCACTAGAAAGCTCTCTGAAATCCCTCCTATACAAAGCTTACTAAAGCATACTGAAATTCTGCCCATTAATATTCCAGCAACCAGAACTTGGCCGGATTTAAGATCACGATCATCAGAGAATATTGCTCAGCCCAAGCACACCTAAGGCTAAATAATTTAAACCCATTTCTTCATTTTTTTTTTTTTGTATTATTTTCATTCTAATTTTATTTGCAGGTTCAACAAGGCACTCGACCTAGGTCGATAGACATAATCTTATAGGTTTAAACGAGCAGACGACATCACTCAACTAACGGTTCAATTGAGTTGCCTTGGGCCCATTATAACCCGATCCAATTGATGTACCACGTAGTTCGACCACCTACAGTTTGGCGCCCATCATGGGGCCCATTGCAACTATTTTGAACTCGAATCAAATCACTTCAACGACCAATCAACATGTCTGAAAGTGGATCAGCCCCAACCGTCGAAGAACAGATTGCTACGTTGACTGCTCAGATGACAGCAAACGCTGAGAAATTATAGGCGCTCGAATTAGAGAATGCAATGATTCGAGCGACGAATGAAGAATTGAGAGCCTTAGTTGACGGAGTAGCACCTAACTCAGCGACGTCGGAGCGTCCAGTCTTAGTTCCAAACGATGAGTAAGTTGTCGACCGAACAGCTTCAAGAGCACTAGGCAACCCCATCAGACCAAATGTTAATCCAGTCGACCAACAGAATCAACCGACGCCTCAGACAGCTCGAGTCGAAATCGATCTCAACAATATGCCAGCTCGAAATGAGATGTTGAACGAATAAGATCCAGTAATGGATCAACAGCGGGACAACGTCCATAGGACGACCGCGTCGCTCCAGTCGACACCCGGATTGGTAAAACCCAGGTCTGATTTACCTTTATTTGCTAATTTGGAATTTTCTCGCAGGTTTGTAAAAATGGAAGCTCTCATTCAAAAAATTCCTAGAGTTCCAGCTCCAATCAAGAAAAGTACAGCCAACAGCTTCACCGACTCACCATTTGTCGACGCGATAGCTCTCACCGAAATGCCTAGAAAATTCAACTTCCCAAATATGAAGCAATACAAAGGGACGACAGATCCTGACGACCACATAGAACAATACAAACAGATGATGTTCACTGCCGCAATTCCACGCGATCTGAGAGAAGCGTGCATGTGCAAAACTTTTGGATCTAGCCTTAACGGCCCAGCCCTACAATGGTACATGAATTTACCTAACAATTCTATTAATTCTTTTGCGCAGCTGATAGATACATTCATGGAGCAATTTGCAAGCAGCTGCAAACTAGAGAAGCAGTCGGACGACCTGTATACAATCACGCAAAGGCCTGGCAAAAATTTGAGAACTTATGTCGGACGCTTCAACAGAGAGAAAGTACAGATCCTGCATTGCAATCAAGCGACCGCCATCTACGCCTTCAGGAAAGGCCTTAGGTTTGATTCCGATTTATATAAAGAACTTACTAAATACCCATGCAGGACAATGGAAGACGTATTAGCAAAAGCATGGGCCCAAATTAAATGGGAAGAAGATTAAGCAAATTTCATTGGAAAAACTAACAATAGTTATTATAGAAGTCAACGAAATGATCGAGTAGACAGGAAGTCTAACGACAGAAGGTTAGAACCCTATCCAATGAGCGACAGAAGGAGAACTCAGTCGCGACACGAGGATTCCAACGAGAGAAATTCCTACGGGCGTGGCAATTCAAGGTCGAGTCGGCCAAGGGTAGAAGCACTAGAGTATAACCTTAGCATCGAACCAGTCAACCTCATAGCAGTAATGAGGGAAATGGGAAAAACAGTCAAGTGGCCACGAAAGATTAATGCACTCCTTGAAAATCGAGACCCGAAGCTTCAATGCGAGTTTCACAGAGATCATGACCATCGCACGAAAGATTGCATCGCCCTCAAATTCGAAGTCGTAGAGCTCTTGAAACAGGGACACCTACGGGAATTCCTAACTGATAAGGGTAAACAAACTTTCGCAAGACGCGACGACCAAAGGCAAACCAGTGCTGTCGACAGTCCTCCAGAACCACCCAAACAAGACAGAGTGATCAACTACATTGCAGGTGGGTCTGAAGTCAGTGGTGTAAGCTACTTTGCAGGTAAGAGGCACACATGACAAGTGTCGAATGTAGAAATTCAACCTAATCTGGAGCATTCATCGAAAGTCAAAGAGACTATCATCTTCAAGTCGACAGACAAATCAGATTTGTTTTCTCCTCACCATGATGCTTTAGTTATTTCTTTACATATTGCTAATTGTTTAACTAAACGTATTTTAATCGACAATGGCAGTTCTTGTAACATTTTATTTAACAGTGCTCTGAGAGAAATGCAGGTCGACGAATCAAAACATAGTCGTCGAACGACTATGTTGACTAGGTTCAGTGAAGAACAAAAAAGCATACTAGACGAAATCGTACTGCCCGTCTATGCTGAAGGAGTAAACTTATACATCAACTTCCTAGTGCTCAACTGCCAATCTCTATACAACGCCATCCTTGGCAAACCCTGGATACATGAATTGAAGGCAATCCCGTCGATATACCATCAAATGATTAAATTCCCAACCAAATGGGGAGTAAAAGAAATCAAAGGGGAACAAAGAGCAGCTAGAGAATGCTACCAGAACGGCATGAAAAAGAAGAAACAAGAGTTATAGCAATTACAGAATGCCAAAGTCGAGACGACTCCAAGCAAGCCAAATATGGAAGAACTCGACGAGGTGGCTGTCGACCCTGATTAGCTAGACCACAAAGTTTTCATTGGATCCAAGTTACCAGACGACATCCGTTAATAATTGATTGAATTCTTAAAGGAACGACTGAAACAAATTAATGCACAACACACCAAAAATGAGCAAGGATAACCTATGTATATCTAGGAACCCGCTCTGATACTATAGTATGTAGTTAGGGGGAGAATGCTAAATTGCCATATTGTTGTAGCATTCACATGATTGGGGAGTTTATCTTGAGGGAGAGTAACCCGTTAAGGGGGAGCATTTGCATTACACATACATTGCATGATGTTGTGCTTAAATTCTTACTGCAAATGCTTGTTTTATCTCACATGATTAATCTCACATATACTTGTATTGGAAAGTATCGAAACTTTGTTTTGAAGGATTGATTGTTCTACAAGAGATTGAAGACTTGAAGATATAGCTTTTATTTATCTTTTTGTAATGTAGAAAATCCCTTTAGTTTCTATTTTATTGTGAGGATTAATGTGAGTGGTGGTTTTGTCACGAAATAGCCAAAGGGGGAGATTGTAAGGATTCTCATTTATTGATTGGCTTGTTTCGTGGACAAACCACATGTGGGGTTCTTTGTAAGGGTAGCTTAGGTATTTTTATTCAAGGTCAAGGCCCTTTCAAGACCTCATCTTGATAAGCACCAAAGGTAAATTTCTAGTGCTTACGTGCTTTGAAGAGATCTAGTTGCACACACACACAACTCATGCATAAATGTTATTTTATATGTTGTGTGTTTTCATATGTGTGCATTCATAATTGTTGAATATCTCTTCATGCATGTTTATTTAAGTGCATCCTATTCAATGATAATGCCATGACATGTTAGGCATTAGGATGCATTCAATACCTACACTTGCACTTCATGATTAGTCTTAAGTGTGGTGTAATTCGTTTCCGTTTGTGTGATCGGAAACGTCCGCGCTTGCATGATGGTGTGCATGTCTTAGCGTGATGGTTGACCACTTGAGAATGTCTCATTCTTCTCTTGGATAAGTGGTAGTTTTGGTTTGGTTGGATAGAGTAAGGTGTCTAGTTTCAAAAGATTAGATTTCAATGTTTTAAGTGTTTTCAAAACTGACCTTTGCATGGTCTTGTGACCATAACTTTTTACACAAAGCTTCAAAATGAGTTTTGAAAATTTGTGTATAAACTAGACACCCATACCTTTCCAACGGTATATTATTCGTAATATTTCATAACCGTTTGGATTGGGTTTAAAATCTCCAAAGTTACAACCAAAACAGGGCAACTCTGTTGTTGTCTGTTTCTGACCTTTGGTCACTCAATTGACCATAACCTTTTCTACAGATATCAAAATATCATTCTGTAAAAACTAGTAGAAAGTAGACATCCATACCTTTCTAAGGATATATCATATGAAAGATTGTGATGTCGTTTGGTCATGTTTCGAAGCGCTCGAATCTTGAGTCGCTGCACTGACGCGAGTACCGCGAAAATGCCCATATTTTTTCCATTTCTTCAAAAATGACATAGTTTCACTTGGGCATTATAAATACATATCTTTCTCATCATTTTGAGGGTAGAGCCACAAAATCAAACCCTAGAGAGAGAGGCTCCTTATTCTTGAGAGAGAAAGAGAGACTTGAGAGAAAAAGCTTAAAGATTACATCTTTATCTCTCTAAACCCATTCCCACATGCACAAATCATTATCTAAGCATCATCTAGGAACATCTAGTATGTGCTAATGCATGGGTCTTCTTAAACACACATGGTATGATTTGTTGAACACTAATTTTATTTAATTTCCGCATTTTATACTTGATTTATTGCTTTATCTAGAGGGGGGGGGGGCTGTGAATAGATTTTAATCGTTATTACCCAATTTTCGCGTTTAGTCAAATTTACAAAAATGCCCCAAACTAGACAATATAATAATCAAGTGTAATATGGCGCGGAAATATAAACGACACTTGATTTTTACGTGGAAACCCTCACGGGAAAAACCATGGGCTGGTAAGTGCGCCACACTCGAACCTCGAATCCACTAATTGTGATAACGTATAAAACCTAATCCAGGTTTGACGGCCTAATCCTGGCCAATATCCCGCTACCACTACCCGCATGCCTGTAAAAGTGGACCTAGTCCGATTTGCTCATGTGACCACCTAATCCCGGTGTCCGACCTAATCCCGGTCTATCAGACAAGACTTACTTCTCCGAAGAGATCAAACACCTTATGTGAATATGCAATGAATATTCAAAGTGCAAATAAAGCTAGGGAACCATAGATGCTTATCTAGGATTATATGATGACAATAAAATCAATCCTAGATATCAAAAATGCCCCAATTTTCGCGTTTAGTCAAATTTACAAAAATGCCCCAAACTAGACAATATAATAATCAAGTGTAATATGGTGCGGAAATATAAACGACACTTGATTTTTACGTGGAAACCCCCACGGGAAAAACCACGGGCTGGTAAGTGCGCCACACTCGAACCTCGAATCCACTAATTGTGATAACGTATACAACCTAATCCAGGTTTGACGGCCTAATCCTGGCCAATATCCCGCTACCACTACCCGCAGGCCTGTAAAAGTGGACCTAGTCCGATTTGCTCATGTGACCACCTAATCCCGGTGTCCGACCTAATCCCGGTCTATCACACAAGACTTACTTCTCCGAAGAGATCAAACACCCTATGTGAATATGCAATGAATATTCAAAGTGCAAATAAAGCTAGGGAACCATAGATGCTTATCTAGGATTATATGATGACAATAAAATCAATCCTAGATATCAAAATAGCTATATGACATGGCATACAACTTTAGTTATGTTAAGGATGACCAATCCTAAATACAATAGCTATCAAAAATAATCTCAATCATATAATGAGATTAATTAGCTAGATGTTAGATAAACATGTAAAATCCTAGCTATCAAAAATAACCCAATCAACACATAATCTCAATCATGTATGTAGAAATTAATCTAAACATATACAAGTAATAAATGAGATAAAATTGATAAGTAAAAACACTAAGATTAAACAAAATTAGTGTTCAACAAATCATACCATGTGTGTTGAAGAAGACCCATGCATTAGCACATACTAGATGTTCCTAGATGATGCTCAGATAATGATTTGTGCATGTGGGAATGGGTTTAGAGAGATAAAGATGTAATCTTTAAGCTTTTTCTCTCAAGTCTCTCTTTCTCTCTCAAGAATAAGGAGCCTCTCTCTCTAGGGTTTGATTTTGTGGCTCTACCCTAAAAATGATGAGAAAGATATGTATTTATAATGCCCAAGTGAAACTATGTCTTTTTGGAAGAAATGGAAAAAATATGGGCATTTTCGCGGTACTCGCGTTAGTGCAGCGACTCAAGATTCGAGCGCTTCGAAACATGACCAAACGACATCAAAACCTTTCATATGATATATCGTTGGAAAGGTATAGATGTCTACTTTCTACTAGTTTTTATAGAATGACATTTTGATATCTGTAGAAAACGTTATGGTCAATTAAGTGACCAAAGGTCAGAAACAGACAACAACAGAGTTGCCCTGTTTTGGTTGTAACTTTGAAGATTTTAAAACCAATCCAAACGGTTATGAAATATTACGAATAATATACTGTTGGAAAGGTATAGGTGTCTAGTTTGTACAGAAATTTTTAAAACTCATTTTGAAGCTTTGTGTAAAAAGTTATGGTCACAAGACCATACAAAGGTCAGTTTTGAAAACACTTAAAACATTGAAATCCAATCTTTTGAAACTAGACACCTTACTCCAATCAACCAAACCAAAACTACCACTTATCCAAGAGAAGAATGAGACATTCTCAAGTGGTCAACCATCGCGCTAAGATATGCACACCACCGTGCAAGTGCGGACGTTTCCGATCACACAAACGGAAATGAATTACACCACACTTAAGACTAATCATGAAGTGCAAGTGTGGGTATTGAATGCATCCTAATGCCTAACATGTCATGGCATTATCATTGAACAAGATGCACTTAAATAAACATGCATGAAGAGATATTCAACAATTATGAATGCACACATATGAAAACACACAACATATAAAAATAACATTTATGCATGAGTTGTGTGTGTGTGTGCAACTAGATCTCTTCAAAGCACGTAAGCACTAGAAATTTACCTTTGGTGCTTATCAAGATGAGGTCTTGAAAGGGCCTTAACCTTGAATACCAATACCTAAGCTACCCTTACAAAGAACCCCACATTTGGTTTGTCCACGAAACAAGCCAATCAATAAATGGGAATCCTTACAATCTCCCCCTTTGGCTATTTCGTGACAAAACCACCGCTCACATTAATCCTCACAATAAAATAGAAACTAAAGGGATTTTCTACATTACAAAGAGATAAATAAAAGCTATATCTTCAAGTCTTCAATCTCTTGTAGAACAATCAATCCTTCAAAACAAAGTTTCTATACTTTCCAATACAAGTATATGTGAGATTAATCATGTGAGATAAAACAAGCATTTGCAGTAAGAATTTAAGCACAACATCATGCAATGTATGTGTAATGCAAATGCTCCCCCTTAACGGGTTACTCTCCCTTAAGATAAACTCCCCAATCATGTGAATGCTACAACAATATGGCAATTTAGCATTCTCCCCCTAACTACATACTACTCCCCCTTTTTGTCATGAGATGGGCAAAGGAGTAGTCCCCAACCGGGTCACTTGTAGCAAAGAGAGACAATAGCATACATGTCATTTGCATAATCATATAATGCACTTTATGCAACTCAATTAATTGGAGAGAACAAGGAGATTTATTTTTATAAAAAAAATGTGTGATTAATATGCTTTGCATGCAAGACATGTTGCATTCAAATCCAAAAGCAATGGTATTTGGCAAAGCAAATGACAAAGGTTTCTAATAAGAATTCAAATCAATTTCATCATTTGTCATGAATAAAAGCAAGGATATAGAAGATTCATTGAATTTAATTTTAGAGCACTATATCCAACTTTATAAGCCAAACATGTCATGAGCGACTTTGCACCCTATTTGATTTTTCCGGATAAGATATCCGTATGATAGTAGACATGTTCAACAAATAAAGAAAGAGAGACATTATGATTTTCATTTGAGTCTCAATTGCTTTTCACACATTATTTTTGCATTTAAGAAAATGCAATCAATAAATCATGCTTCTCATTTTTAGCATGTAATTTTAAAAATCATGGTTTTCACATTTTCATTTTAAGCATGTTATTTAACAATCATCATGTCATGGAGATTATTATAGGTCATTCAAAGAGTACTTCCTATGTATATATCTCCTAGTCCAAAAATGCATGTTTGAACATAAATATGACATGGATTGCAATACAAGCAAGGTTCACACTTATTAAAGTAAAAACATATAAGCATATGTGCAACCAAGCTACTCAAGCAATTAATAAAGAAGCATAAGATATGTCAAAATTTTTGCATGCAACAAGTATGCAAATGCTCTCTTTGCTTGAGTTCCCCATATGGAGTCAAAATCCATACCGCTTCAATGAAGGGCATGAGGTCCTAAAGACCTACTAAGTCCATTGGACCTAGTTGAACCTATTGGAGACTTGTTAGTCTTGTAGCAAGCGGGTTCATCATTTCTAATCCACATATATGTCTCAATTACATTTCTAGTGGTCATAAGGTCTAGAGTTATGGATGTCAAAGGATCATGCATCTTAGCTCTAGCCTTTTTCTTTTCAATCATGCATTAAAATATACATATTTTAATGTAATGCAAGCAACTTGGTCTAACATGACCATCAATACCACCCAAATGACAAGAGGAGATAAGGTTAGGAATTATACCATTCCCTTGAGCATGCAAAGGTGCTTTCCCTTGTCATTGTGGTTGTCTTGGTAGTTGGATAGGATCTCTCCTCCTTGGTTGATGACCAAGACAATGTTGCTTGCTCGATTGAGCTTGCATGATTAAGCACTTCCCTTTTAGGATCGTAGGTTGAGGGAAGTTAGCCTTCTTGGTTGGTTAGACCAAGATTGAGGAAGGCTTGGGCTTGAAGCTCTTTGGTGATGTGAGCAACGCCCTTTCATCTTCGTCTCCTCTCTCACCTTATAGGGACATCTCCTCATCGGAGTCATTTTCTTCTCTCTCATATTCACTCATAGTGTTTGAGTCAAATGAATGCATATGAGAAGAATGCAAGATGTATGTCAAAAAAAAAAAAAAAACAACAATCATACAAAATGCACAACACACCCAAAATGAGCTTGGATCACCTAAGTGTATCTAGGAACCCGCTCTGATACCAATTGAAACAAATTAACGGTGTGTATAAAACTATCTAGAGGGGGGGGGGGGGGGGGGGAGGGGTGAATAGATTTTAATCGTTATTACCCAATTTTCGCGTTTAGTCAAATTTACAAAAATACCCCAAACTTGATAATATAATAATCAAGTGTAATATGGTGCGGAAATATAAACGACACTTGATTTTTACGTGGAAACCCTCACGGGAAAAACCACGGGCTGGTAAGTGCGCCACACTCGAACCTCGAATCCACTAATTGTGATAACGTATACAACCTAATCCAGGTTTGACGGCCTAATCCCGGCCAATATCCCGCTACCACTACCCGCAGGCCTGTAAAAGTGGACCTAGTCCAATTTGCTCATGTGACCACCTAATCCCGGTGTCCGACCTAATCCTGGTCTATCACACAAGACTTACTTCTCCGAAGAGATCAAACACCCTATGTGAATATGCAATGAATATTCAAAGAGCAAATAAAGCTAGGGAACCTTAGATGCTTATCTAGGATTATATGATGACAATAAAATCAATCCTAGATATCAAAATAGCTATATGACATGGCATACAACTTTAGCTATGTTAAGGATGACCAATCCTAAATACAATAGCTATCAAAAATAATCTCAATCATATAATGAGATTAATTAGCTAGATGTTAGATAAACATGTAAAATCCTAGCTATCAAAAATAACCCAATCAACACATAATCTCAATCATGTATGTAGAAATTAATCTAAACATATACAAGTAATAAATGAGATAAAATTGATAAGTAAAAACACTAAGATTAAATGAAATTAGTGTTCAACAAATCATACCATGTGTGTTGAAGAAGACCCATGCATTAGCACATACTAGATGTTCCTAGATGATGCTTAGATAATGATTTGTCCATGTGGGAATGGGTTTAGAGAGATAAAGATTTAATCTTTAAGCTTTTTCTCTCAAGTCTCTCTTTCTCTCTCAAGAATAAGGAGCCTCTGTCTCTAGGGTTTGATTTTGTCGCTCTACCCTCAAAATGATGAGAAAGATATGTATTTATAATGCCCAAGTGAAACTTTGTCGTTTTGGAAGAAATGGAAAAAATATGGGCATTTTCGCGGTACTCGCATCAGTGCAGCGACTCGAGATTCGAGCGCTTCGAAACATGACCAAACGACATCACAATCTTTCATATGATATATCCTTAGAAAGGTATGGATGTCTACTTTCTACTAGTTTTTACAGAATGACATTTTTATGTCTGTAGAAAAGGTTATGGTCAATTGAGTGACCAAAGGTCAGAAACAGACAACAACAGAGTTGCCCTGTTTTGGTTGTAACTTTGGAGATTTTAAAACCAATCCAAATGGTCATGAAATATTACGAATAATATACCGTTGGAAAGGTATGGGTGTCTAGTTCGTACAGAAATTTTCAAAACTTATTTTGAAGCTTTGTGTAAAAAGTTATGGTCACAAGACCATGCAAAGGTCAGTTTTGAAAACACTTAAAACATTGAAATCCAATCTTTTGAAACTAGACACCTTACTCCAATCAACCAAACCAAAACTACCACTTATCCAAGAGAAGAATGAGACATTCTCAAGTGGTCAACCATCGCGCTAAGACATGCACACCATCGTGCAAGCGCGGACGTTTCCGATCACACAAACGAAAACGAATTACACCACACTTAAGACTAATCATGAAGTGCAAGTGTGGGTATTGAATGCATCCTAATGCCTAACATGTCATGGCATTATCATTGAACAAGATGCACTTAAATAAACATGCATGAAGAGATATTCAACAATTATGAATGCACACATATGAAAACACACAACATATAAAAATAACATTTATGCATGAGTTATGTGTGTGTGCAACTAGATCTCTTCAAAGCACGTACGCACTAGAAATTTACCTTTGGTGCTTATCAAGATGAGGTCTTGAAAGGGCCTTGACCTTGAATACCAATACCTAAGCTACCCTTACAAAGAACCCCACATGTGGTTTGTCCACGAAACAAGCCAATCAATAAATGGAAATCCTTACAACGACGTAACAGCTTTGCCTAGTCACACTCAGATATGGTCGGGATTGACCCAGAGGTAATAGTTCACCGACTACAGGTCGACCCAGATCACCAACCAGTAAAGCAAAAATGAAGGAAGTTCACTCCAGAGAGGAACAAAGTGATCAACGACGAGATCCAGAAGTTATTCGACATCGGTTCTGTGAGGGAAGTAAAATACCTCGACTGGTTAGCAAACGTCGTGGTAATGAAGAAGAAAAATAGGAAATGGTGAGTCTGCATTGATTTCACAGACCTTAGTAAAGCGTGCCCCAAGGATTCATTCCCACTCCCACGCATCGACATGTTGGTTGATGCGACTGCGAGGCATGAACTACTAAGCTTTATGGACGCTTACTCTGACTACAACCAAATCTTAATGCATCCTGATGACCAAGAGAAAACAGCCTTTGTCACCGAGCGAGGTATTTTTTGTTATAAAGTAATGCCTTCTGGTTTAAAGAATGTAGGTACGACTTATCAGAGGCTAGTCAACAAGATGTTCGCTAAGATGCTTGGATCGACAATGGATGTCTACATCGATGACATGCTGGTCAAATCCTTGATCGCTCAACAACATATTGACCATCTAAGGCAGTCGTTCGACGTACTCGACTAATACGGTATGAAACTTAACCCTACTAAATGCTTCTTTAGTGTGTCTTCAGGGAAGTTTCTAAGCTATCTGGTCACCCAAAGAGGTGTCAAAGCCAACCCAGATCAAATACGGTCGATCGAAGGCATCAAATCGCCTAAATGTATCAAAGACGTACAGAAACTCACAGGTCGTGTAGCAGCACTGAATAGATTCATCTCCAAGTCGTCCGAACGATGCCATCCATTTTTCAACACCCTCAGAAAAAACAAAGCGTTTGAGTGGAACGACGATTTCGAAAGAGCATTACAAGACTTGAAAACCTATTTGAAGTCACCCCCACTACTGTCGAAACCAAAGGACGACGAAACGTTACTCATATACCTGGTAGTATCTGACACAGCTGTAAGTGCCGTACTAATTAGAGAAGAAGATAACAATCAACACCCAGTCTACTACGTAAGTAAAGCTCTGCTCGACGCTGAGACTAGGTATAGTCGACTGGAGAAACTCGCATTAGCCCTTGTTGTTGCAGCACGTAAACTAAGGCCATACTTCCAATGCCACTCCATTAAGGTATTAACTACTTACCCTCTCAAAAATATTTTGCATAAACCTGAACTTTCAAGTCAACTGACGAAATGGGTCGTGGAGCTTAGCGAGTACGACATTAGCTTCCACCTACAACCGGCAATGAAATCAAAGGTACTAGCTGACTTTATTGCAGACTTTATCCCTTGTGAAAGTGTGCAGGCCGAACAGGAACTAGTAGCACTCATAGAAAAACCCTCCTCCAGAAAATGGACGTTATCAGTCGACGGATCCAGCAATATCAAAGGAAGTGGACTAGGTCTGGTGCTCAAATCCTCACAGGGGGACATATTGGAACAATCAGTCCATTGCGATTTTCGTGCGACAAACAATGAAGCTGAATATTAAGCCTTGATTGCCGGACCCGACCTCGTAAAAAGCCTAGACGTAAAAAACATACACGTATTGAGTGATTCCCAACTAGTCATTCGACAGATGAACGACTCCTATGAGGCAAGGGATCAAAGAATGTCAGCCTATTTGACTAAAGCCAAGCAACTCCAGTCGACCTTCGACGAATATACAATCCAACTGGTACCAAGATCTAAGAATGCTCGAGCAAACGCATTGGCAAGTCTTGGATCGATAACAACCAATGGCTCGAAAAAATACCTATCGTACATATGATGTCGCCAACAATTCAAGAAGCTGAAATACTAGCACCCATCGACCATGGAAGAAGTTGGATGGAACCCATATTCAATTATCTTCAAGCTGACATTTTACCAAGAGACAGATCGGAAGCAAGGAAGATCAAAGCGAAAGCCACAAAATTCTGCATCATATATGGTAAGCTTTATAAAAAATCGTTTACAAGATCCTACTTGCGATGCGTCACCTCTTGAGAGGCGTATGACGTCATGAAAAGTCTTCACTATGAAGAATGCGGAAACCATTCCGGCGCTCGTAGTTTGTCAAACAGAGTAATCATAGCGGGATATTACTGGCCGACAATGCGGTCTGATTCTCAAAATCATGTGAAGTCGTGCGACAAGTGTCAATGGTTTGCACTTGTATCGCATCTTCCGCCAAGTATGTTAAATTCAATTTCGGCCCCTTGGCCTTTTATGAAATGGGGAATGGATATTGTAGGAAACCTTTCTGCAGCACCTGGGGGTGTCGTCTATATGCTGGTTTTAACAGACTACTTCACCAAATGGGTCGAGGTCGGAGCATATCAACAAGTACGCGACATTGAGGTACGCGACTTCGTATGGAAGAATATAATTTGCAGGTTTGGAGTACCATGGGAGATAGTGACCGATAATGGATCCCAATTCATTTCGTACGACTTCAAAATTTCTACGACAAGTATGGAATAAAGCTGAGCTTCTCAACTCCACGTTATCCTCAAGCTAATGGACAAGAGGAGTCAACAAACAAAACAATTGTCAACACACTAAAGAAGCAACTGGTGGTAGAGAAAGGCAAGTGGGCAGAAAAACTCCCAGAAATACTCCCAGAAATACTATGGTCGTATAGGACTACTCCATGACGGTCGACGGGAGAAACTCCTTTCTCACTCGTCTACGGTTCTGAAGCAGTGATCCCAATACACGACTTGCGACCACTCGAAACGAAAACCCAAATGAGGAACAGAATAGCTTGGAGCTCAATTTCGAACTTGATCACATAGACGAACGTCGAGACTATGCCGCTCTAAGGATCCAGTTGTATCAGCAGCAAGTCGCACGACACTACAACAAAAAAGTGTGTGTTAGAGTTTTCAAAGTCAATGACTGGGTACTACGACAAGTCTTCCAAAACACAAGGGAGGAAGGCGCTGGAAAATTGGGGCCGACATGGGAAGGCCCATATCAAATAACAGATGTAGTCGGACGAGGAGCATACAAATTGCGAGGACTCGATGATCGTGAGCTGCACAACAGCTGGAACGCTCTTCATCTAAAACAGTACTATTTCTAAACTCACTATTTTGATATATTACTCGTTATACTATTGTTTTTATCGATATTTCAAAACTAACAAGTCGACCATCTAACACATGTACGTAAAATTTCTATGTAAAAGGTCTTGTCGACCATCTAACGCATGTACGCGAAACTTCTATGTAAAAGGTCTCGTCGACCATCTAACACATGTACGTGAAATTCCTATGTAAAAGGTCTTGTCGACTAAATAACGCAGGTAAGCGAAAATTTCCTTCTGATATATATAATAATACGCATGCACGCGATTCTTAATAAGTCATCGACCATGAATGCATACGATCTTCATTTTTTACGATAATATAATATCATATACAACATGTCGATCGACTTACGTTTAATAGTGAGTTTACAAGCTTATCTCATTCAATTAAAAGTTAGCATTGTGCAAACCCCATTATATGATGGTCGTATTGTTTTCACAATATAAAGTCAAAATAAAAGTTCCATTCAAAATGAATTGCTTCAAAATAAAACAAAAATATAGGTTGAGTCGACCAAATCATCCACAATTACATAAACCAAATAAAAGTTGAAGAAAATGTTAAATGAAAAATGTCAGGCATCAATTCACCGGAGGATCAACAACGTCATCATTTGGGCTTGTGATATCATGGAGTTGTTCGTCGAGGCTCTTATCGACATCTTTTTCAACAGCCTCATCATCACCTGCTGCCTCCCTAGGAGACGAATCCTCAAGCTTCAACATTTCCTCATAGGTGTCAACCACCTCCTGCATTTCTTCATGGCTCCAATTGACATGCTCACCAAATAGGTATTTCTTAAAAACTTCCGCCATGGCTTTGCACATCGCCGCAGTTGCAATCGATGCCAGTTGCTCTTTCAAGTCTGCAACAAGACGCTTCTGCTCAATGACAACCGCTTTAGCCTTTGTCAACTCCTGGCGATGTCGATCCCTCTCCTCTTCCTTATCCTTCAAATCCTTCTCCAGAGCGATGCATTTCTACTTTAGCTCATTCAAAGCATTATCAACTTTGGCCTTATCGGTCTTGAGGGTGTCATTCGCCTTCTTAAACTTCGCGCACTTGTCGCTAACCAACTTATACTTGTCATGAAGATGCAACTGTGCCTGCAAAGCCTACAAAAGAAATATCGTATAGATCAAAAGGAAACGAACGACAATACTATTAAGTAGAAAAGAAAATTGAAATATACAAATTCAACTGGAACGCTGAGAGAATGCTTGTGTTAAATACATCCTCCGTCTTCTTTTTCTTCAAAAACTGTTCATTGGCGGAGAGAAGAAATTCGTTCAACTTCTCGAGAAAGCCAATCAGCTAGTTGAACGATGATATTCTAGAAGAAAGAAGTTGATTTTGTCTTTGAGCTCGACTCGACCTTCTTTCCATGATCGGCAGTCGAATCCTTTCTCCACCTCTTCCGCGTCAGACTTTGTTCAGGAGACGAAGTGTAAGTATGCTCCGGTGCAGCAAGAACATCCTCCTTCGACTTGTCGACCGCTGATTTCTTTTTTTCTGCTGCTGCCCTTTTCCTTTCAAGATCATCCCTATAACGCTTTATGGCTTCAGCACTATCTGGCAAGTTCATCTTCGCATTCGACATCGACGTCACTGCGAAACGACGTTCAATGTTAGTAATAGGTGATAAAAAAAATCATATCACATCCAAGTATTTCAAGACTCCTCCTAATCCAGACATATGACACGAAATCTTGCACAAGAGGATACGGTTTTTGCAATCTATTTAAGGTTGACCATCGCCACAAACTGCTAGGCCTAAGCTTACCATCCACAAGCAATGTTTTACAATTTCTATTTAGCAGGGATGCATAATATCTCTTCAGTTAGTGCAGATGTGTTGTCGCACAACATATCATTATCCGCATGCTTGATTTCTACATAAAATTTTCACTAATTAATGTTATAAGTTTTGTAGGTTACGAATATTCCGAAGCGACACAAAAAAAAGGGTCGGTTGACACTCACCTCTTCGATTCCATATCCTCCAGAGGACAAATTGTGTTTTCCCCCAAGGACCGTCAATTAGTGGACCTTTAGCAAAAAAGAAGGTATCCTTCCAAAGACGATCATTTGTAGTAGTATCAATAATAAGTCGATTATTCTTGTCTCTAGGTATCAGTATGTAACAACCTTGGTCGCCCACATGCTCCTTTAAGTAATAGTTATGCAGGACGCACCCTAACCCAAGGTCGATTCTATACCTCTTGCGCAAAACAGTCAGACTCAACAATATTCTCCAACTATTTGGCATCAGTTGGCCAGGAGCAATATCGAAATGTTTCAACAGTCGTCGTACCAACGAAGGAACCGGGAATCTAAACCCTAGACATAGAGTATACTCATAAAAACATGTCCAGTCGGGTATCCCAGCCCGCTCGCTCATGTTCTAGCGGAGCACGTAGCTCGACCGACTTAGGAATACCATATACTGTCTGCAAATAATCAAAATTATCTTCCGTAATCAAACTTGTCGGACTACCATCTAAAACACCTAGCGGGTGACCTGAAGTAGATGCCTCCACATCATCCTTATACTCCAGAAATTCCACCAGCCCCGTTATGGCACAGACAACACCCTGCTCTGTCATGCCTGATGCATTAATAGTAACTATTTTCGACGGATCCTTAACTGAGACCGTTCGATCGACATTAGCTACTCCATTGTCGACCTCTCCTTCGTCGACTTCCATGTCGCTAGGTGTCCAAGTAAAACGTGGTTCTAAGATGGTATCATCGTTCGACATGATCTCCAAAAGCTAACAAATGCAAAAATGCACAAGTCAGACAAACCAAACGCTATAATCACAGCCTAGGGATTCTAGATCAAAACCTAGAGTATTTTACAACATGGGAAATCCATCTTGAAGTTCAACCTAAACCCTAAAAAAGCTGCCTACCCATAGTCGAGCATTTTCTTGAATCTAAACGACTACTCTCATCACAACGACGTACACGTAAAACAGAAACAACATATATGAGCAGTATCAACATGGCAGTGAATCAAAAGCATCAAAAACCATCAAAAACAATGAAGAACATGTATTTCTCAGGTAATATTAGAAACTTCTACTTATTTATTTCCTATAGATTCATAAACGTAAGTTTCATACAAAGGTACACAAAAAAAAATCTCTCTTACTAACCTTGAAGATTTGAGAAGAAATTACGAAGAAATCCACATAAGAACCAGCACTTCAAGAGAGTATCTCACAAAAAGAAGAAGCCAGAGAAGTTAAAGATTTCAAGTCGTGCAAAAATGGTTCCAGCATATGGAACGGTTTACTTATAAACCAATATGCTAACCCTAGTTGCCACATGTCAACTCCCCTTTGATTGTCAGTTAACCACGGTAAACCGCTCGTTTTGAAATTCGAAAATTTTATATTGAAAAAGGTGCGTGAATTAAATGCGCATGATGTCAGCATAGGAAACCAAAACGTTTCCATCCTATCGATTTGACATCCCATCGATTTGACTTCCAAAATCAAAACCAGATCTTCATCGAACGAGCGATTCTCTCTAAGGTTCTACTTCGACCAATCGACAAGAGCTTCTAATCATAACATTTGAAAATTGATGATTTGACTCGACGACAAAGGCGGCCGACTAAACCAGTGGTCGACTCAACGAAAATCACTCTCTAAATTATTGAACTCTTCTTTAGAGAGTGGGGGACAAACTGTGGTAGCCAAAAAAGGCTCATAGGCCCAACCTGTCAAAATACAAGCCTTTTCCATGATGGATCCTCTCTAGGCCCACTATATCGGGTCGACCCAAGTCCAGCGTCATCTTTGAATGACAAAGTCAAAACGTCAGTTGAGATTGGTGGATAACTGGAAGAGAGAATCTCTCCCAATATCACACCTGATTCCCCAAGTATCTCTCCCACAATCACACATGATCAGGGGACGTTGGAGCTACTCCTTCTACTATAAATAAGAAGGCTCCTTCACTAGAAAGCTCTCTAAAATCCCTCCTATACAAAGCTTACTAAAGCGTACTAAAATTTTGCTCATTAATATTCCAGCAACCAGAACTTGGCCGGATTCAAGATCACGATCATTAGAGAATATTGCTCAGCCTAAGCACACCTAAGGCTAAATAATTTAAACCCATTTCTTCATTTTTTATGTATTATTTTCGTTCTAATTTTATTTGCGGGTTCAACAAGGCACTCGACCTAGATCGATAGACATAATCTTGCAGGTTCAAACGAGCAGACGACATCACTCAACTAACGATTTAATTGAGTTGCCTTAGGCCCAATATAACCTGATTCGATTGACGTACCATGTAATTTGAGCACCTACAACAACTATTTTATTTTTATAAATAGAAATAAAAGACATCATTTAATTTTGTATTTATTGTCTTCTTATAAATAACTGCATTTTATTTCTTTTTTAGAAACACTATCCAAAAACAAATAGTCATAGACGTGAGAGAGAAGTTGTATAGTTTGATCAATCAACATTCAACACAATGGCCATCGAAACACAAACACAAACTCTGCTTCCACCAAACATTTCCACCGTAGACGGCTACGTCGACTACGAAGGTCGTCCGATCTCCAGATTCAGCTCTGGCGGTTGGAGATCAGCCTCCTTCATTATCGGTAAAATTTCTAAATTCACACAACAATCGTATATAAATATTTTTCAAAGATTTTAAAATTTGAGGAAATAATTTTGTGGAAATGCAGTTGTGGAAGTTGCAGAGCGGTTCGCGTATTACGGCATCAGCTCCAACCTTATTACGTACTTGTCAGGGCCGATCGGAGAGACCACGGCGGCGGCGGCTGCCAACGTGAACGCGTGGTCCGGCGTGGCGTCGCTGCTCCCACTTTTAGGTGCGTTCGTCGCTGATTCGTTCCTCGGACGGTACTGGACGATCGTTTTCGCTTCTCTGGTCTACATTTTGGTTGGTCTCTCAAGTCTCTTCCTCTACTTGTTTATTTTTAAATTAATTAATTGATAACAAAAATGAAAAACTAGTAAATTTTGGTTTGACTTCTGAGACTGAAACTGAGTTTGCATATATTTTTTTAGATTGATTATGAATTTTGTTTTGAGAATTTACTTTGTCTTTATTTATAATTAAATCATTTCAATTGTTATGGGTTTTCGAAAACATTTTCTATTTTTCGAAATATAAAATGAGTGTAGTACATGTAGAAAAGAAAAAATCATAAACCACATTTTTCAGCTTTTCAAAAAATAAAACAGCATCATTTGCTTTGTTTTGGTGTTTGCTGGTTTGGTAATAGAATTTGGATCCTCTACTGTGCTAATTTTTGTCCTGCCCTATATAGATCTGTTGACATATGTAATCAATGGCTGTCATTTATTTCTTTTATTTATTTCATTTTCATTATTTTTAAATACAATGTCTTATTCTCAAATGTTTTAGATCAAGAAAAAGATCAGCATAACAGAAGATCCTGATCCTTGGTAATAAGTGTGGAGAGTGGTGGAATTGGTATGAATTGGTATATATATTGGATTATAATTTATATGTATTATTTTTGAGAAAAATATATATTTGTTAAGATTAATAAAATATATAATATTATTTGTTGTAATATTTATAGGGCAAATTGCACTAATATATTCTAATAAATGGTGAAATTGATTCGAAGGCGAAAATGTGTTTATTACACATTTACACCAACTCTCTTCTAAATCGTGGACTTCCGTTAGTTAATGATGACCGAGGGGTAATATAGTCTTTTTATCTTGAGTGGATAATAAATAAATAAAATAAAATTGGCTGTCCAATCACACCCAGCCACATCAGCCTATATAACATTTGAAATTAATAAAAACAAATTATTATTTTTTTTTCCTTCGTGGAGTTTGTGGTGGTTATGTCTTGATGGTGGTTAGAATGGTGGCTTTTGGAAAGGTTTTGAAGGTTTGAAAAGAGAAAAATGGTAATGATGTGATTGATTGTGAAGGGATGAAAATTGAGGTAGGAGAAGATGAAAATGGAGGGATTTTGTATTTTTTATTTTTTATTTTTCACTTTTCTTCAACAAAAACTAGAAACAACATTTTGATATTTTCACAATTTTCTATTTTTTTCAATTAAGTAAGTGGCATATTAAATTGGTTGTATTTATAATTTTTTATTAATTATAAATATATTTTTCTTAAGTTTAATAAAATATATATTTTCATCATAATTGTTTTTTATAAAAACTTAAAATTACATCAATTAATTTGAACTTAATTAAATTGATTTTATTAAATATATAAATATATATTTATTTAATTAATAAAATCAATTTAAATTAATTTTACTATACACTTTACTATTATAATATTTTCAAAACAATTACATTGAATATATATTATAATATACACATTTTCAGATTATGAATATATGAAATTCATTTTCTCATTTACAAATGAAAGTTGATAAAACAGAAAATGAAAAATGAAAACATTACCGAACAGACTTAAATCTTTGTAGAGTTTTTTTGTTTATGTTGTTTGAAAGGATTTGATGAATAATTAAATGAGAAAATCTAAATTTGACATTTGTCTTGCTAAATTTATCACGTGTCCATTTAGTTATTAAATGGGGAAATTTCATTAAAGTATATGTGTTTTGGTAAAATGCAACATTTTACAATTTAAGCTGAATATTACTGTATAATTTGTATTACAGGGACTAGGCTTATTGACACTCTCAGCTCTGCTAACATCCTTCACCAATAGGGATTGCCAAAACAAAATCAACATCAATTCTACAAAATCATCATGTTCTCCTCCAGAGATGCAGATATTCATATTTTTCTTGTCCTTATATCTAGTAGCTTTTGGACAAGGTGGGCACAAGCCTTGTGTTCAGGCCTTTGGAGCTGATCAGTTTGACGAGAATAACCTACAGGAAAGCAAATCCAAAAGCTCCTTCTTCAACTGGTGGTATCTCAGTTTTTCCTCAGGCATAACTTTATCAATTGTGCTTGTAGTCTACATTCAAGATAACCTCAATTGGGCCCTCGGATTCAGCATCCCCTGCACCATAATGGTCGCTTCCTTGGTTGTTTTCCTGCTTGGAACCAAGACTTACAGGTACACTCTTGGAACCAATGAGCAAAACCCATTTGCAAGAATCGGTAGAGTGTTTGTCGCGGCTTTAAGGAACCGGAAAGCTACTAGGCCTTTGGTGATGGATGGTGAAGAGGAAGCTACAGAAACTGCCTTGCCTGATCACCAGACTTCTTCTTCTAAGCAATTCAAGTAAGAGAGGCAATTATATTCACATTCTATAAAACAAGTTTTCAAGTTATAATACAAATGGTTTTTTTGGTGTTGAAGGTTCCTGAACAAAGCCTTGGTTGCAACAGATTCATTATTAGAAGATGGAAAGTTTTGTAGGGTTGCAGTCACAGACATTGAAGAAGCAAAGGCATTATTGAGGCTTATTCCAATATGGACAACATGCTTGGCATATGGTATGGTGTTTGCACAGACCATCACTTTCTTCACCAAACAAGGAGCTACAATGGACAGAACAATTTTCCCAGGCTTCAAAATTCCGGCAGCCACACTTCAACTCTTTATCGGCATAGCCATTATTATCTTCATCCCCATCTACGACCGAGTTTTTGTTCCCTTAACAAGAGCTTTAACCAGGTTCCCCTCTGGTATTACAATGCTTCAAAGAATTGGAACTGGGATGGTCTTGTCAGCTATATGCATGATAGTTGCAGGTAAGATAATGATAAAGACCTTCTCGTGACTAAGTTGCATTTAAAAAAATTTAAATAAAAACCTGACATCAAATGGGTCAGTGGTGAGACCTACCAAGATTGAACAATTCATGAAAGGTCTGGATATCTACTTCCATAATTGGGAGATATCTACTCCCACAAACATCGGGACTTCGGAAAAAAAATTCGTAAATATGAAACCAAACAATAATTTAAAACTTTCAACATTGTGAAGTAACAAAATAAGTCTGTTTTGACTCATTAAAAGTGTCTACAATGATACCAAAAAGACTTCCAAACACAATACAACTTAATGTCAAATTTTGTGATGATGGTTGGTTGCAGGTTTTGTAGAGCTGAAAAGGGTTGAAACAGCAGAGAATTATGGACTAATCGACAAGCCAAATGAGACAATTCCAATGAGTGTTTGGTGGTTGGTTCCTCAATATCTGTTGCTTGGGCTGGCAGATGTTTTCACCATAGTTGGTCTTCAAGAATTCTTCTATGATCAGGTTCCAAAAGAACTAAGAAGTCTTGGTGTTTCCCTTTACTTGAGTGTTTTAGGTGTTGGGAGCTTGTTAAGCAGTGTTTTGGTCTCTGCCATTGATGAAGTAAGCAGTGCAAATGGAGGAGTCAGCTGGTTTGCTAGTAATCTCAATCAGGCACATCTTGATTACTTTTACTGGTTGCTTGCTGGGCTCAGTGTTGTAGGATTTGCTGTCTACTTGTATTTTGCTAAAACTTACATCTATAAAAGGTAAATTTATGTTTATACTTTATAATAGTGTCTTTTTTTTCCCCTTTTTTACCGTTGATGCTTGATGATAAAATAACAAATGCAAATGGAGAAGTCAGTTGGTTTGCTAATCATCCGCAAGTGCCATAGGATTCACAGCTTACAAGTATTTTGCTAATTCTTACCTTATAAATACGGGTCCCATTTAGTATATGGGTGCACCATTGTGATCATATTTTTCTGATCACATGCAAGCCCAAGACTATTGAAGATTTTCTCCTCTTCTCCACTGTAATCGGATATTCGATAGACATATATAATATGCAGACATCAGCCAACAATCATCGCTTTGGAATCACTAATCAGGGATGTAACCAGGATTAAACGGCAGGTTTGAATAATTTTTTTTGACTGAACATTGACAATATGATAAAATTTTATCCAGTAAAAAAAAAATAATACACCTAGTTTAGAGGATATAGACACTTATCCGTCACCTAAGGAAATAAGAATGCTCTAGTAGTAATTTACTAGCAAATCTAGACCATAAAAGAATAATTAAAAAAAAGAAAAAAAAAATCAACCCCATAAACATGCAAATAAATTTCAACCAAAATATCACCAACAAGAAATTCATTAAATAATAGTGTTATTTTGTAAAATTAAAATTAGATTAACTAATAATTAGCTTACCCTTAAAATTTTATAAACTGTTATAATATATTATATGTGGTTTTTACCCACAGTGGAATTGGTGACACCTTTTTAAAGTGATTTGGTGAGAATGTCGGTGGGTTAATAAGTTAAGTTTAAAATGCACCATTTATGGTGAACTACCAAAATTACCCTTAGCTAATGATTTATGTTATTCTGTTTGGTCTTTTCTCTCTCCACACTTGCAACAAAAACGTCAGTAGGATTTAACTCAGTTACTCTCTCTCTCTCTACAAATAAAAGTTCAAGGTCTTGCCCCGACTTTCTTCTTCAGTAAAATAAGGTAATATTTCTTGAACCTGTTTGTTTTAAGTTTTTAACATTTCAGTATTTTGTAAACGTGAAACCATTGTGATAATTTTTGAACTGTTCATTTTTTAAGTTTTTAACATTTCAGTATTTTGTAAACCTGAAACCATTGTGATAATTTTTGAACTTTTCATAACTTTTTGAAATCGTGTCTTTTTGCAGAATCGTAACTTTTTGAACTAAAATCGTGCCTTTTTGAACTAAAATCGTGCCTTTTTGAACTGAAATCATAACTTTTTGAAATCATTACTTTTTGAACTGAAATCGTGCTTTTTTGAACTGAAATCGTGCCTTTTTGAACTGAAATCGTAACTTTTTGAAATCATTACTTTTTGAACTGAAATCGTAACTTTTTGAAATCGTGCCTTTTTGAATTGAAATCGTGCCTTTTTGAACTAAAATCGTAACTTTTTGAACTGAAATCGTAACTTTTTGAACTGAAATCATGCCTTTTTGAACTGAAATCGTTACTTTTTGAAATCATGCCTTTTCGAATTGAAATCGTGCCTTTTTGAACTGAAATCGTTACTTTTTGAAATCGTGCCTTTTTTAATGGTTTGTGATTATTAATTTGACAGCCTCATGAATCGGGTTAGAATAGTAATATCTTACAACGGTCGATGGGAGCAGTTACCTGACGGAAGTCAGAGGTTCTTTGGATCCGATAATCGAGGAATGTACGTGTCAAAGAATTTGACTTACGAAGAATTAGTAGCGATCGTGCATACTATTGTGAACTATGATGTAAACAAATACAACATTGATTTGTCATCAATATCAATCGTTCTTGGCAGTACGTGTCGCACATTTATAAGGAATGACGACGATGTCCAGTTAATGCTAGGGGAAGATCGAGTGATCCCTCAAGTATGTGTCAGTCTAACTGAGCGGACGGCTGGAAATGTGGTAGGGAATGATATTCCTCCTCCTGAAAATACCCAACAATTAGGATCCTTTAGTGGTAGCAACCAAGTGTTCATCCAAAGGAGTGCCAGTGAAGGTGGGGGAAACATGTGTGGTGTCCCATAGGTTGCGGTCAACCATGTAGATACAGCTGAGGCTCAATTTGGTGATGTGTTTGGTTGTCGAATTGAGCAGTACGATGCACAGTACAATGACCAGAACAATTATAATTACCCGAACCATGAGGTAGATAATGAGGCAAATAATGAACAGGTTGATGATCTACAAAATGCGGATGAAGAGCCTGCACAAATGCAAACACATGGTAGACGTGTGGAGGGAGTTAGTGGCACTGCACCAGATATGCCTGGGACTTCCGAGGTCCGTTATAATGTGACAGCATCTGAATCTGTTAATGCGACAACTTGGGTTATTCCGGGAGCAGATTCATACTCGTTTGGTACTGGTAGAAGCAGCACCTTGGCAGCGCCAGAACCGAGAACCATGATTTATAAAGGTCAATTTTTTCCGAGTAAAAAGGATTTGAAGAGGCTAGTTGGCCATTTTGTGATGCATCAGAACTTTGAATGGAAGGTAAAAAGGTCCAATAAGACAACTTTACATCTGGTTTGCATCATTAACGACTGTACGTGGAAATTAAGAGCTGTGAGGAGAGAAGAAGGCACTTATTTTCAAGTCAGAAGTTTTGTCAATGAACACACCTGTCCCTTGGAGGAGATTCACCGTCACCATCGACAAGCTAGTGCAGTCACAATCGAAGAAGTCGTTGCACCTAGACTTCAACAAACCGATAGTCGTCTCATGCGTCCGAAGGACATAATGGCCGATATGAAAACAATGTATGGCATCCAAATCATGTACAGTAAGGCACATGATGCCCTGCAATATGCATTGTCATTGACCTATGGAACGCATGAAGAAAGTTTCCAACTGCTGCCATCTTTTGCATACGTTTTGGAACAGCAAAATCCTGGCACAATCACAAACTTATAGTGCGCAGACGATGGTAAATTCCTATACTTTTTCATGTCATTAGGGTCCTCAATTAGAGGTTTTCGAAGGTGTAGGCGTCCTGTGATTGCAGTTGATGGTTCCAATTTAAAGGGAAGATTCGGGGGTACAATGTTTGTGGCAACTTGAAACTAATTAATGCACGGTGTGTATAAAACTATCTAGAGGGGGGGTGAATAGATTTTACGCTTTTTACCCAATTTTTCGTGTTAGTCAAAATTACGAAATTACCCTCAAGATAAAATAAACAAGCAAGTGTAATATGGTGCGGAAATTAAATTGACACTTGATTTTTACGTGGAAACCCTCACGGGAAAAAACCACGGGCTATGTAAGTAAGCCACACTCGAACCTCGAATCCACTAAATGTGCAAACGATTACAACCTAATCCCGGAAGTAATCACACACCTACCTAATCCCGGTATGAGTGAACCTAGTCCGATTTTGCTTGCGATCTAAGCAACCTAATCCCGATTGCTACACACAAGACTTAGCTTCTCTTGAAGAGAATACAACCCTAAGTGAATATGTGAAAATATCCAAAATGCAACATAGAGCAAGGGAAACCCTATATGCTTATCTAAGATGATTAATATGCAATTAAGAACAATCCTTGATATCAAAACTAAATGACATGTCAATTAGTTTAGCTAATCAATGTCAAGCACAAAAACCTAATATGCTAGCACAATACAACTTCTCAAACATACATCATACTAATCTCAATCTTGTATTCAACAAATATAAAATCACATACAAGTAATTAAATTGAGATTGCTAGATAAGAGAAACACAAAATATGTAAGATATTAGTGAAAAGCTTACCAAGCAAAGTATGATGAAGAATCCATGCAAGATGTCATCTAGATAATCTAAGATGATGCTAGATGATGATTAATGATCATGGAACAAGTGTTTGAGTAATTAAAAATGAGTTCTTTGGAATTTTTCTTCTCTTTGAAAAATCTCCTAAGTATGGAATCTGAATATGAACTCTTGTAATTGACCTAAAGTCAAAGTGGCATATATATAGGGGGCCAAAACAAAGTGTGGTCGTTTTGATAAGTTTGCCCACTATTTGCCTTGGGCGCTGTACGTAGGGCGCCATTGTACAGCGCCTGTACAGCGCCCTTGCTCTGTTTTCACGAGGAAACAGAGTGGCGCTGTACGTACAGCGCTCTGTACCGCGCTATGTACAGCGCCCCAACAGCGACCCAACAGCGACCGATTAAATCGATCAGGTCTGAACAGCGCTCAATGGGCGCTGTTCGTACAGCGCTTCTGTAGAGCGCTTTTGGGGGCGCCCAGTGCAAAAATGCAATCCTAAGTCTAAGCATGACAAGGCAATTGGATATGCAAGATGCAATCAAACTAACATGCAAGAAGAGATGTTCATGAGCATTAAGGCACACATAAAAGACACACAACATATAAGGATTAAACATATGCATGAGTTGTGAGTGTGTGCATCTATCTCTTTAAGACAAGTAAGCACTTAGAATATTACCTTTGGTGCTTGTCAATAGTGAGATCTTCAAAAGGGCCTAAGCACTAACAACAACATCTAAGCTACCCTTACAAAGCATCCCCACATGTGGTTTGATCACGAAATAAGCCAATTAAAAACAACGGGAATCCTAACAATCTCCCCCTTTGGCTATTTCGTGACAAAACCACCACTCACATTGATTCCTCACATAGAATTAGAAACTACGGGACTACAATGATTATCTACATTACAAAGAGATAAGAAAGTAAAAACTTCAAGTCTTCAATCTCTTGTAGAACAATCAAGCCCTGAAAATAAAGTTTCTAGCATTTCCAATACAAGTAAAGTGTGAGATTAATCATGTGAGAACAATACCAAGCATTTGCATTTTTAGAATTTAGGCACAACATTAGCAAATGTATGCAATGAATGATAAATGCAATGCTCCCCCTCAAAGGGTTACTCCCCCTCAATGTATGTTCTCCCCAAAATGCACAAAAGCTTATATATTTTGCAACTCCCCTTACCATATCCTACTCCCCCTTTTTGTCATGATATAGGCAAAGGAGTAGTCCCCAACCGGGTCACTCAAAGCAACGAGAGATAGAAGCATGCAAGATATGCATATACATATAAGTCACTTTATGCACTTCAATTAATTTGAGAGAAACAAGGAGATTTATTTGAGAAAATGTGTGAATCCAACATGCTTTTCATACAAGACATATAGCATTCAAGTCCAAAATACAATGGTATTTGGCAAAGCAAATGACAAAGGTTTCTAATTTGAATTCAAACCAATTTCACCAATGTCATGGGAAAAGCAAGGATATAGAGATTATTGATTTCAATTTTAAGAGCAACTATATCCAACTTTATAAGCGAAACATGGCATGAGCGACTTTGCACCCTATTTGATTTTTCCGGATAAGAAATCCGTATGATAGTAACCATGTTCAACTAATAAAGAAAGAGAGACATATGGAATGTAAATTCCTTTGAACGGATACAAGATCCTTTATTCATTTTGAGTCTCATTAGCTTTCACACAAGTTTTGCATTTTTAAGAATATGCAATCATCAATTCATGCTTTTCATGTGAGCATGTTGTATGAATTTCATGCTTTTTCATTTAGCATTAGCATGTTATTAAAGAATCATCATGTCATGGAGATAACTATAGGTCATTCACATCATACTTCCTATGTAAATCTCCTAGTCCAAAAATGCATGTTTGAACATAAATATGACATGGATTGTAGATAAGCAAGGTTCACACTTATAGAATTGAAAACATATATACATATGTACAACCAAGCTTACTCAAGCAATCAAAAGAAGAGGCATAAGTTATTTCAAATTTTTTGCAAGATACAAGAATGCAAAATAGCTCTCTTTGCTTGAGTTCCCCATATGGGGTCAACATAGAACATCACTCCACAAGACATATCCCAATAGATCTACTAAGAGTTTTAAATCGAGTAGCATCTAAGGGTTTAGTAAATAGGTCCGCAAGTTGATCATTAGTACCTACATGTTCAAGTACTATGCATTTATTTTCAACAAGCTCTCTAATGAAGTGATGGCGGATGTCAATATGCTTAGTTCTAGAATGTTGAACCGGATTCTTGGAAATATTAATAGCACTCATGTTATCACAAAAGAGAGTGAGAGTACCTTGGTTGAATCCGTAGTCTACAAGCATTTGCTTCATCCATAGGAGTTGTGTGCATCCACTCCCCGCGGCTATGTACTCGGCCTCGGCCGTGGACAAGGAAATCGAGTTTTGATTCTTGCAAAACCAAGACACCAAGTTGTTGCCTAGAAAGAAGCAACCGCCCGATGTGCTCTTCCTATCATCACAATTTCCTGCCCAATCCGCATCACTAAAGCCTACAAGACTAGCATTAGTGTCAAAAGAGTACCAAATCCCATAGTTAGATGTCCCATTCACATAGCGAATGATCCTCTTCACGGAAGAGAGGTGGGACTCCTTAGGATCCGCTTGGTACCTAGCACACACACCCACACTAAAAGATATATCGGGCCTACTTGCGGTCAAATAAAGTAAGCTACCTATCATGCCACGATATAGAGTTTGTTCCACACTTTTACCACTAGCATCCTTGCTTAGCTTCAAAGTGGTACTCATGGGTGTATCACAACGTTTGGCATTCTCTAAACCAAACTTCTTCACAAGGTTCTTAGCATATTTGGCTTGGGTTATGAAAATCCCATCATTCATTTGCCTAATTTGCAAACCTAGGAAGTAACTAAGCTCACCAACAAGACTCATCTCAAATTCATGAGACATAACATCAACAAATTGTTGGACCTTGGTGTTGTTGGTGGAGCCAAACACTATGTCATCAACATATATTTGAGCTATGAAAAGCTCATCATTGTCTCTCTTGATGAATAGTGTCTTGTCAACACTACCTCTTGTGTAGTTATTGTCAACAAGAAATTGAGTGAGGCGCTCATACCAAGCCCTCGGTGCTTGTTTCAACCCATATAGTGCCTTCTTGAGGCGATAGACATGGTTGGGGTGGTGTGCATCCACAAACCCCTTAGGTTGTTCAACAAACACTTCCTCTTGCAAGAAGCCATTGAGGAAGGCACTCTTGACGTCCATTTGGTGCAATTTGAACTTGTGCACACAAGAGATGGACAAGAGAAGCCTAATTGACTCTAAGCGGGCAACGGGAGGAAAAGTCTCCTCAAAGTCGATACCCTCAATTTGAGAGTACCCTTGTGCTACAAGTCTAGCCTTGTTCCGCACTATGTTGCCATCCTCATCGGATTTGTTCCTAAATATCCATTTTGTGCCTATGACATTAGTGGTCTTAGGCCTAGGAACTAGAGTCCAAACCTCATTCCTTTCGAATTGGTTTAGCTCTTCTTGCATGGCAAGAACCCAAAATTCATCATTCAAGGCTTCATCAACCTTTTTGGGTTCTATTTGAGAGGTGTAGCATGTAAAGCTAATTAGATTAGCTATTTGGCGCCTAGTCCTAACACCCTCATTAACATCTCCAATAACATCTTCTTTGTTATGGAGTCTTCTAACCCATGGAGCGGGTTCATTAGAGTCCAAGTTAGGAACTCTAGTACTAGGTTGTGTGACTTCATTAGATGTCCCAACATTGGGAGTCACCACAACCCTCTCCAAAGGAGAGTCATCCTCTAAAACATCCTCCTCCTCATCATTTTTGGACTTGAGCCTTGTATCATCAATGACAACATTTGATGATTCCATGACGGTTCGAGTCTTCAAGTTGAAAACTCTATAGGCTCTACTATTCAAGGCATAGCCAATAAAGATACCCTCATCACTCTTAGCATCAAACTTGCCAAGTTGATCACGGTCATTTAAAATGTAGCATTTGCTCCCAAATGTGTGGAAGTAGCTAACATTTGGCCTCTTGCCTTTCCATAATTCATAGGAGGTGTTTCTAGTACCGGGCCTTAGGAACACTCTATTTCCTATATAGCAAGCCGTGTTGATGGCTTCGGCCCATAGGTTCCTAGGGACATTGTTGCTAAGCAACATCACACGGGCCATCTCTTGGAGGACCCTATTCTTCCTCTCAACAACTCCATTTTGTTGAGGTGTCCTAGGAGCGGAAAACTCATGGGAGATGCCTAGGCTATCACAATAGCTTTCAAAAGAGGCATTCTCAAACTCCCTCCCATGGTCACTTCTAATCCGTTTAATGCTTCTAATATTAGAATTCATTTCATTTTGCAATTTAGTACAAAGCATTTTAAACTTATCAAAAGTTTCGGATTTTTCTCTAAGAAAATATGTCCATGTAAATCTAGAGAAATCATCAACACAAACAAAAATGTATCTCTTTCCACCTAAGCTCTCGGTTTGCATAGGACCCATGAGATCCATGTGGAGATGCTCTAGGGGCTCCTTGGTGGAGAGATACTTGCCCTTTTTGTGCATGCTTTTGGTTTGTTTTCCTTGTTGGCAAGGTCCACAAATACCATTGGCTTTCTTCCCAAGCTTAGGGAGGCCACGCACACACTCGAACTTTCCAAGGGTTCTTAAATCCCTAAAGTTCATGTGGCCAAGTCTTTCATGCCACAACTCAACTTGCTCATCCATGGACACATTGTTTGAGACTATTCTAGCTTCAAGACAATAACAATTGTCGCTAGATCTCATACCTTTCAATAAGGTTTGTCCATCGGGCTTTAGGATTGAGCAATCATTTTTACTAAACAAGACGGAATATCCTTCATCACTTAGATGTGAAATGCTTATTAAATTGGCTTTCAAGCCATCAACAAATAAAGCATCGGATAAGGAGGGTAAACCGGGAACGGAAATGGATCCTTTCCCTACAACCTTCTTTTTGGATCCATCACCAAAAGTGACATATCCACCTTCCTCCATAACAAGAGTCTCGAAGAAACTCTTGTTTCCCGTCATGTGCCTAGAGCACCCACTATCCAAATACCAAAAATTAGAAGAATTTGCCTTCAAGGCTATTTGTGCAACATGGCAAACATTTTCATTCTTTCTAATCCACTTAGCAACAATTTTAGCTTTCTTAGTGGTCTTTGGTACATGTGCTCTATTATTCCTAGGATCATGCAAATCAATATTATTATTCCTAGGAACATGCATCATGGCTCTTTTCTTTTTCTTCTCTATCATGCTTCTAGTTTTGCACATTTTTATATAGCGAAAGCATTGTGGTCTAATATGACCAACAAATCCACAAAAGTGACAAATAGGAGTAAAATAAGGAATCATACCTTGTCCTTGTCTTTGTGGATGAATGGGTTCAATGCATCTTCGTTGTTGAACCGGTCTAGGTTGCTTCCAAGCTTGAGGTTGCATGATAGGCCTCTTTCCTTTGTGAGCCAATTGAGGAGGAATGTTGGCTTGAGAAACTCTAGGGAGTTTAGCTTGAGGTTGCCTTCTTGGCCCCATCTTCACTTGAGCATTTGAGCTTTGTCCTATTTCTAACTTCTTTCTAGGAAGTTGCACAAGTGAAGTTTCTTCTTTCTTCAAGCTCTTGACAAATATGGTCTTGTTAGAGATTGAGATCTTCTTGTCATCTTCATACCCAAGACCCCTCTTGTCACATGGACTCTTTCCAACACCAAGCATATGGTCAAGCTTCTTGGTGCTAGAATCCATCCTAGTCATAGATTCTCTAACTTCTTCAAGCTCCCTTTTTAGACTATCCTCATTCCTCCTAGATAAGACTAACTCCTCTTTTAGCTTATCTTCCATCTTCTTGAATTTCTCCACTTGTTCACTTAAGTGGTCATTTTGAGATGCAAGTTCAAGATTTTCTTCTCTCAACATCTTGATCTTTCTTGTACTCTTGATTGCTAAATCATTAAATTCGGCATGATATTTAGCAAACTCCTTTTTCTCCATAAATCCATTCATGGAGTTAGAGGAGGAATCACTTTCTACATCACTTGAGTCATTTTCCTCTTGACTCATTTCCTCTCTCTCACTAGCACTTTTGCTTTTATGGGAGGAGGCAAAAGCTAGGAGATTAGCCATGAGCTCTTCATCATCCGAAGACTCATCTCCCTCATAGGAGTCATCACTACTTCCACTCCAAGTGGCGGCCATCACTTTCCCCTTTTTCTTCTCAACATGATTTGCACAATCGGGGGCAAAATGACCTATGCCACCACACTCGAAACATCGGACCCCTTTCCTTTCGGTCCTCTCTTGCCTAGGTTCAAACTTCTTGAAAGAGCCCTTTTTCTTCAAATCTTGACCCTTTGACCCAAAGCTCTTCCTTCTAAACTTCATAACTTTGTTGAACCTTTTTACAAACAAGGCAAGGTCTTCATCCGAGTCAACCTTCTTTTCCTCCTTTTCATCCTTGGAGGTTTTTAAAGCAATTCCTTTTTGCTTTTTAGTGGGTGTGGAGATAGGCCCTTTCCTAGACTCATAAGCTAGAAGTCTCCCAATCACCTCACTCGGCTTCATATCCTTATAACCACTATTTTCTTCTAAAGCCGTCACCTTCGATTCAAACCTATCGGGTAGAGATCTCATAATCTTTTGCTTGATTCTCCTATCCGAATATGGATCACCAAGTTGATGGCTTTGGTTGACTATATCCATCAACTTGATCTCAAAGTCGTTGAAGCACTCATTCTCCTCCATCTTAAGCGTCTCGAATTGAGTTTGGAGGACTTGAAGCTTGGAGTCCTTCACCACTTCGGTTCCCTCATGTGCAATCTCTAGGATGTCCCAAGCTTCCTTAGCTATCCTAGTATTTTGAATCAACTTGTATTGATTTTCGTCTATGGCACACAAGATGGCATGCAACGCCTTCCTATTCCACTTTGAAGCATCAAACTCTTGCGCGTTCCATTGCGCCTTAGGCTTCAAAACATCTTCTCCTCCACCCGCGGGAGTCATCATAAGGAGATCATATCCATCTTCCATCGCCATCCATGCACGGTCATGAATTTGGCATATGTAGGATTCCATCTTCCCTTTCCATTGGGAATAGTTCAATCCGGTAAGAAGTGGAGGCCTTGTGCTAGAAGCTCCTTCGTGGCCACCACCATTTCCACCGTTTCCACTCATAATGTTTATGAATGAATGAAATGAATGCAAATGTATGAATGATCAAAAATCACACAAAATGCAAAACACACCAAAATAAGCAAGGATCACCTATGTATGTCTAGGAACCCGCTCTGATACCAATTGAAACTAATTAATGCACGGTGTGTATAAAACTATCTAGAGGGGGGGTGAATAGATTTTACGCTTTTTACCCAATTTTTCGTGTTAGTCAAAATTACGAAATTACCCTCAAGATAAAATAAACAAGCAAGTGTAATATGGTGCGGAAATTAAATTGACACTTGATTTTTACGTGGAAACCCTCACGGGAAAAAACCACGGGCTATGTAAGTAAGCCACACTCGAACCTCGAATCCACTAAATGTGCAAACGATTACAACCTAATCCCGGAAGTAATCACACACCTACCTAATCCCGGTATGAGTGAACCTAGTCCGATTTTGCTTGCGATCTAAGCAACCTAATCCCGATTGCTACACACAAGACTTAGCTTCTCTTGAAGAGAATACAACCCTAAGTGAATATGTGAAAATATCCAAAATGCAACATAGAGCAAGGGAAACCCTATATGCTTATCTAAGATGATTAATATGCAATTAAGAACAATCCTTGATATCAAAACTAAATGACATGTCAATTAGTTTAGCTAATCAATGTCAAGCACAAAAACCTAATATGCTAGCACAATACAACTTCTCAAACATACATCATACTAATCTCAATCTTGTATTCAACAAATATAAAATCACATACAAGTAATTAAATTGAGATTGCTAGATAAGAGAAACACAAAATATGTAAGATATTAGTGAAAAGCTTACCAAGCAAAGTATGATGAAGAATCCATGCAAGATGTCATCTAGATGATCTAAGATGATGCTAGATGATGATTGATGATCATGGAACAAGTGTTTGAGTAATTAAAAATGAGTTCTTTGGAATTTTTCTTCTCTTTGAAAAATCTCCTAAGTATGGAATCTGAATATGAACTCTTGTAATTGACCTAAAGTCAAAGTGGCATATATATAGGGGGCCAAAACAAAGTGTGGTCGTTTTGATAAGTTTGCCCACTATTTGCCTTGGGCGCTGTACGTAGGGCGCCATTGTACAGCGCCTGTACAGCGCCCTTGCTCTGTTTTCACGAGGAAACAGAGTGGCGCTGTACGTACAGCGCTCTGTACCGCGCTATGTACAGCGCCCCAACAGCGACCCAACAGCGACCGATTAAATCGATCAGGTCTGAACAGCGCTCAATGGGCGCTGTTCGTACAGCGCTTCTGTAGAGCTCTTTTGGGGGCGCCCAGTGCAAAAATGCAATCCTAAGTCTAAGCATGACAAGGCAATTGGATATGCAAGATGCAATCAAACTAACAAGCAAGAAGAGATGTTCATGAGCATTAAGGCACACATAAAAGACACACAACATATAAGGATTAAACATATGCATGAGTTGTGAGTGTGTGCATCTATCTCTTCAAGACAAGTAAGCACTTAGAATATTACCTTTGGTGCTTGTCAATAGTGAGATCTTCAAAAGGGCCTAAGCACTAACAACAACATCTAAGCTACCCTTACAAAGCATCCCCACATGTGGTTTGATCACGAAATAAGCTAATTAAAAACAACGGGAATCCTAACACAACTGCATAAGATGGAAACGAGCAGGTGTATCCAATTGCTTTAAGGTACGGTGACTCAGAAAACAACCTTTCATAGGAGTGGTTTTTAGAATGCTTGAGAGGTGCCCTTGGTCATATATATGATCTGGTTTTCATTTCCGATCGTCATGCAAGCATTGAAGCAGGGTGTTGTATGTATAAATTTACCAAGCAGACACGTCATTAAAAGAGTCAATAAATGCTGAAGAAAAGGTTGCCACGTCACTAGTTGACCGAGTCAAAGGAGAAAAACGTGACCAGTTAGTATGTCAACGTCTTAAGCCAATAAGTCAAAGGTGTGGTCGCTAAAGCTAGACACATACTCGCTAAAGATAGAAACGTGGTCGCCGAAGGGTAATATCCAGGAGTGAAGGTGTTCGCTGCTGTTGACGGTGAAATTTGGATTGCCACGCACTCAACAATTAAATCAATTTAATATAAAGCAAGAAAATTAAGAACACATGTAAAAGACAAGTTTTACGTGGAAAACCCTTGAATGGGAAAAAACCACGGCGCCCCTGAGGGCAGAAGAATAATACTAGGTTTTCGTTGCTTTGTTACACACTCAAATCTCTCACAATTGCTCTCTTTTCTCTCTATAGAATTCTGAACCCCCTCCTCGTGGGATAGGTGGTTCTATTTATACATGTTTACTTAGGGTTTCCCCTTGTTGATTTGTACTAGGATCCTTCTTTGTCGCGGATTGGGTCTTCTTTCCTTTTTATGATTCCTTGTTGCTTTGGGTCTTCTAAAAGTGTAGGGTTTACTTCTGTATTTTTACCGAGTTGGTTCAAGCCCAGTGTGCTGGTCCAGCGAGTACCTTTAGTTTCTGGGTATTGCGTTTCTGGCGAGCACACTTCTATATTCGGCGAGTAGGTTTTTGGGAATCGGCAGCCATGCCTTTAACTTCCTTCTGGTTTTTATCCTTCTGACTTGTCAGACTCCTTCCCTTGACCTGGTCAATGAATGACGTGGCAGTCTTTTGTTAGCTCTCTTGATGACGTGTCAAGTTGGCGAACTTATATATACAACAGCTGCATCAGCATACTTGGCTCGAACCGACTCGGCAGAAACACAGAAATAAAACCGTGACTTCTAAGAAAACCCATAACAGCGAGAAATTATAAGAAGAGGAGGGAAGACTAAACTCAAGACGGAGAAGTCAGAATAAAAAGGGAAATCCTAATCCATTACAACGTGGGATTCCTAACGCAAATCAAAGAGGAAATCCTACCACCAACACAATTAGGACTAGGGAAAACCCTAACTATCATGTATAAATAGAACCACTTATCCCACAAGGGAAGGGTTCGAAAATGGAGAGAAGAAAGCAATTTTGTGAGAGATCTGAGTGTGTAAACAAAGCAATAAGCCTAGTATTATATTTCTACCCTCTGGGGCGCCGTGGTTTTTTCCCATTCAAGGGTTTTCCACGTAAAACCCGTCTTTTGCGTGCATTGATTATTTTATCGTTTTACATTGAATTGATATAATTGTTGAGTGCGTGGTAATCCAAATTTCACCGTCAACAATTGGCACTAGAAGGAGGAGGATCCAGAACAGAAACTTCGAGGAACCCTTGCGAGTTGAAAAATATGAACAACAACAGCGACCCCCGATGCTCAAGCAAAATGTAAAACCACTCTTGGAATCCAGCCGCTCGGAAGACTACGGTCAGAAGTTCACATTGCAACCCCCGATGCTCAAGCAAGATGTAAGGATTCCCATATCTTGATTGGCTTATTTCGTGGAAAAACCATGTGTTGGGGATTATATGTAAGGGTAGCTCAAGTGATTCATGATCAAGCTCAAAGACCCTCTCAAGTCCTCAAGGTTGACAAGCACTCCAAAGGTATATCTCTAGTGCTTAGTTTTCATTGAAGAGATTTAGATTGCACACACACACTTAGCATACTTGCATTTGTGTGCATACTCTTCACATGTCACACTACACACTAGCACCTTATTGATATATCTTGTTGTGTGTGTATGTGTCTTGTAATTCGTATCCTGATATTGATCAGAAACGTCCGCGCTTGCACGATGGTGTGCATGTCTTAGCGCGACGGTTGACCACTTGAGAAGGTCTCATTCTTCTCTTGGATAAGTGGTAGTTTTTGGTTTGGTTGTTTGGAGTAAAGTGTCTAGTTTCAAAAGATTGAATTTCAATAATTTATATGTTTTTCAAAACTGACCTTTGTATGGTTTTATGACCATAACTTTTTATAAAAAGATTGAAATTAAGTTTTGTAAAATTCTGGGAAAACTAGACACCCATACCTTTCTAACGGTATATTATTCGTAATATTTCATGACCGTTTGGATTAGTTTTGAAATTTCCAAAGTGACCACTAAAACAGGGCATCACTGCTGTGATCCGAATCTGACCTTTGGTCACTCTATTGACCATAACTTTTTCTATAGACATCAAAATGTTATTCCATAAATTGGAGTAGAAAGTAGACTTCCATACATTTCCAACGATATATCATATAAAAGGTTTCGATTTCGTTTAGTCATGTTTCGGAGCGCTCAAATATTGAGCTGATGTGCTGTCGCGAGCATTTCCAGTAGGTAGGCGCTGTACGGTCGCTGTACAGAAGCGCTCTACGTAGAGCGCCCACCTGATACCTGATGGGAATTGAGGTTTAGCGCTATACAGACCTGATCGATTTTAATCGGTCGCTATACAAAGGCGCTGTACGTACAGCGCCCAAGGCAAAAACAGGGTTCATTTTTTCAAAACGACTCCACTTCATCATGAGACCCTATATATATGCCTCTTTCATTTTAGGTCGTTTTTAAGAGTCCAAAAATCATATTTTTCCCTTAGAACATATTTCAAGAGAAAAAAATTCACAAGAACTCTTCTTTATTCACTCAAAGTCATTCCTTGTTCATCAAAGTTCATCTAGGATCATCCATGATCATATAGGATGCATCCACGCATGGTTTTGCATCATCACATCTTCCTTGGTATGTTTTTCACTAACTTCATCTAATTTTAGTGTTTTTCATATTAAGACTTCTCTTTAATTACTTGTATGTTTTTAGATCATATGCTAAATACAAGATAGAGATTATTTGTGATGTATTGACTGAGTGTTGTATTGTGATAGCTATCTAGGTTTTCATAATCTATGTTTAGCTAATCTATTTGACATGTCATTTAGCTATTGATATCTAGGATTGCATCAATTAACATCTAATCATTCTAGATAAGCATCTAAGGTTTCCTAGCTTTATTTGCTCTTTGAATATTCATACATATTCACATAGGCTCTATTATCTCTTCATTGAGAACTAAGTCTTGTGTTGCTATCGGGATTAGGTAGCTTAAATCACAAGCAATTGGACTAGGTCCACTCATACCGGGATTAGGTAGTTGTGATGATTATTGATTGGGATTAGATCATTTAACCGGGATTAGGTTGTAATCATTTCAATTAGTGGATTCGAGGTTCGTGTGTGGCACACATAACAGCCCGTGGTTTTTCCCGTGAGGGTTTCCACGTAAATATCAAGTGTTATTTACATTCCGCACCATATTACATTTGATTGTCTTTTTAACTAGTTAGGGGCATTTTTGTAAAATTGACTTGTATGCGAAAATTGGGTAAAATCATTTAAAATCTATTCACCTCCCCTTTAGATAGTTTTATACACACCGTGCATTATTTTGTTTCAATTGGTATCAGAGCGGGTTCCTAGATATACTTAGGTGATCCTCGCTTATTTTGGTGTGTTTTGCATCTTGTGTGATTTTTTGATTTTTTCATACATTTTGCATTCATCCAAACACTATGAGTGGTTTCAGGATGGGCAAAGATGGAGCGTCGAGCGTGAGGCCACCGTTGCTCACCGGTCATAATTACTCCTCATGGAAGGGGAAGATGGAAGCATACATATGTCAAATCCATGATAGGGCGTGGATGTCGATTGAAGATGGATATGCTCCACCTATGATGACTCCTACGGATGGAGGAGAAGAAGTTCTCAAGCCTAAGGCACAGTGGAGTCCTCAAGAATTGCCATTCGATGTGCAGTGAGTGAAAATCAGTACAAACTGATTCAAATTACTAGGATTGCTAAAGAGGCATGGGACATCCTAGAAGTTACACATGAAGGCACCGAGGTTGTCAAGGACTCAAAGCTTCAAGTCCTTCAAACTCGGTTTGAGACCATTAGGATGGAAGAGAATGAGCATTTCAATGACTTCCAAGTGAGACTAATGGACATTGTGAACCAAAGTCACCAACTTGGTGATCCTTACTCGGATAGAAGAATCAAGCAAAAGATCATGCGATCACTTCCCGAGAGGTTCGAACCTAAAGTGACGGCTTTAGAAGAAAATGACACCTACAAGGAAATGAAGCCGAGTGAAGTCATTGGAAGACTTCTAGCCTATGAATCAAGAAAGGCTACCACATCACCTCCTAAGAAGAAAAAGGATATTGCCTTGAAGACATCCAAGATGGAAGAGGAGGAGGATGACTCATATGAAGACATGGCACTCATTGCCAAGGGATTCAAGAAGTTCTTGAATCTACAAAAGAGTGGTTATGGCTCAAATGGGAATGACTTCAAGAAGAAGAAGAAGACCACAATCAAGAATGTCAAGCCATATCATGAGGTGTCTTCAAGAGAGAAGATTCAATGCTACGAATGTGGAGGATTCGGGCATGTCTCCAAGGATTGTGCTAACTTGGAAGATGAAAGAGAGGAGGTCGCCACTTCAAGTGAAAGTGATGAAGAGGTTGTGGCAAAATTCTTGGCATTAGGTTGCTCTCACAAGAGGGACAACAAAGTGAAAGTTGTTGAAGGAAGTCCCTTAAGCTTGAATGATTGTGAGAACAACTATTTTGCCTTTCCAGTCTCCTACAATGAAGAAGTGAATGAGAGTCAAGAAGAAAGTGACTCTATTGAAGATGACTCTTCATCTAACTCCACACATGGATATGTGGAGAAAAAGGTTCTAGATGAATACCTCACTGAGTTTAAAAGCTTAGCAATGAAGACCAATGAAAAGATACGAAGATTGAGAGAAGAGAATCTAGACCTTTTGGCTCATGTTGACCACTTAAGTGAACAAGTGGATAGATCTAAGAATATTGAAGATAAGCTAAGAAAGGAGTTAGACTTATCTAAGAGGAATGAAGAGGATCTAAAAAGAGAGCTTGAAGAGGCCAAAGGGTCAAGGACTAGGATAGTTTCTAGCACCGAAAAACTTGACCACATGTTAAGTGCTGGAAAGAGTCCTTGTGACAAGAGAGGTCTTGGATTTGAAGATGGCAAGGAGTCCTCCACTCCTAACAAGACTGTGTTTGTCAAGAGCTTGAGCTACAAAGAAGCTTCACCGGTGCAAACTCCTAGGAAGAAGATTGATCTAGGACAATGCTCTCATAGTGCACAAGTGAAGGTAGCCCCAAGAAGACAACCTCAAGCTCAACCTACAAGAGTTCCTCATGCTAACTTCCCTCAAACTCAACTCCATCAAGGGAAGAGACCAATCATGCAAACTCAACCAAGGAAGCAACCAAGTCTTGGTCAACAACAAAGAAGGAGAGATCCTATCCAACAACCAAGACAACCACAAAGACATGGGAAGGCTCCTATGCATGCACAAGGACATGGTATGATTCTTAACTTTGCCCCTACTGTTAGGATTATGCTCAATAGCAAGAGTGTAATGTTGTAATTAACAATCTTTTTCATATTAATAAAGTGATTTCTGGTTTAACAAATCGTATAGCATTTATAGTTTATATTATAATTGTCAAAGTAAATAATCATAAGGTCTAAAGACTATGGGAAAAGAAGAATTGTTCGTACATCTGGATATGTATGTGGTAGACACAATTCTTTAGTTAGTCTTGAATATTGTTCACAACTTAAGTTAAAGGTTGGGCACCTTTATCTTGTTAAAGTTGTAGAATTCTTTTGCTAGCATTTGAGTGGGATCAAATGAGATATGATGAGTCTAAAATCATCGGAGTGTCTTCGAGCAAAAGGATCTAGTGCACTGGGTGCATTGAACTGGATCACAATGAAAAGCTTTATCTAAAACCGTCAATAGATAATAGTTTTTTCATTATCAGGACAATCGGAGAGTCTATCTTAATCCTGAGATAAATGATGGACTTATGGTTGCAAGTGATATCATTTGAGTTATCAATGAGTACGATTATATCGCATAGTCTATCCTCGATAATTTGGTGATATTCATTTGTTAATCGATAGAGGACTTCATTTATAGATATGGACATCGTGGCTCCATTTAATTAAATGAGAGTATAATATCATCATATGGATGTTTTGAGGTAATTGGATATTAAATCTCAACGTTGAGTTTTCAATAGTGTCTATTGAAAACATGGCTTCTGGACAAGTCAAAATATCCAAGTTCAAAACGTGGTCATATGAGTAAATATGGTAACTTGGAGAGTTATAGGCGGTCTATGAACTCTTGGCGATTACTGATATTAATCACGAGGATACACTATCTCCAATATGATTGTCTAGGGTATGAATGAGGAGCATCTTCCTTTTCTATCTTTATTTAAGAGTTCAGTTTTAGCTCTTTAGTGGAATGAGTTAAAATTAATGGATCGGACCTAAGTGAATCATTTGTTGATTGTGATTAGGTTATGTCTATTGAAGCTTAAATTTAGATGGCCCGCCAAGATCCCCAATCCACACGGACTTGCATGGATCACTTGATATATTCTACCGGACCAATTTAAGGGTCCATCTAGAATTGCATTTAATATATTAAGAATATAATTTGCACATTATTTAAGTAATGGGCTGCTCAATTATATTAATATATTAATGAAAGACATGTGGGCTTATTTCTTTTAGTAAGAATGGGTCTGGTTCACATGTGGGCTTTTTATTTAAAGTCCAATGGATTAAATGAAATAGGAAAATAATATTAGGCCCATCTTATATATAAGTGGGGCGGCTAGGTTAAGGTTTTGACCTAAAAATATTATTTTGTTCATTTGTTTTAATTAAATAAGAATTAATTGATTTATTGATTAATTGTTTAATTAAAGAAACAAATCTTTCCTAAAAGTAAAAGACTTGTTTGATAAGTAAATAAATAAATTAGTATTATTTATTTAATCAAATAAGGAGTCTTTTTTATTTAGTCAAATAAAAGAATAAAAATAAAAGAGTTGGATTAGGGTTTGAAGTCTATAAAGTTAAAAAGAATTAGGGTTGAATTTTAGTCACCATATATAAGTGACAAGAGAAATTCGGCCAACCCTAATTATATACTACATAGAATTCGGCAACCCTAAAGGAAAAAGAAGAAAAATTCGGCCAACCTATATATATGTTCTTATAGGGTTCGGCCACATCAATTCATTGGTGCTTGAGTTTTTATTTTCTTTCTTCTTCTTCTTAATTCTAAGAGAGTTTTTATTCTAGAGAGACAAAAAGGAGTGAAAAATTATTCTTTGATAGTATACAATTGCTTAATCATCAATAAGCTTGTGTATACGATATCGATCTAGGTTCACGCGAGTTTCGATCATAAGATTGAGAACTCAAAAGTGACCGGAATAATTTTGACATTCTTTTGATTGTTTTGTGACTAACAAAGAAAAGAAAGTATTTGTTTGGTCCATTCACAGGTTTGCAATTCAAAGGAAAGGGAGACCACGCTCCTAGGTGATCCACGTTCGTGCTCGGATTGAAGGTCTTGCGGATTACCATCGACGTAAGTCAATCGGATCACGCGACAAGAGGTAATTTACTTTTGTTGATATATATGCATGTTTATTGATTAAAAGGGTTTAAGGTTCATAAAGGAAAAATTTTAAAAGTCACTAAATCGTCTTTAGTATCGCTTCCGCTGCGTGTAACACTTTTATTTGTTTATTTTTCCCTACACCTACATGTCATTTTTGTGGTGTTAATGGTCATATTAGACCAAAGTGCTTTCATTACATTAAAATGTGTAAAGTTAAAAGCATGATTGAGAAGAAGAAAGCTAGAGCTAGTATGCTTGCTCATAAGAAGGAAGAAATTCATTTACATGATCCTATGACATCTAGATCTCTAGAACTTTTGACCACTAGGAAGAAAATTGTTTCACCTAAGTGGATAAGAAAAGATGAACCCGCTTGCTACGAGACAAACTTGTCTCCAATAGGTTCAACTAAGTCCAATGGACTTAGTAGGTCCATAGGACCTCATGACCTTCAATGATGAAGGTTGGTGATGACCCCATATGGGGAACTCAAGCAAAGAGAGCTATTTTGCATATTTGTTGTTTGCAAAAATTTGAAAAATCTTATGCCTCTTTCCTAATTGCTTGAGTAAGCTTGGTTGCACATATGTATATATGTTTTCTATCTAATAAGTGTGATCAATGCTTGTCTACAATCCATGTCATATTTATGTTCAAACATACATTTTTGGACTAGGAGATGTTCTTAGGAAGTATGATTTGAATGACCTATAGTTATCTCCATGACATGATGATTCTTTTATAACTTGCTAATGTCAAATGAAAAAGCATGAAATTCATAAAACATGCTCACATGAAAAGTATGAATTGATGATTGCATATTCTTAAAATGCAAAACTTGTGTGAAAAAGCTTATAAGACTCAAAATGAATAAAGGATCTTGTATCCGTTCAAAGGAATTTAAATTCCAAATGTCTCTCTTTCTTTATTAGTTGAACATGGCTACTATCATACGGGTTTCTCACCCGGAAAAATCAAATAGGGTGCAAAGTCGCTCATGCCATGTTTCGCTTATAAAGTTGGATATAGTTGTTCTTAAATTGAAATCAATATATTCTATATCCTTGCTTTACTTATGACATTGGTGAAATTAGTTTGAATTCTTATTAGAAACCTTTGTCATTTGCTTTGCCAAATACCATTGTATTTTGGACTTAAATGCTATATGTCTTGTATGCAAAGCATGTTTGATTCACACATTTTCTTCAAATAAATCTCCTTGTTTCTCTCCAATTAATTGAGATGCATAAAGTGACTTTTATTGATTATGCAAATATCTTGCATGCTACTATCTCTCGTTGCTATGAGTGACCCGGTTGGGGACTACTCATTTGCCTATATCATGACAAAAAGGGGGAATAGGATAATGGTAAGGGGAGTTGCAAATTGTAGTAGCAATTGTGCTTGTTGGGGAGAACATTCATTGAGGGGGAGTAACCCATTGAGGGGGAGCATTGCATTCACAGTTATTGCATGATGTTGTAGTTGTACTTAAATTCTTAGAATGCAAATGCTTCTTTTTTATTCTCACTTGATTCATCTCACTTTTCTTGTATTGGAAAGTTTAGAAACTTTGCTTTTAGGGATTGATTGTTCTACAAGAGATCGAAGACTTCAAGATTTTTTTAAGAAAAAATATCTCTTTGTAAAAGTAGAAAATCATTATTGACCCGTAGTTTCTAATTTTTTGTGAGGAATCAATGTGAGTGGTGGTTTTGTCACGAAATAGCCAAAGGGGGAGATTGTAAGGATTCCCATATCTTGATTGGCTTATTTCGTGGACAAACCACGTGTTGGGGATTATATGTAAGGGTAGCTTAAGTGATTCATGATCAAGCTTAAAGACCCTCTCAAGTCCTCAAGGTTGACAAGCACTCCAAAGGTATATCTCTAGTGCTTAGTTTTCATTGAAGAGATTTAGATTGCACACACACACTTAGCATACTTGCATTTGCGTGCATACTCTTCACATGTCACATTACACACTAGCACCTTATTGATATATCTTGTTGTGTGTGTATGTGTCTTGTAATTCGTTTCCTGATATTGATCGGAAACGTCCGCGCTTGCACGATGGTGAGCATGTCTTAGCGCGACGGTTAACCACTTGAGAAGGTCTCATTCTTCTCTTGGATAAGTGGTAGTTTTTGGTTTGATTGTTTGGAGTAAAGTGTCTAGTTTCAAAAGATTGAATTTCAATAATTTATATGTTTTTCAAAACTGCCCTTTGTATGGTTTTATGACCATAACTTTTTATAAAAAGATTGAAATTAAGTTTTGTAAAATTATGGGAAAACTAGACACCCATATCTTTCCAACGGTATATTATTCGTAATATTTCATGACCGTTTGGATTGGTTTTGAAATTTCCAAAGTGACCACTAAAACAGGGCATCACTGCTGTGATCCGAATCTGACCTTTGGTCACTCTATTGACCATAACATTTTCTATAGACATCTAAATTTCATTCCATAAATTGGAGTAGAAATTAGACTTCCATACCTTTCCAACGATATATCATATGAAAGGTTTCGATGTCGTTTGGTCATGTTTCGGAGCGCTCAAATATTGAGCTGATGCGCTGTCGCGAGCATTTCCAGTAGGTAGGCGCTGTACGGTCGCTGTACAAAAGCGCTCTATGTAGAGCGCCCACCTGATACCTGATGGAAATTGAGGTTTAGCGCTATACAGACCTGATCGATTTTAATCGGTCGCTGTACAAAGGCGCTGTACGTACAGCGCCCAAGGCAAAAACATGGTTCATTTTTTCAAAACGACTCCACTTCATCATGAGACCCTATATATATGCCTCTTTCATTTTAGGTCGTTTTTAAGAGTCCAAAAATCATATTTTTCCCTTAGAACATATTTCAAGAGAAAAAAATTCACAAGAACTCTTCTTTATTCACTCAAAGTCATTCCTTGTTCATCAAAGTTCATCTAGGATCATCCATGATCATATAGGATGCATCCATGCATGGTTTTGCATCATCACATCTTCCTTGGTATGTTTTTCACTAACTTCATCTAATTTTAGTGTTTTTCATATTAAGACTTCTCTTTAATTACTTGTATGTTTTTAGATCATATGCTAAATACAAGATAGAGATTATTTGTGATGTATTGATTGAGTGTTGTATTGTGATAGCTATCTAGGTTTTCATAATCTATGTTTAGCTAATCTATTTGACATGTCATTTAGCTATTGATATCTAGGATTGCATCAATTAACATCTAATCATTCTAGATAAGCATCTAAGGTTTCCTAGCTTTATTTGCTCTTTGAATATTCATACATATTCACATAGGCTCTATTATCTCTTCATTGAGAACTAAGTCTTGTGTTGTTATCGGGATTAGATAGCTTAAATCACAAGCAATTGGACTAGGTCCACTCATACCGGGATTAGGTAGTTGTGATGATTATTGATCGGGATTAGATCATTTAACCGGGATTAGGTTGTAATCATTTCAATTAGTGGATTCGAGGTTCGTGTGTGGCGCACATAACAGCCTGTGGTTTTTCCCGTGAGGGTTTCCACGTAAATATCAAGTGTTATTTACATTCCGCACCATATTACACTTGATTGTCTTTTTAACTAGTTAGTGGCATTTTTGTAAAATTGACTTGTATGCGAAAATTGGGTAAAATCATTTAAAATCTATTCACCCCCCCTCTAGATAGTTTTATATACACCGTGCATTATTTTGTTTCACAAGACAATCCACTGAGGAGACTCCCCATGACCACCCAGAGGATTTCGAAGGGATGGAAACCTTAAGCATATTCGAGGTAAACAAGGAAGTGCAGGAAGATAATCCGGAAACCTTTGAACTGGACCCAAGGGACAAAATGAGCAGAGAAAAGGAAGAGCCAACTGAGTCGATTGTTTTAAACAAAGCAGAACCGGACAAAATAGTCAAGATCGGAGCAAGAATGACTGAACGGGTTAAGAGAGATGTGACAAACTTGTTGAAGGAGTGCAAGGAGATTTTCGCTTGGTGCCATGAAGACATGCCGGGAATTGATAGGAGCGTGATTTCACACAACCTGGCTGTAAACGAAAAATGCAAACTGGTTGTGCAAAAAAGGAGAAGCTTTAACCCAGAAAGAAGTGCAGCAATAAAAGAGGAGGTGTCAAAGTTGCTCGCCGCAGGATCAATCAGAGAAGTTAAGTACCCGGAATGGGTGGCGAATGTAGTTCTAGTGAAAAAGAAAAACAGCCAATGGAGGATGTGTGTCGACTTCACCGATCTGAACAAGGCCTGCCCCAAGGATAGCTTCCCTCTACCAAGAATTGACCAGTTGGTCGATGCAACAGCCGGACATGAAACATTGAGCTTCATGGATGCATACTCAGGATATAACCAGATAAAAATGCATAAGCCAGATGAGGAGAAGACAGCGTTCACCACAGATCAAGGGTTATACTGTTACATAGTTATGCCATTCGGCCTGAAGAACGCTGGAGCAACTTACCAGCGCTTAGTCAACAAAATATTTGCCAGACAGATAGGAAGAAATATGGAGGTTTACATTGACGATATGCTGACAAAAAGCATCACAGCAGATAAACACATGGATGACTTGAGGGAGACATTCGATGTGTTAGTTAGGTATGGAATGAAGTTGAATCCAGCAAAATGCGTGTTCGGCGTACCATCTGGAAGGTTTCTCGGATATCAAGTGCATCAAAGAGGAATAGAGGTGAACCCTGAAAAAAATCCAAGCATTGGCAAAAATGGTTTCGGCAAAAACTTTAAAGGACGTCCAAAGACTCACGGGGTGCCTGGCATCGCTGAGCAGGTTCATAGCTAAATCAACAGATCGATGCCTACCATTTTTCAAAGCTCTGAAGAACGGAAAAGGAGTCAAGTGGAACAAGGATTGTGAAAGGGCTTTCCAGGCTTTGAAAGATTACCTCGGGCAAGCACCACTGCTATCTAAACCAGAAACAGGAGAAACACTGTACATATACTTGTCCGTCTCTGAAGCAGCCACAAGTTCTGTGCTAGTAAGACAGGAGGAGGGGATCCAGAAACCAATATACTACACCAGCAAAGCACTGTTACCAGCGGAGACCAGGTACTCGCTGGCCGAAAAAATGGCGCTCACTCTAATAACAGCAGTAAGAAAGTTAAGGCCATATTTCTAGGCTCATAAAATCGGAGTATACACCAACTGCCCACTGAAATTAATTCTGTAAAAACCAGAAGTATCCGGTCAATTAACGAAGTGGGCGATCGAGTTAAGTGAATTCGATGTAGAGTATCTTCCAATGACAGCAATTAAAGCCCAAGCAGTGGCAGACTTTGTAGTAGAATTCACCGAGCCAAGCATGGAGGTGGCGAGAATGATGGTGGAGCAAAATAAGAAAGTATTCAAATGGCAACTCCGCATTGACGGGTCGTCAAACACGCACGACAGCGGGGCAGGGGTAGTGGTGTCAACCCCGGAAGGAGATTCAGTCGAGTGTGCCTTGCGTTTTGACTTCAAAGCTACTAACAACCAAGCTGAATACGAGGCACTCATAGCAGGATTAAAGGTTTGCACAGTCCTAGGGGCAGATGAGGTGGAAATTGTAGGGAAAAATACCGTAGTACACGCAGCAGAAACGAGACTAAAAATAGATTTAGTATGTTTTAAAATTTTTCCTTTTTATGAACCTTAACCCTTTAAATTAATTAACCATACATATAAAGTAACAAAAAGTATAATACCTTTTGTCGCGTGATCCGATTGACTTACGTCGATGGTAATCGGCAAGATCTTCAATCCTAGCACGAACGTGAATCACCTAGGAGAGTGGTCTCCCTTTTTCCTTGAATTGCGAACCTGAGAATGGACAAACAAAACTTTCTTTTTCTTTTGTTAGTCACAAAACAATCAAAAGACCACAAAGATTATTTCGGTCACTTTTGAGTTCTCAATCTAATGATCGAAACTCGCGTGAACCTAATTCGATGTTGTACACACAAGCTTATTGATGAACAAACAAATAGTGTACCATCAAAAGAATAATCTCTTCTCTCTTTTTTGTCTTGGTAGAATAATCAAACACTTTCTATGAGTTGAGAAGAAGAAGAAAATTGATCTAGTAAAACTCTTTTTGGTGGCCGAACCCTATAGCTTGTATTATATAGGGTGGCCGAATTTTACTTCTCCTTTCCTTTAGGGTTGCCGAAATCTACATGTGATTCTATTAGGGTTGCCGCAATTCCTCTACAAAAAAGGATTTGTGTTGTACCCTAATTCACATCAACTTTAGACTCCTAACCCTAATACAACTCATAAGTATTTTTATTCTTTTATTGACTTAATAAAAATACTTCTTATTTGATTAAATAAATAAAGTTAATTATTTATTTTCTTACCAAACAAGTCTTTTACTTTTAGTATACTACTACCAATAGTATAATTCTAGGAAACATATTTCCTGATTAGAAAAAGATTTTGTTTCTTAATTAAATAATTAATTAATAAATTAATTAATTCTCATTTAATCAAAGAATAAAATAAAATAATATTTTTGACTAATAATATAGCCTTGCCGCCCCACATGAAATATATGGGCCAAATATTATTTCCTTATTTTATTTAATCCATTGGACTTTAAATAAAAAGCCCACATGTGAACCAGACCCATTCTTACTAAAAGAAACAAGCCCACATGCCTTTTATTAATATATTAATATAATTGATCAGCCCATTAAACAAATAATGTGGAAATTATATTCTTAATATATTAAATGCAATTCTAGATGGACCCATAAATTGGTCCGGTAGAATATATCAAGTGATCCACGCAAGTCCGTGTGGATTGGGGATCTTGGCGGGTTATCTAAATTTAAGCTTCAATAGACATAACCTAATCACAATCAACAAATGATTCACTTAGGTCCGATCCATTAATTTTAACTCATTCCACTAAAGAGCTAAAATTGAACTCTTAAATAAAGATAGAATAAGAAGATGTTCCTCATTCATACCCTAGACAATCATGTTGGAGATAGTGTATCCTCGTGATTAATATCAGTAATCGCCAAGAGTTCGTAGACCGCCTATAACTCTCCAAGTTACCATATTTACTCATATGACCATGTTTTGAACTTGGATATTTTGACTTGTCCAGAAGCCATGTTTTCAATAGTCACTATCGAAAACTCAACGTTGAGATTTAATATCCAATTACCTCAAAACATCCATATGATGATATTATACTCTCATTTAATAAATGAAGCCACGATGTCCATATCTATAAATGAAGTCCTCTATCGATTAACAAATGAATATCACCAAACTATCGAGGATAGACTATGCTATATAATCGTACTCACTGATAACTCAAATGATATCACTTGCAACCATAAATCCATCATTTATCTCAGGATTAAAATAGACTCTCTGATTGTCCTGATAATGAAAAGACTATTATCTATTGACGGTTCTAGATAAAGCTTTTCATTGTGATCCAGTTCAATGCACCCAGTGCACTAGATTCTTTTACTCGAAGACACTCCGATGATTTTAGACTCATCATATCTCATTTGATCCCACTCAAATGCTAGCAAAAGAATTCTACAACTTTAACAAGATAAAGATGCCCAACCTTTAACTTAAGTTGTGAACGTTATTCAAGACTAACTAAAGAATTGTGTCCACCTCATACATATCCAGATGTACGAACAATTCTTCTTTTCTCATAGTCTTTAGACCTTATGATTATTTACTTTGACAATTATAATATTAAACTATAAATGCTATAAGATTTTTTAAACCAGAAATCACTTTATTAATATGAAAAAGATTGTCAATTACAACATTACACTCTTGCTATTGAGCATAATCCTAACAGAAATCTTCAGCGACTCTCAAGTTGTTGTCAATCAGGTGCTAGATGAATACCAGGCGAGAGATGAAAGCATGATTGCTTACCTAGAATTAGCGAAGGAGCTACTGGAAAGATTCAAAGAATACAGAATTGTTCAGGTCCCCAGAGAAGAAAACGAGCAGGTGGACGCCTTGGCCAAATTGGCATCCGCCATAATCAACATCTGGCCCAAAACTATTTCTATGATCCGCCTGCTGCAGCCAAGTATAGTCAAATTGAAGGAAGTTGGGGCAGTCTTTGGCGAGAGAGACAGCTGGATTACACCAATCAAAGAGTACCTCGTCAATGATGTACTCCCAAGTGATCCATTAGAGGCAAAAAGATTGAAGTATAGAGCTACGAGATATTCAGTACTCAATGGAGAACTGTACAAAAGGGGGTACTCAAGGGCACTGCAAAGATGTGTCGGGCCCGAAGAAGCAGAAGGTATCCTGAGAAGCATACATAGTGGAAACTGTGGGAATCACGCTGGGGGTGTCAGCCTAGCCCACAAAACATTAAGACAAGGTTTTTACTGGCCAACGCTATTCGCCGACGCTAAAAGGGTGGCAGCAAGATGTGAGGCATGTCAAAAAATTGCCAACAACATCCGCCAACCACTTGAACTCTTGCAATGTATCATCTCGCCTTGGCCATTCGCCATGTGGGGAATTAACTTGATCGGCCCAATGCCAACAGCAGCTGGAGGAGCGAAGCACGTTATTGTAGTCGTGGATTATTTTACGAAATGGGTAGAAGCCGAACCATTGGTACATATAACAGAAGCAAACACTATAAGCTTTATGAAGAAAAATATCCTGTATAGGTTCAGAATACCAAACACCATCATCACGGACAATGGGACCTAATTCGATGGCAGGAAATTCAGGGAGCTGTGTGACAAGTATGGCATCAACAACTACTACACCTCCCCAGCACATCCGCAAACAAATGGCCAAACTGAAGCAGTGAACAAGATCATAAAACACAACCTGAAAGCCAAATTGGCGGCGAAAAAGGGTAGCTGGGCAGATAAATTACCACAGGTACTCTGGGCATATCGAACCACAGAAAGGGGTTCAACAAGTGAGACCCCATATTCCATGGCTTATGGAGCTGAAGCTGTCATTCCCGTGGAAACATCTTTCTCTTCACCAAGGGTACTGAATGTACACAAACGAAGTTAAATTGCTTAAAGCATACCTAGAGGGGGGGGGGGGGGGGGGGGGGGGGGGGGTGAATAGGTTTTTACACCTTTTTCAAACCCTTGAACAAACATTCATTTGTCCCTCAAGGTAGCCTTACACACAACACAATAAGCCAAGGAAGACATACATAGACAATACGATAATACAATCATAAGAGCAACGTCTAAGTATATCAACAAGTTATGTGAGGTAAAATAGCAAATAAACATAACAACAAAATAAGCTTGTATTTCATAAGATGTTCAATGTGTTACAAGAGTGATCAAAATGTCACTATACAAAAATTACAATATATAAAAGAATCAAAGATACAAATTGATCTATAAAATGAATATACTAATCACACTATACAAAGACTTGCTTCACAATACATCACATGTGGATATTATGAATCAAGACAATAAAATATACAATTAAAAAATAAGAGAAAGAGATAGGAAGAATTAACACAAGGGATTTTTTAACGTGGTAAAACCTCCAAGGAGGAAACATCCACGGGTTGAACTACAACCATTGGGTACTATATTATTGGAAAGCAAACATAGAACATTCACAAAGTGACCAATCTTTAGCTCACCCAACCTAGTGAAGTACTGAAGTCTAAGCCTACCCAACCCTATTGGAAAGTGTGAAATCCCTCAATGATGCGGAACCACCATATATTGAACAACACACACAACCAACATCGATGGTAGATTAGAAATTCCTCAAGAGTGCATACACCTTTCGTGTACCCCGCTCTATCAGACTCTATGTCTAACCATATGCCTAGGCCTACCAATACAATAGCCAACTCCCTATCCAAAGCACTCTTGCCTCTAGGGAGCCTCCCATGCATGACTATCCGAGTCCTCCCGACTCTAGCCATGACTCCTTGCTTACCTATCCGAGTCATCCCGACTCTAGGCAAGACTTCATGCTTGGCTATCCGAGTCATCCCGACTCTAACCAAGACTTCATGCCTTTTACAAAGACTTCCTAGTGTGATCATGTGAATGCAAATGATGCAAACATTCAATACAACATAGAACATGTGATCAATACATTCTATGGCACAAATAGACCTAAACATGTGAAATCACAAATAATCAAGTCTAGATGCAAAAATACATGAATAGAAACCTAAGCATGTGAAACACCTAACACATACACTCAAAGTCTCATTCACACACATAACACTTGAATCACAATATGTTCATGAAGTACAAATTCAAGATGCTATCAATATGTAATTAAATGCTAGATATATGAGATTAAAATCAATCAATATACTAGACAAAAATATAGAGCAAGGTTTTGAGATTTACATCAATCAAAACCTATATTCTCTAAATCACACACAAATACACAAATCCTAGATTTTATCAATCAAAGGATCAAATCAAATCTCAAAGTCATTTTAACACAAAATTAATTCAATTAAGTATCAAACAACCTAAGATGCCATTCTAATCACAATACTACTCACAAACATATGTAAAACCTAGAATCATAGAATCTAGTCAACATTAGTCCACAAATTGAGTTTCAATTAGAATGATAATCAAACTATCTTTCCAAATAGCTTTTACCAAACAATAACATAGATATAGAAGAAGAAACCCCAAGCAAATGGAAGGTCAAATAACAAGAAATCCCAAAGTTGAGATTCATACCTCGGATTCTGCAGCTGGTTCGGAAATCAGTATTCATCCACTTGAAATCATGATCAAACAGCCACCAAACCACTTGGAGATGTTAGAGGACTCAAATAAGAACACTCTCCAGCTTGAATCACTCAAATCCGACTTCGGATGAGGAAGATATGGTGTTTCGAAAATCTGAAAAACTGGAGAGAGTGTATTGCGGGAAAACTGAAATTTTCTTCTTGGATTTTCAAAATGGAGAGAGAGAGGGAAGAAATAGGAGGAGAGAGGAGGTTTTCGGCCAACCACGTGGTGCCACATCACCCCCTGGCCGTGGGGGGTGTGTGGCCCACACGGGAGCAGAGGCTGCTCCAGGCCGTGGGGCCCACGGCCTCAACCTCGGCCAGCCCATGTGGCCCACGGCCTGGGCTGTCCTCTCGCGCGCTCCCTCGGTTCGTCGGTCTGTATCTCAGGCGTCCGAACTCCGAATTTAAATCCGTTTCCAGATTACACACCGTGACTCTCTCACAAACGACGAAGACTATACAACTTTGAAAAACGGTTGAGAAATCATCTCGGAAATCATCGATGAAGTCAACTCAACGAAAGAGAACGTAAAGTAGCATAGTCAACTTGTTTGGACTCGAAACCTTATGAATGAGTAACCAAAACGACCGGAACTCAATAAGGCATTGAATAAGAATATGTTCAAGTCCTAAACACAAAATACGGAAACATACAAACACAAAGACACACACATATGCTAGTTTCCGGACATAGTCCTAGAAAATGCAAAACACAAAGTTTATTAACTAAATATGAATGCATGAGCATATTTTGCCAAGTGTGTGAAAGTGAAATGTAAATGAAATTAAATGATGAAGGAACACACAAGAATGATATGTGTGAGTGTGTGCCTAGCCTTGTAAGAGATAAGAGGTCTTTGAATACCTTTGTAGACCGATAATGCCCGAATCTCTTAAAAGCCGGCAACTTGAACGAATTGTGGTTGAGACGTCCTTCATCTTCGAAATTCTTCAATTACTAACCACTAAACATTACAAGTTAAACACGTTTTGATATGGAATTAATGCCAACACTAATTATCAACCTAACAATCTCCCCCTTTGGCAAATTCCATGTCAAAGTAGACAGATAACCATCTGCGGACTCTCTTAGCTGAGCAAGCTGTTGAGCATGGGATTCTTCAACAGAGAGCTTCTCAGCAGCCAAAGTATAAGCCTACTCACATAAACGCTTAATCTCCCGGGAAGCTTTGTTCCCATACTTATAGTTCTTAGCCAACTCAGACATCATCTGAAAAGAGAAACAGCCGAATTAGGAAGTATATATGAAAGAGATATAGATTTGTGGCGAGAAGCTTACCAGAGAGTGGCAGTTGAAGAAAAATTCCATCTTTCTGTTGCAGGGTTTGCCTTTAACATGCTCTCAGCCCTCGCCAATGTACACGTCATTATTAATCATGTGCGAGCAAATTTCTGTAGCCGAAAAATCAGAAAGAGACACGGTTCCTTCATCGGCTTCAGTTGGTCCTACGGGAGGAGCTTCATGGGAAACACCTGAACCAGAAGCAGAAGTCCCAGGTTGCTTCGATGGTCCTAATCGATCAACTGACTCTGGCTGACCAGACGGCCTAGGCTAATCTGAAGAAACATTTGACTCGCCCATGGCCATCGGAGGAGAGGCTGTTCGGGGCGGAGTAGGAGCAGGGATATTTAATTCATTAACCTCATCGGGGGGAGACACCGCTGCATTAGTCCTCTCAGTAGGACCCTCGCGAACAGCTGTTTGAGTAGAGGGAGCTTCGACGAAAGTTGGTTCATCAGCACCTTCCTCGTCCGAAGAAACAACATACTGCAGCACCCTTAATGCCCGTTTAGGGGGTCGAGCAGCATGATCAGGGGTACCCTCAGCTAGGCCTTTACCTCTACCAGCTCTTGGGGCCAAATCACTTGCAGGATCACGAGGAGTCTCAGCGACATCAGCGTAAAAAATAGGGATGTCACTGGCTCCTCCTGAAACGCCAACTTTGTCCTTACCTTTACGGCTGGGGGTAGTCGCAACAGGAGTATTCGCAACAACTTCTGTACGTATATGGGGCTGCCCCAACTCGACACCTCCCCTAGTAACATCACTAGCCTCATCACCGTCCGAGGGATCACCACCATCCGGGCTAGCAATTCCCTCCCTGGCCAAACCAGCAGCATGTCTTTTACTGGCAGCCTCGGAATTCTTCACTACTCGGGCTTACAAATTGCAAACGGTATCAAAGTCACACACTGCAAGAAAAATAACCAAGTGTCACTAACAGAATAAAACAAAACAGTAACACAAAAGAAAAAACTGATAAAGACTTACGACGAGGAAGCCTAGCAGGTAGGCGTGTGAAAACCCGTTGAGCAATCATCTTCTCCTCATCCAAGAGGAAGGATCTATCTCTCAATTCCAAAGGAAGGAAGGACGGCCGCCGCGGCAAAGTGAGAAATCTCCCCATCTAGCAAAATGGGGACTGCCTTCGACCAAGTTTCAGGAGATGTGAAGTGCATGGGAACTTTCTTTGCCAAAAGGTTACGGCGACTACTGACTGGCACATCTCGGCCCCACTCGCCACCAACAAAAAACCAACTATTTTTCCACCTCTTGTTTGAAGTAGGAAAGCCCCAAATAAAACCTCTCTTCTTCTCGTCATTGGAAATCTCCACTTGTCCAGGGTTCGCCACACCCTCAGGGATCCAGTTCTCCACAGGTGAGGAGAGAAGGAAATATGTGCCACCATGGCCCGCTTGTCTTAGCGTATAAAAATGGCGGATCTCGCGGGGTGTAGGAGGCCCATAACCCTTCAACTTCCACATTAGGCATAGACATATCAATATCCTATAACTATTTGGAGCGAGTTGTGTCGGCGCAATCTGGGCCTCAAAGAGGAACCTAGCAATGAAGGGTTGCAGAGGAAGTGTAACCCCGCAACTCAGCATTGCACCATAGATGGCGACCATATTCTCAAGGGGATTCCATGCCGCTCGATCACCTGGTAAAGTCAGAGTCACATCATCCAGAATATCAAAGCGACTCTTGTATTTACGAAGCTCATCCTCGCCAACCACGTTAACCTCGCAATCAAAAGAGCACGAGCGATCAGCTGTAAATTGTAGCCTGCTCTTCTGATGATCTTCTACATCTGAATCGACGGTGGTTTGAGCATCTAGCAGGGATCCTCGTGGAACCCTAGAAGCTCGGCGTCTACTGCTATCTGGTTTAGAAGACCTCGTCATTGTTGGAGAACTATTATCAAAAGACGAGGGAGAAGGAATGTTAGGAATAAAATCTTCCTCAAATGAAGGGATATAGACAGAAATCGGAGTTGGGGAATCCGGATGAAAATTACGAATCAAGGATTCAATTCGATCTGCAGTACACTTATCACCAAGTTCTAAGGCTTGCATCATTTGATTAAAAAGAGAAGAACGTAAGGAAGGATCCATAGGAACTCACTAGAAAACCCTAGAATCGCAGAGATGTGCAGAAGAGTTGGGGACGCAAAGAAACTGAAATGGTCGAGTTCGGTGAACCGCCTGGCAATGGAAGACGCAGAAAAGGGCTGTAACAAATACTCGAAGAAATAGGGCAGAAAAAACAAAGGTGTGAACTTTTCCTTTTCTGCTCAGAGAAAAACAATGGAGGAATAAATGAAAAGAGCAAAATGAAGAAGAAGAAACGATCAAGCCTTAAAAGAGGGAGTTTTGAAATTCAAAAAAGAAAAATCAGATAAAGGATACGCAATTAATGTGAGTGACGGTCACAGTAACCAGCCGAAACAGTCACCACCAAATAAGGGACATGTGGCATCTCGGGGATCACTAAGCAGTCAGAATGTATCTTCGCCTGTCAAGTGAGTGGAAGCGCCAAAGGTTGTGCGGCTAAAATTAAAAGCTTGCACCGGAAGAATCAACCAATCAATACAACACGTGGTGAAAAGGAGAAAGAGGGAAGTTAATTGTAAAACGCGCCGAAATCTTAAAAGCATGGATATCAATACTGCTCGAGGAGGCAAACGAATTAAAAAGACCAAATCATTCACTCGGCTCGAAGTATTTATGGGGGTATTGTTGTATGTATAAATTCGCCAAGCAGACACGTCATCAAAAGAGTCAATAAATGCTGAAGAAAAGGTTGCCACGTCACTCGTTGACCGGGTCAAAGGAGAAAAATGTGACTAGTTAGTATGTCAACGTCTTAAGCCAATAAATCAAAGGTGTGGTCGCCAGAGCTAGACACATACTCGCCAAAGATAGAAACGTGGTCGCCGAAGGGTAATATCCAGGAGTGAAGGTGTTCGCTGCATCAACATACTGGGCTCAAACCAACTCGGCAGAAACACAGAAATAAAACCGTGACTTCTAAGAAAACCCATAACAGCAAGAAATAATAAGAATATGAGGGAAGACTAAACTCAAGATGGAGAAGTCTGAATAAAAAGGAAATCCTAATCCATTACGACGTGGGATTCCTAACGCAAATCAAAGAGGAAATCCTACCACCAACACAATTAGGACTAGGGAAAACCCTAACTATCATGTATAAATAGAACCACTTATCCCACAAGGGAAGGGTTCGAAAACGGAGAGAATAGAGCAATTGTATGAGAGATCTGAGTGTGTAAACAAAGCAATAAGCCTAGTACTATCTTTCTGTCCTCTGGGGCGCCGTGGTTTTTTCCCATTCAAGGGTTTTCCACGTAAAACCTGTCTTTTGCATGCATTGATTATTTTATCGTTTTACATTGAATTGATATAATTGTTGAGTGCGTGGTAATCCATATTTCACCGTCAACACAGGGATTTCTAAAGTGTTCCCTTATGAAACCCATACCATATGTTGCTGGCATTTTGGTGAAAATATGAAGAAGCGATTCCACAGAAAGGATGTTGCCGACATAATGACTAACGCTGCTAGGTCATACAAGGAAATCCAGTACGATCGCCACATGGAGGAGTTACGTAAACTGCACAAGGGTGCATACGATTATGCCATTGATGCCGGTCCATACAAGTGGTCCCACGTTCACTGTCCCCAAAGAAGGTATAGGTTGATGACCACAAATGTTGCAGAGTGCATAAACTCATGCCTAAAATTTACACGGCAACTGCCACTGATGACACTAGCAGAGTTCATTCGGAATATGCTACAAAAGTGGTTCCACGATTGTCATGCAAATGCACGGTCCATGCGTCATCGATTGACCGACGCAGCACATCTTGTGATCCTCAAACGTGTCGAGAAGTGCGGTTATATGACCGTAAATGCAGTTGACTGGAACATATTCTCCGTCAGACACAAGGGAAAATAGTGGACGGTTGACTTAGCCCGGAAGACATGCACATGCAACAAATTCCAAATAGACTTTTTACCATGTTCACACGCACTCGCAGCGGCAAGGTACATGACTTTGTCCAGTTAACGCTTTATATTACCCAAACGTGAATCTCACTGTTTTCATTGTTGTAGGGAGCGAAATTTGGATTTCACATCTCTGTGTGAGGACTACTACAAGAGGGAGACACTTATTGATGCATACTCGGTTCCTATAATGCCTGTTGGCCATCCTTCTTCATGGGTTGTGCCATCCGACATCGCAGCACGGGTTGTTTTAAATCCAAAGACGAAGAGACAATCAGGTCGCTTGATGGAGGGTCGACATCCCTCGTCTTCAGAGAGGACAACCACGCAGTCGTGTAGAAGATGTGGACAACCAGGACATAATAGCAGGAGGTGTTCGAACCCGCCTATGGTTAATGAAGGTCCCAGTAGAATTGTTCTCGAAGAATACCGTGTTAGGATTATGCTCAATAGCAAGAGTGTAATGTTGTAATTGATAATCTTTTTCATATTAATAAAGTGATTTCTGGTTTAACAAATCTTATAGCATTTATAGTTTAATATTATAATTGTCAAAGTAAATAATCATAAGGTCTAAAGACTATGAGAAAAGAAGAATTGTTCGTACATCTGGATATGTATGAGGTAGACACAATTCTTTAGTTAGTCTTGAATAACGTTCACAACTTAAGTTAAAGGTTGGGCACCTTTATCTTGTTAAAGTTGTAGAATTCTTTTGCTAGCATTTGAGTGGGATCAAATGAGATATGATGAGTCTAAAATCATCGGAGTGTCTTCGAGTAAAAGAATCTAGTGCACTAGGTGCATTGAACTGGATCACAATGAAAAGCTTTATCTAGAACCGTCAATAGATAATAGTCTTTTCATTATCAGGGCAATTGGAGAGTCTATCTTAATCCTGAGATAAATGATGGACTTATGGTTGCAAGTGATATCATTTGAGTTATCAGTGAGTACGATTATATAGCATAGTCTATCCTCGATAGTTTGGTGATATTCATTTGTTAATCGATAGAGGACTTCATTTATAGATATGGACATCGTGGCTCCATTTATTAAATGAGAGTATAATATCATCATATGGATGTTTTGAGGTAATTGGATATTAAATCTCAACGTTGAGTTTTCGATAGTATCTATTGAAAACATGGCTTCTGGACAAATCAAAATATCCAAGTTCAAAACGTGGTCATATGAGTAAATATGGTAACTTGGAGAGTTATAGGCGGTCTATGAACTCTTGGCGATTACTGATATTAATCACGAGGATACACTATCTCCAATATGATTGTCTAGGGTATGAATGAGGAACATCTTCTTATTCTATCTTTATTTAAGAATTCAATTTTAGCTCTTTAGTGGAATGAGTTAAAATTAATGGATCGGACCTAAGTGAATCATTTGTTGATTGTGATTAGGTTATGTCTATTGAAGCTTAAATTTAGATAGCCCGCCAAGATCCCCAATCCACACGAACTTGCATGGATCACTTGATATATTCTACCGGACCAATTTATGGGTCCATTTAGAATTGCATTTAATATATTAAGAATATAATTTGCACATTATTTATTTAATGAGCTGCTCAATTATATTAATATATTAATGAAAGGCATGTGGGCTTGTTTCTTTTAGTAAGAATGGGTCTGGTTCATATATGGGCTTTTTATTTAAAGTCCAATGGATTAAATGAAATAAGAAAATAATATATGGCCCGTTTATATAAGTGGGGCGGCAAAGGTGAATATATTAACCTAATATATTATTTTGTTTCATTTTTTAATTAAATAAGAATTAATTAATTTATTAATTAATTGTTTAATTAAGAAACAAATCTTTTTCTGATCAGGAAATATATTTCCTAAAGTTATACTATTGGTAGTAGTATACTAAAAGTAAAAGACTTGTTTGATAAGAAAATAATTAATTAATTTTATTTATTTAATCAAATAAGAAGTCTTTTTATTTAGTCAATAAAAGAATAAAAATACTTATGAGTTGGATTAAGGTTTGAAGTCTAAAGGTTGATGGAAATTAGGGTGCAACACAAACCCTTTTTGGTATGGGATTTGCGGCAACCCTAGTCCCATTAGAGGAAGATTTCGGCAACCCTAAATAGAATAGGAAGCAAAATTTCGGCCACCTATATAATAGAACATATAGAATTCGGCCACCCTAGTTGTTCAATGATTCAATTTTCTTCTTCTTCTCAATTCATAGAAAAGTATCATTTTTATTCTACTAAGACATAAAAGAGAGAAGAGATTATTCTTTTGATGGTACACTAATTGCTTGTTCATCAATAAGCTTGTATGTACAACATCGAATTAGGTTCACGCGAGTTTCGATCATTAGATTGAGAACTCAAAAGTGATCGAAATAATCTTTGTATTCTTTTGATTGTTTTGTGACTAACAAAAGAAAAAGAAAAAGTTTGTTTTTCCATTCTCAGGTTTGCAATTCAAAGAAAAGGGAGACCACGCTCCTAGGTGATTCACGTTCGTGCTAGGATTGAAGATCTTGCGGATTACCATCGACGTAAGTCAATCGGATCACGCGACAAAAGGTATTCTTCTTTTGTTGGTTTATATGTATGCTTAATTAATTAAAGGGTTAAGGTTCATAAAAAGGAAAAATTTTAAAACTATACTAAATCAATTTTTAGTCTCGCTTCCGCTGCGTGTACTACAATATTTTTCCATACATACCGTTGATTGCTTGAATTCTACACATAGTGTAGTCCTAATTTCTTATCGTTTTGTGTTCGTTTCTCAAGTAAAAGCCGTAGTTTTAACGCTTTAAATGAGTTGTGCAGGGGCAAAATGTTCTTTTAATCTTTCGCTGGAAAAGGAGCTAAAAAGAAGCGAGAAGCAGAATTTCCTTCTTAGGGCGACCCCAAGGCGACCTCAGGCAGCTAGCCTCGAGGTCGCTATGCTCTCAGGCCAAGACCAGCTTATCTACATTTCAGGCGACCCCAAGGCGAGCTCGAGCAACTCGCACCGAGCTCGCTAAGCTCTCGGGATTTTTCAGCACAAGTCAAAGCGAGCCCAAGGTGAGCCCAAGAAGATTGCCCCGAGCTCGCTATGCTCTCGGGTCCAGAAGTACTCGCCCTTCGCCTAGAAAGTGCTTTTCTTCGTGGATTTTACTCTCTTGCCCTTGCCCTAATTTGCTCCCCTATATATTCTATAGTCTTTTATCTGAAGACTTACCAACTCTTTCTCCCAAATTGAACCAAGAACACATCTTTTTCCATTTACTCACATCACCAATTCCATCCTTTGTAACCCACAAAGATCACTCCTTTCTTACCATCCAAACACAACTTCACCCTCACTTTTCCCACATCCACCATCAATCCACCTTTTTGGGCACGAGATAGTTGAAGAAATATTGAAGGAGAAGAAGATCCAAGGAAGAAGAGAAGCTCTCCATTAGTTTTCTCTAAACCCCTTTCTCTTTTAATCTTTTCATAGCCATGTCTTTATTTGAACTAATCTATTGTATGGCTATTATGTGTAATATGATGAGCTAAACACCTAGTGCTAGGATTTGATTGAAACCCCACCCATATGTATTATGTATTGACTCTTATTTATCTATTATATGCAAGTGCGATTTGTATGGGTGTTTTTGTATGCTTAAAAGCTTTCAAGTGATTGATCTCCATTTTGAATGATTTATTGTGGTGTGTTACGTACCGACCGGAGACGCACACCACGTGTTCGATAAAATGCACTCTATGCATGTCTAGAAAAGTAGACCTACTTAGGATAGCGTATAGGATTCATTTAATGCACCAATAAACTTAATGAACCCATTCATATATTCCGGGTAATCTAAAGATAGGCTTGGGTACGATTTTAGGTGTAACTTACTTTGCTTGACCAAGATTGTAGGTTAACAATAGGGTGCATGAATCTAAAAATTGCATGAGTATGTTGTGGATGAGTAATTGAGTATTTAAATGGGCTTTAAATGTTTGGTGGGGTGGATTCAAATTCTATCATATCTCTCTATATATCATCACATTTGAGTTTAATTTCTTGCTAGTTCATTCTTGCATTAAAATTAATCAATTAGTTTAATCTAGTTAATTTACTTAGTTTGAAAGAAATCTCATAATCGATTGTTTGAATAGCACCAAAACTAATCAATTTTGGTAATCGATTACTCGATCCCTGTGGGAATGAATCTTATTCATTGTTACACTACTCTCCGACCTCGTGCTATTACGAGAGTCATAAAAGAGACTAGCCAAATTTTTGGCACCGCTGCTGGGGATTGAGCGGATGATTGATATCGATACTAGTTAGTTTATTGCTAATTTGAACCTTTTAATTTAGTTTGTGTGTTTTTCTTGATAGGTACCATTGCTCTTGCATGCACCCACGAACAAGGAGCCAAAATCTTCACTTCCTGAACTTTGATCTAGTGATTGAAAGGATAGCTCGAAGAAATAGACGCGAAGCTCGAAGAAGAGCAGAGATGGGTGATCAGAATGCACAGTTAGGGCACATGGGAATGCCAAATGTGGCAAATCAAAATCAAGGGGAATTGCCTCCTCAAGCCAATCCAGTGCAAGAAGGGTTGCCTCATGTTGGAGATGAGCGTACTTTACGGGATTATACAATGCCCAGAGTCGAGCTACACCAGTCATCCATTCGGCAGCCAACAATTGCAGCAAATTCCTTTGAGATCAGGCCGTCCATTATTCAGATGATTGGCACTACTTGCATTTTCAATGGCTTGGTAAATGATGATCCGAACCTACACCTTCAGAAATTCAACGAGATTTGCGAAACCTTCAAGTACAACGGGATTCCCGATGACTTTATCAAGTTAAAATTGTTCCCGTTTTCTTTGGGAAACGACGCAAGGATATGGTTGAACTCTCAACCACCAAACTCGGTCACTACCTTTGATCAGTTGGCCCAAGCCTTTTTGAATAGATATTTTCCACCAGGGAAGGCCGTTCGTCTTAGGAATGAAATCCTCTCATTTCAACAATTTGAGAATGAGAGCATATATGAAGCTTGGGAGAGGTTCAAGGAGCTTCAAAGGAGATGTCCACACAATGGCCTTGTAAAATGGCAAACTTTGCAAGCTTTCTACCAAGGGCTCACGGTGTCAACAAGGAATTTAGTAGATGCAGCTGTTGGAGGTTCATTAATGAGCAAATCAATGGATACGGCCAGTGACCTTCTAGAGGAAATGGCACTCAACAATAGCCATTGGGAGGCCAAAGGCAAGTACCGAAGAAGATTCCGGGTGTGCTAGAAGTGGATGAGAGGACAAGTGTTCAAGCTCAATTAGCAAGTCAAAATCATCAAATAGTGGCCCTTCAAAATCAAATGAGCAAGATGAGTGCGGGGCCGAGTAATATGCAAGTGGCTCAATATGAGTGGTGTTTGGGGCCGCATTCGAGCATGGATTGTCAAGTTGGAAACCCGTTTGCTTCAAGCTCACAAGAACAAGTTTCCTTTGTAAACTACAACCGAAACTTCCAAAACCAACCTCAACAACACCATGCCAACCAAAATCCACAAAACAACCCCTACCAAAACACATATAACCCGCCTTGGAGAAACAACCAAAACTTTTCATGGAAGGACAACCAACCCAACAACAACAAAACCTCCACCAAAGACAACCCCCCAGATTCCCACAACCTCACCAACAAAATTACCCTAACTAAGCCCCAAATAACCAATTAGAAAGAAAGTCTAACCTAGAGGAAATGTTCTCTAGAAGCATGGCCAAGCTTGACACTAGGATGGAGACCCAAGACTTAGCCTTGAGGAAGTTTGATACAAAAATTGACCAACTTGCTCAACACTCACAATCCTCAATCCAAAACTTGGAAACGCAAGTTGGTCAACTAGCTAGAGGGCAACAAGGAAGACAACAAGGGTCTCTACCAAGCGACACAGTGGTTAATCCTAAGGAACAATGCAAGGCCATTGCCTTGAGAAGTGGCAAAGAGGTGGAATTACCGGATAACTTTGGAAAAGGGAAAGGAGTTGTTGTTGAAGATGAGGGCGGATGTGAAGAAAAGGTTGATGTAGAAAAGAAGAGCTCTAGTCATGATGAAGTGCCTACCACACCAAGTGATCCTCCTCCACAACCCCAAGTAAAAGCATATGTTCCTCCAATCCCATATCCGCAAAGATTGAAGAAGCACAAGGATGCTCACAACTTCAATAAGTTTTTAGAAGTATTCAAGAAGCTTCACATTAACATCCCTTTTGCCGAAGCACTTGCCCAAATGCCCACCTATGTGAGGTTCCTTAAGGAGTTGCTCTCCAACAAAAGGAAGTTAGAAGAGTTTGAGACGATGGCGCTCACGGAAGAATGTAGTGCAATCCTACAAAACAAACTTCCACCAAAGCTAAAAGATCCCGGGAAATTCACAATCCCATGCACCATTGGCCAAACGGAATTTGGAAGGGCATTGATCGACTCCGGGGCAAGCATAAATTTGATGCCGTACTCAGTTTATGAGAAGTTGGGAGTGGGGGAAGTGAAGCCTACTCATGTCACCCTACAACTAGCCGATAGATCAATCAAATACCCAAGGGGAGTCATGGAAGATGTCTTGGTGAAAGTAGAGAACTTATACTTCCCAGTAGACTTTGTGATACTTGAGATAGAGGAGGATGTGGAAATACCTTTACTCCTAGGTAGGCCTTTCTTAAAGACGGTCGGGGCATTGATAGATGTGAAGGAGGATAAGATGACATTGAGAGTGGGAGATGAACATGTGGTATTCAACATGAAAAAGGCAGCCAAGAGACCGATGGAAGTAGATAGGTGCTTGAAGATTGACTTGGTGGAACCTTTAGTTGAAGAATTTATTAGGAAAGGAACTCCCAAGGAACCCTTGGAGGCTTGTTTGGTTTGGGGTGCCACTGAAAAAGATGAAGATGAGGAAGTTGCGGAATATGCCCTCCATTTGAATTCCCAACCATTGAAGAAGTTTAGGGAAAGGAGAAGATACGAGGAGTTAGGAGAGGGAAAACCTAGACTACCCCCTTCCATTGAAGAACCTCCAAAGCTAGAGTTGAAGCAATTTCCGGAACACTTGAGATATGCATTCCTTGGTGAGTCACTATCACTACCGGTGATAATTTCGGCCTCTTTGTCGAAGATTGAAGAAGAAAAATTGTTGAGGGTCCTAAGAAGCCACAAGAAAGCCATTGGTTTGTCTATCTTCGATATTAAGGGTTTGAGCCCTTCAATTTGCATGCACAAGATCTTGATGGAGGAGGAGGTCAAACCAACAGTGGAGCACCAAAGAAGATTGAATCCTAACATGCAAGAGGTGGTCAGAGCCGAGGTCCTCAAGCTCCTAGATGCAGGTATCATATACCCAATTTCAGACAGTCCATGGTTTAGTCCAGTACAGGTGGTCCCTAAGAAAGGAGGAATCACAGTGGTACCCAATGAGCATAACGAGCTAATTCCAACACGGACCGTCACAGGGTGGAGAGTTTGCATTGACTACAGAAAACTCAACAAGGCCACACGGAAAGATTACTTCCCTTTACCCTTCATACACCAAATGTTAGAAAGGCTAGCGGGACACAAGTACTATTGCTTCCTAGATGGATATTCTGGTTACAACCAAATTCCTATAGTCCCCGAAGATCAAGAGAAGACAACGTTCACATGCCTATATGGAACGTTTGCCTACCGAAGAATGCCCTTTGGACTTTGTAACGCTCTGGCGACATTCCAAAGATGTATGATGGCCATTTTTTCTGACATGGTGGAGAGGTACATTGAGATCTTCATGGATGATTTCTTCGTTTTTGGGTCATCATTTGATGGTTGCTTAGAGAACCCAGGGAAAGTGCTTGAAAGATGTGAACAGACCAACCTTATTCTCAACTGGGAGAAGTGCCACTTCATGGTAAGAGAAGGGATTGTGTTGGGACATAGAATCTCTTCCGAAGGTATTGAAGTGGACAAGGCAAAAATAGAGGTGATAGAGAAGTTGCCACCACCAACCTCCGTGAAGGGAATCCGAAGTTTTTTGGGACATGCCGGGTTCTATAGAAGATTCATCAAGGACTTTTCAAAGATTGCAAAGCCTTTGTGCTCCCTTTTGATGAAGGATGTGCCATTTGTGTTTGATGAAGCTTGTTTGGAGGCTTTTGAACTTTTGAAAAAGGAGCTTGTTTCGGCTCCAATAATGAGAGCCCCGGAATGGGATCTCCCATTCGAGTTGATGTGTGATGCTAGTGACTATGCTGAAACTAAATATAGCACGGTGTGTATAAAACTATCTAGAGGGGGGATGAATAGATTTTACGCTTTTTACCCAATTTTTCGTGTTAGTCAAAATTACGAAAATGCCCTTAAGATAATATAAACAAGCAAGTGTAATATGGTGCGGAAATTAAAACAACACTTGATTTTTACGTGGAAACCCTCACGGGAAAAACCACGGGCTATGTAAGTAAGCCACACTCGAACCTCGAATCCACTAAATGTGCAAACGATTACAACCTAATCCCGGAAGTAATCACACACCTACCTAATCCCGGTATGAGTGAACCTAGTCCAATTTTGCTTGCGATCTAAGCAACCTAATCTCGGATGCTACACACAAGACTTACTTTCTCTATGAAGAGAATACAACCCTAAGTGAATATATGTGAATATCCAAAATGCAACATAGAGCAAGGGAAACCCTATATGCTTATCTAAGATGAATAATATGCAATTAAGAACAATCCTAGATATCAAAACTAAATAACATGTCAATTAGTTTAGCTAAACAATATTAAGCACAAAACCTAATAAGCTAGCATAATACAACTTCTCAAACATACATCATACTTATCTCAAACTTGTATTCAAAGTATATAAAATAACATACAAGTAATTAATTGAGATTTCTTAGTTAAGAAAGACACAAAATATGTAAGATATTAGTGAAAAACTTACCAAGCAAAGTATGATGAAGAGTCCATGCAAGATGACATCTAGATGATCTAAGATGATGCTAGATGATGATTGATGATCATGGAAAAAGTGTTTGAGTGATTAAAAATGAGCTCTTTGAATTTTTCTTCTCTTTGAAAAATATCCTAAGTATGAAATCTGAATATGAACTCTTGTAATTGACCTAAAGTCAAAGTGGCATATATATAGGGGGCCAAATCAAAGTGGGGTTGTTTTGATAAGTTGGCCTCAATATTGCCTTGGGCGCTGTACGTAGAGCGCCCCTTGTACAGCGCCTGTACAGCGCCCCTACTCTGTTCTCACGAGAAAACAGAGGGGCGCTGTACGAACAGCGCTTCTGTACAGCACTCATACAGCGCCCATCCAAAATGCATCAGACCTGATGCATTTAAATGGCATTTTTGCATCAGGTGTGATGGGCGCTGTTCATAACAGCGCTTTGTAGAGCGCTTTGAACAGCGCCCTTTGCAATGCTTGAATTCTAAGAATGTGCATGACAAGACAATGGGCAATGCAAGATGCAATCAACCTAACATGCAAGAAGAGATGTTAATAAGCATTAAGACACACAACATACAAGGATTAAACATATGCATGAGTTGTGAGTGTGTGCAACTATCTCTTCAAGACAAGTAAGCACTTAGAGTATTACCTTTGGTGCTTGTCAATAGTGAGGTCTTCAAAGGGCCTAAGCAATAACAACAACATCTAAGCTACCCTTACAAAGAATCCCCATATATGGTTTGATCACGAAATAAGCCAATTAAAAACTACGGGAATCCTTACAATCTCCTCCTTTGGCTATTTCGTGACAAAACCACCACTCACATAGATTCCTCACATAAAAATAGAAACTACGGGAGTACATTGATTATCTACATTACAAAGAGATAAGAAAATAAAACTTCAAGTCTTCAATCTCTTGTAGAACAATCAAGCCCTGAAAATAAAGTTTCTAGCATTTCCAATACAAGTAAAGTGTGAGATTAATCATGTGAGAACAAATAACAAGCATTTGCATTTAAAAAATAGGCACATTTAAAAAATAGGCACAACATTATGCAATGTTTGTGTATGCAATGCTCCCCCTCAACGGGTTACTCCCCCTCATTGTATGTTCTCTCCAAAGTGCACAATAGCTTCTATATTTTGCAACTCCCCTTACCATATCCTACTCCCCCTTTTTGTCATGATATAGGCAAAGGAGTAGTCCTCAACCGGGTCACTCATAGCAACGAGAGATAAAAGCATGCAAGTTATTTGCATATACATATAAGTCACTTTATGCACTTCAATTAATTGGAAAGAAACAAGGAGATTTATTTGTAGAAAATGTGTGAATCCAACATGCTTTGCATACAAGACATATAGCATTCAAGTCCAAAATACAATGGTATTTGGCAAAGCAAATGACAAAGGTTTCTTATAAGAATTCAAACCAATTTCACCAATTTCACCAATGTCATGGGAAAAGCAAGGATATAGAGATTATTGATTTCAAATTTTAGAGTAACTATATCCAACTTTATAAGCGAAACATGGCATGAGCGACTTTGCACCCTATTTGATTTTTCCGGATAAGATATCCGTATGATAGTAGCCATGTCCAACCAATAAAGAAAGAGAGACATTTGGAATATAAATTCCTTTGAACGGATACAAGATCCTTTATTCATTTTGAGTCTCATAAGCTTTCACACAAGTTTTGCATTTTAAGAATATGTAATCATCAATTCATGCTTTTCATGTGAACATGTTATATGAATTTCATGCTTTTTCATTTGACATTAGCATGTTATAAAAGAATCATCATGTCATGGAGATAACTATAGGTCATTCACATCATACTTCCTATGTAAATCTCCTAGTCCAAAAATGCATGTTTGAACATAAATATGACATGGATTGTAAACAAGCAAGGTTCACACTTATAGAATTTGAAAGCATATATACATATGTACAACTAAGCTTACTCAAGCAATCAAAAGAAGAGGCATAAGTTATTTCAAATTTTTTGCAAGTTACAAGAATGCAAAATAGCTCTCTTTGCTTGAGTTCCCCATATGGGGTCAATCATAAATCACATCACTCCACAAGACATATCCCAATAGATCTACTAAGAGTTTTAAATCGAGTAGCATCTAAGGGTTTAGTAAATAGGTCCGCAAGTTGATCATTAGTACCTACATGTTCAAGTACTATGCATTTATTTTCAACAAGCTCTCTAATGAAGTGATGGCGGATGTCAATATGCTTAGTTCTAGAATGTTGCACCAGATTCTTGGAAATATTAATAGCACTCATGTTATCACAAAAGAGAGTGAGAGCACCTTGGTTGAATCCATAGTCTACTAGCATTTGCTTCATCCATAGGAGTTGTGTGCATCCACTCCCCGCGGCTATGTACTCGGCCTCAGCCGTGGACAAGGAAATCGAGTTTTGCTTCTTGCAAAACCAAGACACCAAGTTGTTGCCTAGAAAGAAGCAACCGCCCGATGTGCTCTTCCTATCATCACAATTTCCTGCCCAATCCGCATCACTAAAGCCTACAAGACTAGCATTAGTGTCAAAAGAGTACCAAATCCCATAGTTGGATGTCCCATTCACATAGTGAATGATTCTCTTTACGGAAGAGAGATGGGGCTCCTTAGGATCCGCTTGGTACCTAGCACACACACCCACACTAAAAGATATATCGGGCCTACTTGCGGTCAAATAAAGCAAGCTACCTATCATGCCCCGATATAGAGTTTGTTCCACACTTTTACCACTAGCATCCTTGCTTAGCTTCAAAGTGGTACTCATGGGTGTATCACAATGTTTGGCCTTCTCTAAACCAAACTTCTTCACTAGGTTCTTAGCATATTTGGCTTGGGTTATGAAAATCCCATCATTCATTTGCCTAATTTGCAAACCTAAGAAGTAACTAAGCTCACCAACAAGACTCATCTCAAATTCATGAGACATGACATCAACAAATTGTTGGACCTTGGTGTTGTTGGTGGAGCCAAAGACTATATCATCAACATATATTTGAGCTATGAAAAGCTCATCATTGTCTCTCTTGATGAATAGTGTCTTGTCAATACTACCTCTTATGTAGTTATTGTCAACAAGAATTGAGTGAGGCGCTCATACCAAGCCCTCAGTGCTTGTTTCAACCTATATAGTGCCTTCTTGAGGCGATAGACATGGTTGGGGTGGTGTGCATCCAAAAACCCCTTAGGTTGTTCAACAAACACTTCCTCTTGCAAGAAGCCATTTAGGAAGGCACTCTTGACGTCCATTTGGTGCAATTTGAACTTGTGCACACAAGAGATGGACAAGAGAAGCCTAATGGACTCTAAGCAGACAACGGGAGCAAAAGTCTCCTCAAAGTCGATACCCTCAATTTGAGAGTACCTTTGTGCTACAAGTCTAGCCTTGTTCCGCACTATGTTGCCTTTCTCATCGGATTTGTTCCTAAATATCCATTTAGTGCCTATGACATTAGTGGTCTTAGGCCTAGGAACTAGAGTCCAAACCTCATTCCTTTCGAATTGGTTTAGCTCTTCTTGCATGGCAAGAACCCAAAATTCATCATTCAAGGCTTCATCAACCTTTTTGGGTTCTATTTGAGAGGTGTAGCATGTAAAGCTAATTAGATTAGCTATTTGACGCTTAGTCCTAACACCCTCATTAACATCTCCAATAACATCCTCTTTGTTATGGAGTCTTCTAACCCATGGAGCGGGTTCATTAGAGTCCAAGTTAGGAACTCTAGTAATAGGTTGTGTGATTTCATTAGATGTCCCAACATTGGGAGTCACCACAACCCTCTCCAAAGGGAGTCATCCTCTAAAACTTCCTCCTCCTCATGGTCATTAGACTTGAGCCTTATATCATCAATGACAACATTCGATGATTCCATGACGGTTCGAGTCTTCAAGTTGAAAACTTATAGGCTCTACTATTCAAGGCATAGCCAATAAAGATACCCTCATCACTCTTAGCATCAAACTTGCCAAGTTGATCACGGTCATTTAAAATGTAGCATTTGCTCCCAAATGTGTGGAAGTAGCTAACATTTGGCTTCCTACCCTTCCATAATTCATAGGAGGTGTTTCTAGATCCGGGCCTTAGGAATACTCTATTCCCTATATAGCAAGCCGTATTGACGGCTTCGGCCCATAGGTCCTAGGGACATTGTTGCTAAGCAACATCACTCGGCCATCTCTTGGAGGACCCTATTCTTCCTCTCAACAACTCCATTTTGTTGAGGTGTCCTAGGAGCCGAAAACTCATGGGAGATGCCTAAGCTATCACAATAGCTTTCAAAAGGCATTCTCAAATTCCTCCCATGGTCACTTCTAATTCGTTTAATGCTTCTAATGTTAGATTTCATTTCATTTTGTAATTTAGTACAAAGCATTTTAAACTTATCAAAAGTTTCAGATTTTTCTCTAGAAAAATATGTCCATGTAAATCTAGAGAAATCATCAACACAAACAAAAATATATCTCTTTCCACCTAACTCTCGGTTTGCATAGGACCCATAAGATCCATGTGGAGAAGCTCTAGGGGCTCCTTGGTGGAGAGATGCTTGCCCTTTTTGTGCATGCTTTTGGTTTGTTTTTCCTTGTGGCAAGGTCCACAAATACCATTGGCTTTCTTCCCAAGCTTAGGGAGGCCACGCGCACACTCGAACTTTCCAAGGGTTCTTAAATCCCTAAAGTTCATGTGGCCAAGTCTTTTCATGCCACAACTCAACTTGCTCATCCATGGACACATTGTTTGAGATTATTCTAGCTTCAAGACAATAACAATTGTCACTAGATCTCATACCTTTCAACAAGGTTTGTCCATCGGGCTTTAGGATTGAGCAATCATTTTACTAAACAAGACGGAATATCCTTCATCACTTAGATGTGAAATGCTTATTAAATTGGCTTTCAAGCCATCAAATAAGCATCGGATAAGGAGGGTAACCGGAAGGAAATGTTTCTTTTCCCTACCACTTTCTTTTTGGATCCATCACCAAAGTGACATATCCACCTTCCTCCATAACAAGAGTCTCGAAGAAACTCTTGTTTCCCGTCATGTGCTTAGAGCACCCACTATCCAAATACCAAAAATTAGAAGAATTTGCCTTCAAGGCTATTTGTGCAACATGGCAAAATTTTCATCTTTCTAATCCTTAGCAACAATTTTAGCTTTCTTAGTGGTCTTTGGTACATGTGCTCTACTTCCTAGGATCATGCAAATCAATATTATCATCTTAGGAACATGCATCATGGCTCTTTTCTTTTTCTTCTCTACCATGCTTCTAGTTTGCCATTTTTATATATCTAAAGCAATGTGGTCTAATATGACCATCAAATCCACAAAAGTGACAAATAGGAGTAAATAAGGAATCATACATGTCCTTGTCTTTTGTGGATGAAAGGGTTCAATGCGTCTTCGTTGTTGAACCGATCTTGATTGCTTCCTAGCTTGAGGTTGCACGATAGGCCTCTTTGCTTTGTGAGCCATTTGTGGAGGAATGTTGGCTTGGGGACCCTAGGGGGTTGAGCTTGAGGTTGCCTTCTTGGCCCCATCTTCACTTGTGCATTTTGAACATTGTCCTACTTCTAACTTCTTCCTAGGAATTTGCACAAATGAAGTTCTTCTTTCCTCAACTCTTGACAAACACGGTCTTGTTAGAGGTTGAGATCTTCTTACCATCTATACCCAAGACCCCTCTTGTCACATGGACTCTTTCCACCACAGCATATGGTCAAGCTTTTTGGTGCTAGAATCCATCCTAGTTAACAGATTCTGTAACTTCTCAAGCTCCTCTTTAAACTATCTTCATTCCTCCTAGACAAGACTAACTCTTTTAGCTTATCTTCCATTCTTTGAATTTTTCCACTTGTTCACTCAAGTGATCATTATGATATGCAAGCTCAAGATTTTCTTCTCTCAACATCTTGATCTTTCTTGTGCTCTTGATTGCTAAATCATTAAACTCGGCATGATATTAGCAAGCACCTTTTTCTACAAATCCATTCATAGAGTTAGAAGAGGAATCACTTTCTACTTCACTTGAGTCATTTTCCTCTTGACTCATTTCCTCTCTTTCACTAGCACTTTGTTTTATGGGAGGAGGCAAAAGCTAGGAGATTAGCCATGAGCTCTTCATCATCGAATACTCATCTCCCTAAGAGTCATCACTATTCCAACTCCAAGTGGCGGCCATCACTTTGCCCTTTTTCTTCTCAACATGATTTGCACAATCGGGCAAATGACCTATGCCACCACACTCGAAACAACGGACCCTTTCCTTTTGGTCCTTTCTTGCCTAGTTCAAACTTCTTGAAAGAGCCCTTTTTCTTCAATCTTAAACCTTTTGACCAAAGCTCTTTCTTCTAAACTTCATAACCTGTTGAACCTTTTTACAAACAGGCAAGGTCTTCATCCGAGTCAACCTTATTTGCCTCCTTTTTCCATCCTTGGAGGTCTTCAAAGCAATTCCTTTTGCTTTTAGTAGGTGTGGAGATAGGCCTTTTCCTAGACATAAGCTAGAAGTCCTCCTATCACTCACTCGGCTTCATATCCTTATTAATCACTTTTCTTCTAAAGCCGTCACCTTCGATTCAAGATTCAACCTATCGGGTAGAGATCTCATAATCTTTTGCTTGATTCTCCTATCCGAATATGGATCACTAAGTGATGCTTTGGTTGACTATATCCATCAACTTGATCTCGAAGTCGTTGAAGCCACTCATTCTCCTCCATCTTGAGCATCTCGAATTGAGTTTGGAGGACTTGAAGCTTAGAGTCCTTCACCCTTTGTTCCCTTAGTCAACTCTGGATGTCCCATGCTTCCTTAGCTATCCTAGTATTTTGAATACATTGTATTGATTTTCATCCATAGCAAACAAGATGGATGTATCGCCCTTCCTATTCCATTTGAAGCATCAAACTCTTGCGCGTTCCATTGCGCCTTAGTTCACAAAACATCTTCTCCTCCACCCGCGGGGGTCAATCACTGGTAGATCATATCCGTCTTCCACCGCCATCCATGCACGGTCCATGAATTTGGCATATGTAGGATTCCATCTTCCCTTTCATTGGGAATAGTTTCAATCCAGTAAGAAGTGGAGGCCTTGTGCTAGAAGACCTCGTTGCCACCACCATTTCCAACCGTTTCCACTCATAGTGTTTATGAATGATTGAAATGAATGCAAATGTATGAATGATCAAAAAATCACACAAAAGTGCAACACACCAAATACGCAAGGATACCTATGTACGTATAGGAAACCCGCTCTGATACAATTGAAACTAAATATAGCAGGTGTGTATAAAACTATATAGAGGGGGGTGAATAGATTTTACGCTTTTACCCAATTTTTCGTGTTAGTCAAAATTACGAAAATGCCCTCAAGATAATATAAACAAGCAAGTGTAATATGGGCGGAAATTAAAACAACACTTGATTTTTACGTGGAAACCCTCACGGGAAAACCATGGGCTATGTAGTAGCCACACTCTACCTCGAATCTCGAACCACTAATTGCAAACGATTACACCTAATCCCGAAGTAATCACACAACATAATCCGGTATGAGTAAACCTAGTCCAATTTGCTTGCGATCTAAGCAACCTAATCCCGATGCTACACACAAGATTACTTTCTCTATGAAGAGACTACAACCCAAGTGTCTATGTGAATATCCAAAATGCAACATAGAGCAAGGGACCCTATGCTTCTCTTAGATGAA